>JARHVA010003628.1:1380000-1702500 GCA_037957365.1 Torreya grandis | reverse complement strand
TTCTAAGGAGTTACAACTCCACTATCACAACAATGTCTCTATTTTAGTCAGTTATCCAAGTTATACCAAATGGTTCTGTCAAGGACTACATTCATCACTTTCATAATCTCTCCTTATGTATGGTAGACATCACTAAGGAAAATATAATTGACCTATTTTTGGGTGGCCTCAAAAATTGCATCCAATTGGAGGTTTGCATGTTTCATCCTAGTACTATATTTGAAACCATACCAAAAGCACACATGGTTGAGAAAAAGAGTTGATTATACAAATACCTTTCACCAACATTCATGAACACACATTTTTAGCACCATCATTTCATTATCCTACCAGATTAAAACCTCAAAAAGTGGAATAAAAGTGTATAAAATGCTTATGTTTTGGTTGTGATAGAAAATGGAGTAAAGGGCATCAATGTGCTCAAATGAAGTTATTTTACATTAATGGTGCCAATGAAGAAGAATAATATGAGTCTTCAAGGTAAGGGTTAGAATAACCTAATAATGAATCTAAAGATTTTCAAACCACTATTTCTTGGCATGCACTTTCAGGCATTAGTTATCCTCAAACTCTTAAGGTGGTGGGATTATTGAAGAAATAGAAGGTGACTATGCTAATTGACTCTGGGAATACACATAACTTCATCAATAGTAGTTTGGTTTCTCATTTAAATTGTTTCATTGACCTAGATCCAAAATTTTACGTCATGATTGTACATGGTGGTATGGTCAATTATTATAGAAAATGGTATAGTATTAAGTTTGATATGGGAAAGTATTTGTTATATTCCCCTATTTTTTTTATTCCCATTGGAGGAGCTAACATTATTTTTGGAGTGTAATGGATCACTACTTTAAGTACTACTGAGATGAATTTATAGGAATTATTCATGGGGTTCCATTCATAAAGAAGGACTTTTGAACTGCATGGATTACAAGCTAAATCTCCATAACTAGTTGGTTCCCACCAGATGACAAAGATTCTTAAAAAAGGTGCATAAATTTTTGTGGCATGCTTATTTTCCTTGAATGTTCAACAAACCAAGGAGTCTACACATCCTGATTTTCAAAAGGTGCTAAATTACCATTCTATTATTTTTGGTGTCATGTCAAAAGGACTTCCTCCAAGTTTTTCACATGACTATGCCATCAAACTCATTTTAAGAAGTACACCACCCAATATTAAACCCTATAGGTATCCCTATACCCAAAAGAGTGAAATTTAAAATATGGTATAAGACATGTTAGAGGAAATAATCATTCAACATTGTCAAAATGAATATTCCTCCCTGGTGGTCATGGTGTTGATGAAGGATGACAATTAGAGGAGGTACCCAGACTATAGAGAACTAAACAAATACATTGTCAAAGACAAGTTTCCTATTCTATTAATTAATGATTTTCTAGATGAGTTGTATGGTGATATTTATTTTACCAAATTAGATATTTGCTCTAGATATCATTAGATTTATATTTGTAATGAAGATGTACCTAAAACAACTTTTAGAACTCATAAAGGCCATTATGAATTTATGGTCATTCCTTTTGGGCTCACAAATACACCATCTACATTTCATAGTTTGATGAATACTATTTTTAGACCATTTTTGAGAAAGTTTGTATTAGTTTTTTTGATGATATCCTTATCTATAGAAAAAATTAGGAATACCATTTGAATCATGTGAAATAGGTTCTTTTAATTCTAGAACAACATCAACTTTATTATAAACCTTTTGAATGTGCTTTTGGTGTCCAAGAGGTAGAGTACTTGGGTCATATTGTTTCACATAAAGGATTGAAAGTTGATCTTAATAAAATCTAGGAAATGATGGAGTGGCAGGTTCCCAAGACCCTCAAGAACCTTTATGCATTTTTGGGGCTAATTGGTTAATATCATAGGTTTTTCAAAAAATATGTTAGCATTATAGCCCCACTCACCTCTTTGTTGAATAAAGACTCCTTCCAATGGACTGATTTAGCTAGAAAGGCATTTAAAATATTTAAAATGGTTATGTACAACTCTAGTTTTGGATACTCTTGTTTTTTTCAAAAACTTTTATTGTTGAGTGTGATGCATCAGGATATGGCATGGGGTTTATACTCATAAAATAAGGCAGACCAGTAGAATATGAAATCCACCAACTTAAGGGAAAAAATAGGCTCAAAATAATATATGAGAAAAATATGATGGCTATTCTACATTTAGTCATGCAATAGAGACCTTATCTAATGAGTCATCACTTTTAGGTTAAGATTGATCATGATAGCCTCAAATATTTTTTGGAATAATTATTGTCATATGAATAATAAAAAAAGGGTGACTAAAATGTTAGGATATGATTTTGAAATTGTGTATAAGAAAGGAAAAGAGAATGTGGTGTCATATTCCCTCTTTCATTGGGATGAATCAGTTGAGGCATTGTTATTCACCATGACCATATGGTAAGAAGATTAGCTAGAGGAAGTAAGATTATAATGGGAGAATGATAGTGCTACCAAGGATTTGATTCATAATATTTATTAGGGTTTTAATGAATTTGAAAATTTTAAATGGAAGGGGAACATAGTTTGGTATAAATATAGATTATACCTTTGTAATCATTCTCTCCTAAAACATAAAATTCTTTAGGAACTTCATGCCTCTCTAGCTAGAGGACACTCGGTATTTTTAGAAACATATCATGAAATCAAGCAAGATTTATTTTGGAAAGGACTCAAAGGGGATTTTTAGAACTATGTGGTTGAATCCATGGTATCTAAACAAAATAAAGGTGAATCCATTAAGATCCCATATCTTTTACGTCCTTTATCTATCCCTAGCTAGCATTGGAAAGAGGTTTTCATGGATTTCATTATGGGGTTACCAAGGATTGAGGGTAGAAATGTTATCATGATAGTTGTGGATCGACTCACCAAGTATGCTCATTTTTTCTCTTTATCATAGCCATTTGTTGACAATATACTAGATTCTACTTTTCTCAATATAGTTCAAAAATTGTATGGCACTCTAAAGATCATTATAAGTGACCACGATCCCATATTTACTAGTAAATTTTTGGAGTAAATTATTTGCATGTTTGGGTACCCAATTGGATCATAACTCATCTTATCATCCTCAATCTGATGGACAAATAGAGGTAGTTAAAATATATCTCAAAGGGTATCTTCATTGTTTTGTTTCCGATAAACAAGACAAATGGGTTCATTGGTTACAACTTGTTAAGTGGTCATATAACACTTATTTTGACACTTCTTTAAAGATGGCTCCCTCTATGGCATTGTATGGGTATCAACACCATCCATCACTTAAATTTTGATAGTTCATCTTAAGGTTTGAGCTATTGAGGAACACATTCACCATAAATAAGAGGTTTTAGCTAGTTTGTGAGAGAATTTAATAATGGAACAAAATGGAATGAAGCAAAAAGTAAATCACACCATAGTGAGTAGAATTTTAACATAGGTGATTGGGTCTTTGTGAATTTTCAGCCATATAAGTAGATATATCTGAAGAAATATAAAAATGTAAAAATTTATCACATAAGTATTATGGCCCTTACTAGATATTGTAAAAAATTGGTTGTGTGGCTTACAAATTAGAATTACCCCCAACAACTCACGTGCATCCTGTATTCCATGTATATTTCCTAAAGAAAGTGATTAGACACAAATTTTTCATTTAGACTAAGTTACCTAAATTATATGAATAAGGTAGAGTCATTATAGATCATAAGGATATCCTTCACATGTGCACTAAGTAATTATAGACCAAATTCACTAAGCAGTATTTGATCAAATGGAAGATCCTACATTCTGAATATTCAACATGGGAGGATGAAGCATTCGTATAGAAACATATTGGTTTGACTCAACAATGATAATCATGTTCTTTTGAAAGGGACGAGAATGTTATGCCTTTAACTTATAGTGCATGTAGGGAGATGTGTGGCTGACTTGTGGCTTATACATTTTCATATTAGCTTGTTACATTTCTCAATGTTCTTAGTATGGTCAGCTTATGGAATAACCATGGCTAATTAGAGTATATATAGAAGGTAGTGGTTAATATTATATCATCATATGATGATTTATGTTCTTATTTCATTATTATGAAGGTTTCCCCCTCAATGTGGCTCAGTCATAATATTCAAGTATTATGATATTTTGCCAATTATTGTTGTTTATCTACTTATTCTACTCTTAATTCTGGCATATATAATTCTATTATTGTGAATCACCTAAGTAATTTCCTTGACATGATCCTACATAATTAAATATTTATAAATGATATGACATAGTTAACTCTTTATTATGATATGAGTGACTTAAATGATCCATCATGTATACACATAATATTTTCAAAAAATTTATCAATTAGTAACACTTTGTATCTTGCAAGATCCTATTGAGTCTCAATCTCTCTAAGTGCATGCCTTACGAGGTGCACTAGGAAAGGGGTGGGTAGACCATCAATGCTTCATAATATTGTTTTTGAATTTTCCACTTGTCATATACACACTTGTCTCCTAAAACCATTAACCCTAAGCTTATTCTTCTTAGTTCTACCTATTCTAGTCTTTTTCGCTTTCCATTCCTCCTTTTTTAGCCTTATCACCCTTTTAGATAGTTGGTTGTACTGGGTTTACTAGGTCGACCCAATATAGTTTATGGGTATTTTTCACTTTCTTGGCTTGTTAGCCTTTTGGTCGACCTAGTTTAGACCTAGTGATTTGTCCCTAAAAACACACTAGGTCAGCTTGGTTGACCCTGTATAGCTAACATTCTAAAGAAGATTTAGGTCAATATTTGCCTATATATAAAAGTTCATTTCCAACCATTTCATAGAATAATAATTATTAGTGAATAAGTGTAAAAAAATATTTGCTTATTGACCATTTTAATTAACAAATAAAGCTTAGGATTCCATACTTTATTTGGAGGTATAGATCCTATCTTATGGAGAAATATTTTGGATACTTAGATAGGTTGTGTATCCTAGATTTGATTTATCTTGGCTATCCTTATATACCACAACAATATCTTGTGAAGCACCTTGGCCAAGGGAGAGATTGAAGATCAGTGGGTTCATCTTCAAAGGTAATTATTCCTAACTTTATTTTTAATTTATAATAGTATATAGATAATGCATTTGTATTCTTCTCCCATGTATTAGGATTCTATATGCATTGATGTGAGTATATGTTTTATAATGCATGTTTAGTTTAGTTTGTTTTATTATTTATAACCCCCACTTTGTTTCATAAGCTTTGTTGTGTATTAGATTAGACTTACTTTTTTCTTATTAGAATAAGTGAAATGTTTTAAACCTTAGGACTCTATTAGGGTTGTTATGTGATTTTGTTAGACTATAGGCTTTATAACCATTCATAGAATGATATATTATGATAAGTGATCCCCTAAACAGGTCTAGTAGATCCCCATATTGGTCATATTCCCACTTAACAAGTGTATCCCCAATCAGAAATGTAGGTATGTTTTATCTTCTCTGAGCTAGGACTGATTTATAAACATGATACATTTACAATTACATACATTCTAGTGAACCCAATGTGAAAATAACCATTGTAAGATTTTTTTTCACTTATTTACTTCTTTTGATCATCATTTTTATCATATATTTTGACATACTAGATTGATTATGTTGACTTCGTTATTTTTCTCTATGTGTAGGTTTCCTAGAATAGTTTCTAACCTTTTAGACACCTATTGTATCCTACTAGGTCAACCCAATTAACCCCTTATAGTTTCAACACTTCTTAGTAGCTTCTTCCATAGATTGATTGATCCTATAAACTCAGTTTCTAGGTTTCTCAAACATTCTTCAAGGTTCTTCATCAACAATCTTTCTTCATTGTATTTTTTATCCACCAAGGTTCCTTTATACCTATCTATTTATATTTGTTATATCTTTCCTTTCACAGTTTTAAATCTTCAAAACTACCCTTGCATAGCCAACTAGATCAAACCTATCGACCCAATTTTATGTTCTATATGTTATCTAGAATAAATAGATCAACACTACTGACCTAGTTCATTTTCAACCTTGCTTCCACAGTATAGATTCTACACTATCTACCCTATTCTATATTTTGTGGATATAGTGTTATCACTATACCTTGTTTCAAGTTGGAATTAAACTCATATCTATTAGTAATAAGTTCACATAATTTATTTTCATATTGCTTTCATGCTTAGAATAGCTCACATAGTTTAATTAGTGGATTTTTAAGTAATCACTTAGTTTAACTATTTCTATTTTATAATAAAAAGATAAACACATATAAACATAAACAAGAAATTTAAATTTTTGTCTACCCTAGGCCAACCCACTTGGTTTTCATCACCAAGGGTGAAGCCAACTTGATGCTCTGGTCAAGTACAAAGCATGATTAATGGTATATTCTAGCTAAGCACCTAACACCCTTATCACTATAGTGTGTGAAGTGAGGGGGTATGCCACAAACCCAAGCCTATATCATTGCCACTATAGTCCCTTTCAGCCCAAATTACCTAAAACCATCCACAGATTGCTATCTAGTATCTTGCTTATATATAACTTCTAATCACATTTAAAATCATATCTTAATAACCTAATAAACATTTAGGTTGAGCAATTAGTTATATTTACTTTTCAAGTTGTTTGTTTGCTCTGTATTCAATTCTGTGCACAAAAACTTGCATTAGCTAGCATTAGTGTAAGATTTTGTTTTATGTGTTTTAATTAGATTGGCCAGTGTTAATCTAATTAGCTGACTATTTACTTTTAGTACTTACTACTTTTCATTACTTGAAAAGATATCTTATTTAATTTTGTAATATGTTTTTAGGATTATTATATTCCTTATCTACTATACTATATTGACCCAATCAACCAAGTAGTTTTTTGCCTTTTGTACATTATATTGGATCGATCGAGTTGACCTTGTATAGTTTTACATTCCCTATTTCTATACTCAGTCAATCCAATCAACCATGTACTATTTCATTCAACTCTTTGACCTTTGCTTTCTCATCTCTCTTCTTTTCCCTTCATCATGTAATTTATATTGGATCATGATAATGAGTTATAGTCAATAGACATGATGAACTTTACCAATCCTAATAGGGTCTCTGATAGATAAAGTAGGGATCCTCTTTTAGATGCTATTAATTTTCATTTTGACACTCATACAATGAACTATGGGACCCCTCCCAATAACTTTTCATAGAATAATCCTCTTTTATCACTATAGTACCAACATAAGTTAGAATATACTCCCAGAATGCTTTTCTTTATTTTTGAATTTCCTCGACATAGAGGAAAAGATCCTTATACCATTTATAACTTCATGATTAGTGGTCAAATTGAAGATCCTCATTCACTTACTCCTAAATTCTCAATGGGATTTGGAGGTACCATTTTATTTTGTTCTCAACCTCTTCCTTCAACTTTGACTCCTTTTTCCATGACATCTTCTTCTCTAACCTCCACTACCTACATGCCTAGTATATCTACTAACATGGCAAGTTCTACATCTAGTGTGCCTTTTATAAGGTCCACCATCCTTAATCCTTCCATTAGTTCATTATTTTCTACCCAAGGTAATCATGCTTCGAGTGCTTATTCCTCTCAAACATTCACTAGTCCATCTTTTGTTTCATAATCAACTTTTGCCACTAGTGTCCCAAATTCTCAAAATTCTTCTCAAGCCCATATCAACACTAATAGTGGTACCCAAGCAACTAATACCAACACAAATACCAATTCTAATGCTTCTAATTTTAATCAAACATACCAATTTTTTTTACAAACTCTCAATCAATTGAATACCTTTCAAGCTAATAACACAAATCAAATGACGAAAATGCAAAACTACCTTCTTAATATTTAATCTCATCCACAACCAGTGGCTTGGGGTATACATAACTAGAATTTTCCCCCACATCCCCTTTGATATTATAAAGTAAATCTCATTCTTCAACCTCATTTAGTCAATAAAAACATCAAGCATATACAAAATAAATCTCTCACTACTCATATTTCCAACATTAATATAGGAGGTATAACCCCTATAATTTATTATAATGGGTCAACTGATCCTACCCTTCTCCTTAAAACATTTGGAAATATTTACAAGGATTGGGCCAAATTAAACACCTTCACCACTACCAAGTTCCTATCCAAAATTCTCATGGCTGATGCCTTGGATTAGTAAAATCAACCTAGATCTCATTATATTTCTAGTTTTGAGGACTTAGTAAATGCTTTAGTGTAAAAATTCTAAACTAATGATTTTCTTGATAACACTTTGGCCCATTTCATTAATTTTAAACAACATGGGAATGAAACTTCCCAAGCCTTTGATAAGAGATGAAAGACTTTGTCAAAAAAATGTGAACATAATATGGAAGATAACAATATATTTCATCTCTTTACAAATGATCTCTTTCCTAAATTACAATATTGAGTCCACACTCTCTCTCTACATACCTTAAAGGAGGTTGCCCAAGCTAAAAGATAGTATTTACTAATGCATCAATTCAACCCACCACAACCTTATGCATGTCCTCATTTATTACTTAAGAACAAAAACCATAATATCACCAATGATGGTGTTATCGATTCTTATAACACAATTAACAATGTTAAAGCTATCATTCATAACCCTTCTTCAAAACCAACTCCTTCTTTTCAATAATATACCAATCATAGTTTGTCTTCACCCAATAACATAAATTTTCACAAACCTTTATCCTTACCTAAATTACTTAAGCATATACCTAGGCTTCTTTAATGAGAAATTGACCCTACTCATCCTATGAATTCTTGGTATGATCCTAACAAATTTTTTTGGTTTACACTAGTCGGGGTCATTCTCATGAGACCTATAGACAACTTCATAATTTAGCTATGGATTTTCTTCTTGAACGTAATTTTGGTCATGATTTAATTATCTATAAGCATCAAAAAGCCTATGAGATTGCTTTCAAGGACTATAATTCAAGTTAAAAAACTCAAGCCTTGAATCAAACAAATGTTCATTTACCTATCTATAAATATCCTTTACCTAACATCAACCTATCAAAGAGAATAAATATAAGCCCACCCCTTCCAACAATAATGTAGAAATACTTGTTGAACCAACTTATGAAGAGAATGTGGTTAGCATGAATAATGTGCAAAGGGTGGTGGCTTTCATTGATTCCCAACCTATCTACAGTCCTCCTTCCCATAAGACATATCGTGTTATCCATGATTTTTATCCAAAACATTTAAATGAGTTAGGGAGAGAAGACCTTATTACTTTTGACTATCCAATTTATGATCCTCCCTTGGATAACACATCCCATTTTATTTCTACCACTCTTCCATCACCTTCCAATTCTAATGATAATCAAGCTTCTACTAACATTTCTTCATCCAATTCTCAAAATAAACTTAAACCAACTAGTTCATCATCTCAACATGATTTATAGACTTATTCCAAATATTCTTCTCATTCTTATCAATAAAAATTCTAATTTACTTCATCTCCTCCTTCTGAGGACCTCCTTAACCATTACAAACCTATATCTAATAACCTTCATATGGGTTATGATGAGTGGCATCCCATTGTAGAGATCACTAATCTACCATCCCAAATTCTATTTGTTGAGCTTATGAGGACTTCCCCACGTCATATAAACCACCTCATGTAACTATTATTCAAGATGAATGTCCCTCATCCTCCCCTAGTAGGATGGGAAGTAATTTTATCTAGTTTTAAAGATAGTATTTTATAATAATGTGAAGAGATGTCTATCAACATTGATGAAACTATAGACACTTCTCTTTCTCTATGATTTACCATAGCTTCTATGATTCCAAAAAATATTATTCTTCATGAAGACGATCCTCTCTTATTCATTATCATCCAAATAACTGATATCTAGGTTAAGTGTGCATTGATTAATGAGGGTTCTATCACTTGTTTCGCTTCTCCTAATTTCATTAAGACTCTTAGATATTCTAAATGCAATCTTAAGTGTCTATATATAGCACATGCCAAGGATATGATACAATTTAAATGCCTCCTCTAGGTTGCATGTGGCTTCCCATTACCATCCCACCTTTCACATTCCATGTAAAGCTCATGGTCTATAACTTCCCCCTTTCTTATAACATCTTGTTTGATTGGTTGTGGACTCATTACATGAGAGATATTGCTTCTTCCACCTACCAGTGCATTAAATTCCCTCAAAATGGAGCCATTTATAAGATTTAAGGTGACATTAGCCCTTATAATTTTGAATAATTCCAAGATCATGGTGTCTTCAAGATTCCTACTCTTGAACCTTTCCCAAGTGTTCCATTTCATGATTATCAATGTCTCAAATTTCTTGTTAATTCAACCTGAGATTACAATGGGCATCCTAAAATCATTGGTAACATTCCTTCTAATATTTTAGATTCTTATGATGATGATCCTAATGAGATTAACTTAAAGATTAAAAATTTTGATCTCTCACCTCATCTCATCTCACATCTTCCTGCTTTCTTTCAACCTCATTCTCACAAACCTCATTATGATGACATTCTGTAGTCTTAACCAAGACTAGGCATTCTATTCACCATGCTTAATCATATGACAAGGTTATCCCTAACTGTGTTATTGATATTCATACCCTAGATTATGATGATTGTTATTACTTATATGATATATTATTAGTTTGTCTTTTATAGGTCCATGATGTTAAGATTATCCATTATCATTTTTCTTGAGTCTTTTCATGCATCTCATCATTTTCGTTCACTTATAGTTCCTAATTTTTTGCATTTTCCCCCTTTATCATAGGGTAGATATGGTGTTAACACCTCCAATTTTTGAGGAGCCACATAGGAATATACTCATGGATCATGCTATGACTAGGCCTTACCATTTTTATAGATACCTTGACGCTCATAGCTAGTTTACCCCTAAGGTTAGTGAAACATCCCTTAGACCTTTTGTAAATCCCACTCCTCCATCAATAAAATCTGATATAGTTGAGAATATTCTCACTTATACTATAGTTTATCATATTTATGTTCCTACTGTTACTAATCCTACCTCTACTTATGATTCCATCACTCCTTTCATGGATCTTAGTTCCATTCCTTCCTCATCATCACCCTCCTTTGGTGATGGTTTATTTCCTTTTCCTAAGATGGATCCTCTACCCATGAAATGGGTCAATGAGTGTTCTTTGGTTTCTTCCACTCATGTTATACCTCCTTTTATGAGTGATTCTAATAAAACCACTCATAAGTGTATATGTTGCTTCCATGGGACTAGAACGATTATTTTACCCATTGTTGCAAGTTGTGACAATATATTGGTATCTTGCATCCTTCTTCCCCATCATTAAACAAAGAATGATCCTTTGAAAATTCATAATTTTTAAATTGAGGACATTAGAATAGAATTATTTACCTAATATTCATTAAAGATTGATGAAACCTTAGTAGCAGTTCAATTATAGATTCATAGGGACTTATTTGATGTATTGGATAATGTGTGTGGATAGATTTACCAGTATCTATGAGCATATGCATGGTACTTTCACATTTATATTATGTTAGACATGTGATCCAATCTTATTTCTATCTATTATATCATTTGACACTTTGTCAATTTTTTGCTTATCTTCTATCATGATTTCTTACTTTATGTACTATATCTTACTTATCTTTTATATTTTGCATATGATTGTCTTTTCTTTATCATTGATTTACCTTCCATTTTGCTTAGAGTTTTTATAAAAACTCTTTTTCTTGTATCTTTATAATTGTTTTGATTTCTTATCCTTATTTTTCATAGATAATTCATCATGGTGATTTGGCTATAAAAACCCTATTTCCCATAGTTATTATCACCCTATACCATGTGATTAGTTAACAAATAATATATCTAGTTGTGATCTCTTTTTACAGGTCCACTTTAGATTTCATTTTTTCATTTTTCTTCATCCAAAAACTAATCATATACATGGTTGATACTTGAGATCATATATTATTTCATTGTCAAGCCTAAGTATCCTAGTCAATCTTTATCTTTTGTTACTTAGCTTTCTTTAGCCTTAGCCTACAAATCATTCATGTGAATCACTATCTCACTCATAATTGGTCATTTCAAATCCATATGAAGGAGGAATCTTAAAAAACATTTAAAATAAAGTTAAAATCCAAATCATTTAAACAAAAGGCAATGATATCGAAAGGCAAAATTATTGTTAAAAGTCTAATCACACTAAAAGATGTGATTCAAAGCACATCTCCTTATTATATTCAAATATCAAACTCCATAGTTGGCCTCATGGTAGATCCAAGGTAATTTGGGGTATGGTAGGATAGTATATTAGAAGAGGAAAATAAAAAAATATTTTAGTGATACCTACTTTCTCATGTAAGTACCTTATCTTCATAGTAAATTGACGATTTTGTAAGGGGTCTTGAAGACTAGGGAGCACATCATGGGAAGGTAGGTCCATTTTTTTTTTATTGTAAGAATATACCTTCATGATTTGATTTTATTAGCACACTTATTTTCCTACAAAGTTTTGTGTCTATAGAGAAAAAGTTTCCTTTATACATAAAGTACCACTAGTCACTTAGTGTCTTCTCATATCCTTAGTATGCCTCTTGCCTCCTAAGTTCTTCTCATAAGATGCCCAAGTATTTGTTTTTACATTATATTTTTTAGTCCTTATATCCCTTATATTTCTTACTGATAAATATTTTTTTGTATACTAATCACTCCCCTTGGAATTTCATTTACGAGTTACTTTGTAATACCATGGATAGGACCCAACCATCCTCGCAAATTACCATCTTTTCCTTTCTATTACCCACATCCTTGATTAAATAATTTTCCTATTTATTCTACCCCTATATTGTTATCTTTGCCAAGTTATCATGTAGGACCATGGATAGAACCTGACCCTCCTCACAAAAATTTCAAATACCCAAATCACCATCTAAATTACATGTGTCAAATTTGAGATAAGATTCAATCGATTATGAAGTTGCACATCATTTTACATGCTTCCCATATTCATTTAGTATGTTTTATGATTAATTCATTTTTATTTAACCTCTTTGTCTTCATAATTTCTGAGTGCATGTAATATGTCAACCATTTATTGAAATTTTCATACTTCCTAACTTGAATTATTATGATCCATTTAAGACCAATCTTTTTCAATTTTGTTTTTCTTTCATATTTCCTAGTATGATTGATTGAATTAATTAATTTGTTTTTATTACTATTTGTTCCCCTTTACATACCTTCCATTTTATTACTTTGTTTTATCATACTTCCCAATGTGATATTAGTATGATTTTACTTATTTTAATTTATTGAAAAAATCTTTCACATTGGTTTAAAACCAAATTCCTTTTTACCACCTTTTTTTCCCATTTCTTGGTTATTTATACTTAGTCATTTTCTTGTTATTACACATTTTATAGCTTAAAATAGTGTGATGTACATTTTATTTATTGATTATAGCTTTCCAAGTCCTTTTTTTCCTATTTATTTTTAACCATGCATGTGTATGCTACAAAATAAACCACATCTCATATATTTCCTATAGTATTTATAACAAAGATAAATACATGTGATAGAATGAAATATATACTAAACATCCACATACTTAACCATAATAAATAATAATGAAAACATACACATCCAACACCAATATGCCAAAATGATATATATATATATATATATATATATATATATATATATATATATATCATGAGTTTGATATAATAAATGTAATCATATACAATGTTATAGCTCTATGGTTGGGTCCCATCCTATCTATCTCATGGCCTAGCCATGCTAATTTTTAAGGCCTCAATATGACTCCTCTGAATCATATGTTGTAAGGAGGTTATCTAATATCTCAATCCCTATATCTATCCCTATAAGTGTGTTTCTTGCATCTATGACTCTACCAACTGGGTCTAGATTTATGTCATCTATAATAATATAGCTAGATGTAAAACTCTCTCATAAGATAAGGCCTACCATTCCTATATATCTCTTACACCCATTATTATTATTGGTTGTATCCTCTCTCTCTTTATGCCTATATCTACCTTATTGCCCCTCTAGCTAATCTAAACTAGCTTGCCTAGCTAGAGTAGAAAGTACACTCAAATCCTATAGTATCATGGGGTCATATGGATATAGAGTCTCACCTAGGATGTCATGGAGTGATCCCCTCATTAAGGACCCCCATATCTCCTCTTTATCCTCACCTACACCTATAAAATCACATAATATGGATATTAAATCACTGTTATATCTCAAAATATCTATCTTTTTTTTAAACAAAATATTATCAATAATTTAACAATCTCTTTTTACCTATCTATGTCTTAGATACTATGGTCTCTCCATTTGCATGACCACCTAACATAGTATCCCCTTCTATATGACCTCCTAACACGTCCTCTGTAGGTCACTTCTTTAGCTCAAACCTAGCTATCATGGCTTGTGTTAGTCTCAACTTGTGTCTGAGTGGTCTCTTTGTCATCTCTTGGATCTCACCTATGGGTTCATTTAGGATGGTAATAGTCTCCACTTTCTCCTCTACCTCCTACCTCAATTGATGATGTGTCATCAATGGCCATTTCTCATCCCACTACAAATTTGGTAGTATTACATCTAGTATCTCTACCTTCACATCCCTATCCTCTTACTCTGTTCCTCATCATGCCTAACCACTCCATGGTTTCTCTCAACATGGCCTTAGTGTTGGCCTCACTACTAGTGGCCCCAATCCTCTCCTCCCCATGGCTCCCTCACATGTTGAGTCCACTTCTTAGGCATTAGTATTGGTGTTATTAGATGAGGTAGGCCTATCTACCCTGACACCCATGCCACCAAATATTTCACTCTCAACCATAAATAGTGTCCAATAATCTCTATCTTATGTTTCACTAGTCGAATTATGTCCCAACTTACCCATGTAGTTGATATGTGCTTATATGGCTGCCATATGATATTTGTACATATCACTAACTATAGTGTTGGCATGTGGGGGGCATGACCCATACTACTTGGTCCTCCCTCTATTTTTGTACTTGAGTTAACCTATCATTTATTTCATAGGCAAACTTAGCCAATTAGTACATAGGAAACCTCTCATATATCCAAGCTATCAGTAATATGATCATTCCTTTGGTCCTCTACCCTATGAATAACACCTCATACATATCATGTATTATATATACCTAGATGAAAGATCTTAGGTCATATAGAACCTTTTCCTCCAAGATGATCTTACTCAAGGCTACCACAAACAATGGTACCTTATTTTCTAACTTGTGACATAGAGCTATGCCCTTAACCTTTTGCATGTATAGGGATATGTATGGATAATTTGTGACGTACATATCTCTTTTATAATCTTGTTACATTTATCTATGTTCTTAGTTAGGTCAGCCTATAGAATAACCATGACTAGGTAGACTATATATAATAGTAGTGGTTAGTCTTTGAGGATCATGTTAAGTATTCTGCTCTTAGTGAATTATTGTGGAGGTTGCCTCCTCAAAGTGGATTTTATATATTATATAGTATTCTACTCAATTGTTAACTACTATTATGTGATCTCTCATATTTACTTATTTTGTGTGATATATAATCATTCTATATGAAATTATAAGTAATTTCAATACAAATGGTATTAGAGCTTTGATTTGGGTAAGTTTCTTGTGACATTATTTTTCAGATCTAGTGAGGTCCGACTTCTAAGAGAGGAAGGAGTGAAATAAAATAACTTGCAATCAAAGAGGAAATAATTTTGTAAGTCTAGAAAAAAAATTTGTTTGCATAATTATAGTCACTAGATTCATCTTGATGAGATGATCGCAATGGTATATTCTGTTGGAAGACATTTTTGGTGTCAAAATTTTAAACCTAGTACACAAAGGTAGTCATTAGATTCATTTTGGCAAGGTGATCACAATGGTACCATCTCCTGATACACTTTTTTTAGGGTATAAAACCTCTTAGGGTTTGTATATGGCTGGTCCTTTTACACAAGGAAGAAAAATGGGGTAAGAAACTCCTAAGACTCCTTTTACCAGTGACATGGAATCTAGAACTTTAGATCCATTGATTCTTGAACTTCAAGATGACATAAAGGCTTTGGAATGTCATGATGATTTTGTTGTAGTTTAAACTTATGTTTTAGGGATGTGTGGAGAGATTAATGGGGTTCACACTCAATTTAATTAGATCACTACTAGATTGGCTACCTTTTCATCTTAGTTACAGTCAAATAACCCTCAATTTCATCATTCAGGTTCCCCTCCTATCAACATTAAAAACTCAAATTATAATGTGATACCAATTTTTCTAAAAGTAAACATGCGTAAGTTTTATGGTAAATATAATCTCACTTAGATTACCCAAATCAAGAAATTATTTGATCAGCATCAAACTCCTGGTTCTTAGAAGGTGATAGTGGCATCTCTATATCTAGAAATTAAATTATTAATTTGGTATCATTGGTTATGTTCTCAAAAGGAAAAGAATGGTGCTCTTATTACATGGTCTATTTTCATTGATGCGTTATTAGCTCATTATCAAAATAATGTTTTTGAGAACTACTTCAGCTAGTTATCCAAACTGTGGTAAACAAGAACTATGAAGGGTTATATTCATCAATTTTATAATCTATCCTTATGGGTGGAGCACATCATTGAGGAAAATTTGACTAATCTATTTTTTAGAGGTCTCAAAGATAACATACAATTGTAGGTTTAGATGTTTAACCTAACATATGTATCACAAGATATCCCACAAGCACATATGGCAAAGTAAAAATAGATGGTAAAATAAAAAACCTTTACTATTGGTCATGATTGCACCTTTCCATCACAATCATATCCTTAGCCTACAAGAATGACACCTTAATAAATTGAGGATAAGTAAGCCAAATGGTTATGTTATGGTTGTAATAGCAAATGGATCAAAGACCATCATTATACTTAAAAGAAGTTATTTTATATCGAAGGTACCAATGAGGATGATAATGATGAGGAGGCAATTGGTGAGGATGAAGAAAGTCTTGAAGAAGAATTTGAAGACACTCAACCTACTATTTATTGTCATGCCTTTTCAGGTATTAGTATTCCCCAAACTATTATAGTGGTGGGTTTCCTAAATAAATAGGTCACTATATTGATTGATTCTAGGAGTACACACAACTTCATCAATAGTAAGTTGGTTACTCACTTGAATTTTTTTCATTTATCCCACTACAAAATTTTAGGTCATGATAATATATGGTGGTATTATTAGCTACATAATAAAATTCCATGTTATTAATCTGGACATGTGATAATACTCATTAGATTCTCCTATGTTTGTTATTCCCATGGGGAGAGCTGATATTGTTCTAGGAGTATAGTGGCTCACCACTTTGGGCACTATTGAAATGAATTTATAGGAATTATTCATGTATTTTAATTATAAGGGAAAGACATTTGAGCTAAGGGGATTAAGGTATAAATATCCACAAATTGTTATCTCCCATCTAATGACAAAGATTATTTAAAAGGGTGCTAAAGGATTTATAGCTCACTTGTTTTCCATGAATGTTTAGGCTACTTAACCATATACACTACTTAGCCATATACACCTCTTGATCTACAAAAAATGATTAATGTCCATTCATTTGTTTTTGGTGACATGCTAAATGGACTTCCACCAAGCTTCACACATGATCATGCTATCAAACTTATTTCTAGTAGTACACCACCCAACATCAAGCCATAAATGTATTCCTATGCCCAAAAAATTGAAATTAAAAAGATGGTATATGAGATGTTGGATGCATGAATCATTCACCATATCCAAATCAAATATTCTTCACTACTTATCATGGTGAGAAAGAAATATGAAACTTGGAAGATGTGCCCTAACTATAGAGAACTCAATAAGTACACTATCAAAGATAAGTTTCCTATTCCTATCATTGATGATTTGATATATGAATTAAATGGTACTCTTTATTTTACCAAGTTAGATGTGTGTTTTAGGTATCATAAAATATAAATCCATGATGAAGGCATACCCAAAACTACTTTCAACACTCATGAGGGCCATTATGAGTTTTTGGTTATGCCTTTTGGGCTAACAAATGGACCATCCACCTTTAAGATTTTGATGAATACTATTTTTAGGCCATTTTTTAGGAGATTATTTTTGGTATTTTTTGATTATATCCTCATTTATAGTAAAAATTCAAAAGACCATTTAAACTATCTGAAATAGGTACTCTCAATTTTGGAACAACATCAATTGTATGTCAAACCTTCCAAATGTACTTTTGGAGCTTGTGAGGTTAATTATTTGGGTCATCTAGTTTCACATCCAAAAGTGAAAGTGGATCCTAGGAAAAGACAATCAATGATGGAATGGCCAATTCATAAAACACTCAAGAAAGTAAGGGGATTTCTAGGGTTAACTAGTTACTATCATGGATTTATCAAAAATTATGGTAGCATTGTAGCCCAAATTACCTCTTTTTTAAAGAAAGACTCCTTTCAGTAGACTGATATAACTACTAGGGCATCTAAACAATTGAAATTGGCTATGTGTACCACTCTATTATTGGCCACTCCTAATTTTTCCAAGACTTTTATGGTTGAATGTGATGCATTTGTGTATGGTTTGGGTATTGTACTCATGCAAGAAGGTAGACTACTTGAATTTAAAAGTCATCAACTGAAGAGTAAAAATCAGCACAAGCCAATTTATGAGAGAGGACATGATGGCCATTTTAAATGTAGTCAAATTGATCCAAAACTCAAATAATCTAGGTTGAAGAATATTTCAAGAACACATAAAAAATAATGTTATCTCTAAGAAGAGATGTTTTATTTCTCAAAATTGCAGATACAACATATGCCTATCTTTGAGAAGAGATGTTTATTTTCTTTTTCAGGCTACATATCTATTTATACATATTTTTAAATGCAAGAAGAGGATGTGGAAGGTCATAAATCTTGAGGGAAATGAAATTATTCAACTTCCATGAATTACAATAATACAAAATTTGAGAAATTACTATTTTTAGAAACTTACTATTTTTAGACGACACTACTAAAATTGAAATTTAGGGAACTTCCATTTGGTTTTTTGGGTCTCAAAACCCACTAATAAAATATTGGTTTATCTTAAAATTTTCCCCTCATTCTTATCTTTCCAACAGTTCAAACGGGGAGTCAAACGGAGCTATGGTGCAAAAGTTATGGCTCTTAGAAGTTCTACCACCAATTGGGTTAGGACCGTCACCCAAATTATCATTATAAGTGTTGCCTAGATCATTTCCTAAAGTGTTGTCAGGATCACAAATAATAGAGGCCTTATTTGATGTGTTTTCACTTTTAGGTAAAGACTAATCATGATAGTCTCAAATAGTTTTTGGAATAATGAAGAACAATAGAAATGGGTAACTAAGATGTTCGTCTATGATTTTGAAATGGTTTACAAGAAAGGCAAGGACAATGTAGTGGTAGATGCACTATCCAAGAAGGATGAATTAGTTGAAGCATCGATATGTTATATGACCATTCTATATGTAGATTAGATAGAGGAAGCATAATCAGAATGGGACAATGATAGTACTACCCATGATTTGATTCAAAACCCTTAGCAAGGTTTGGTTGTATTTGAAAAATTCACATAGAAGGGTAATGAATTATGGTATAAAGATAGATTATACCCAAGCAAAAATTCTCTTCTCAAACAAAAAATCCTTCAAGAACTTTAGGTAACTCCAATTTGGGGTCATTTAGGATTTTTGAAAACCTATCATAAAATCAAGCAAAACTTTTTTGTGAAGAACTCAATGGGGATGTCCAAAAAGATGTGGCTGAATGTATGATCTGTCAACAAAATAAAGGAGAAAAAATAAAAAACCTAGGTCTTTTTCAGCCTTTATCCATACCTGGCCAACATTGGGAAGATATGTTTATGGATTTCATTATAGGATTACCAAGATCTAAGGGTCAAATTTTTATCATGGCTGTGGTTGATTATCTAGATAAGTATGTTCATTTTTTTAATTTATCGCAACCATTTGTTTCTATTATAGTAGCTTTTACTTTTCTAAATATAGTTCAAAAATTACATGGTACCCCAAAAATCATTTTCAATGATAGAGATCCCATTTTCACTATCAATTTTTGGACTAGGTTATTTACTTGTTTGGGCACCCAGTTGGCTCATATTTCATCCTATCATCCTCAATCAGAGGGATAAACTAAGGTAGTCAACAAATGTCTGGAAGGATATCTCCATTACTTTTTTTATGATAAACAAGATAAATGGGTTCATTAGTTACCACTTGTTGAATGGTGGTATAATACTTCTATTCATAGTTCCTATAAAATGTCTCCTTTTTTGGCACTATATGGATACCACCCTCCATCCATCACTTCAACCTTGAAGGTACATCATAAGGTTCATATAGTTGAATAAAATATTCACCATCAATAGGAGGTCCTTGTAAATCTACATGAAAATTTAGCCATGGCTGATAATCTCATGAAGTAGTAGGTAGATCAACACATGAGTGAGAGGCATTTTGACATTGGTGATTAGGTCTTGTTTAATTGTAACCATATAAGTAAATGTCCTTAAATAAATAGAAAAATTATAACAAGATATCCTCTAAGTATTATGGGCCTTATCAGATCTTACAAAAAATTGGTAGTGTGGCCTACAAGTTAGAGTTTCCTTCCTCCACTCGCATACATCTAGTATTTCATGTATTATGCCTAAAGAAAGTCATTAGACATAGAGTTGCTAGTCAAAGTGAGTTACCAAAATTGGATGAGGAAGTAAGAGTTATTCTTGATCATAAGGTGATTCTTCAAATGCACACTAAGTAGTTATGGTCTAGAGCAATTAAGGAGTACCTAATCAAATGAGAGAATTGCCTTGTGAAGATGCCATTTGGGAGGATGTATTCTTTAAACAACAACATCTAGATTTGACTCAATTTCAAAGACAACATTGTTTTGAAGGGGAGGGGCATGATACACCATTAACCTTTGGTGTATCTAGGGATATATGTGGTTGACGTATGGCTTACATGCCTATTTTATATTCTTGTTACATTTCTCTATGTTATTAGTTAGGTCAGCCTATGGAATAACTATGGCTAAGTAGACTCTGTATAGGAGGTAGTGGTTAGTCTTTGAGGATCATGTTAAGTATTCTACTCTTAGTACATTATTATGGAGGTTTCCCCCTCAAAGTGGCTTTGTTTTATTATCCAGTATTTTGATTTGTTATCAATTATTATTGTGTGATCTCTCATATTTTCTTATTATATGTGATATATAATCATTCTATGTAAACATCCAAGTAATTTCACTACACATAGCACCTGCTATGTCATAAGGGCTATCACAACCTTTTAGATATCTAGAATCTATGATGCATAGACATCAAACAAACTCACTCTCCTACTTAGTAATATCATCTTTGAGCTTGTTGCCCACATGGCTAAGGCTCTCCTTTCCTCTAGACTATCTAGTATCCCTATGGTCACCTATGTTCCTATTATAGGTATCCCCAAGATGGCATGTACATCTTCTATCATGATAACCACCTTTACTATATCTCCATCCACCTCCCATCTAAAGGTATTAGTTAATCATTACTAATAACCAAGGAACATGACTAACAAATTAGCACTGAGGGTGATCTAGCACATATTGACTATCCTGCCTAGACCTATGTATCTAAGTCTATCCTTATCTCCATCTAAAAACCTATATAACAAGTCAAGTAATTGTGTTTCATCCACATGTCTCCAAAATCTCTATTTTCCTTGCACCTAAGAAAAATAAAGGATGTATCAGTTCCTTCATATCATGTATAGTCATATACTTTATTTATACATTTTTAAAATAAAAAACAAACCTACATTACTTTATTTTTCATTTAAGCTTACTCTTAGCTTTATCGATCCTTCTTGACCTTACTTGGTCATTTTAGGCCATTCTAGCCCTCTTTTGACCTTTAGCACACTTTTTGGTATCATTCTAGCTCTTTGGTCAAACTATTTTGACCAAAATTTTCCTATCTTTTCATCTAGTTGAATCAAAAATTTGAGCAACCCCCTTCTCTTCCCCTCCCTAGTGTTTAGTTTCCATTCTAGACCTTTCAGACCACCTTACAAATCCAAACTAGGCCTTCATCTTGCAAAATGTATAGAGTTGACCCATTCCTACTAGGTTGGCAATAGATTATACCCATTTCTAGCCTACTAGGTCAACCAAGTCAACCTAGTGCTTTTTGCCTACCGACCACTTGTATTTTCTTGAAAAAGTTCATTTTTCATACTTTTTTCCTAAACCTTCGAAACCCATTTCCATATTCCTACTTGCTACCCCTAGAATCTGATTTTTTTCTATTTTGACATCTAGAAATATTTAAAAATCAAAACTAATGAAAATTCACTTAAATAAATATAAATTTAAAAAACTAGTTTGAGATTCTTAGTTACATACATGTAGTATACCTGATGCCACCTATTGATCCTTTGCCTATCTAGCCTATCATTTCCTTACCATCCTAGCTTGTTTCCTCTCTAAATATCTCTTTTCTCTCCTTTACAAATCAAAATAACAAATTACTTCTCTTTTTAGCCCTAGTTAAAAACACTTGTAGCAATAAAAAAATTTCAATTATTGTCATGTAGATTCCTTGTTTTGATTCTATCTTTTTTTCTACTCATCCATTTTGAAATCCGTAAAATGCATTAGATTCATGATGATGTAGAGATTTTTTTTCCACTAATATATGCTTATATTCCAATTTTTATGATTTTTTTATATTTTTTTCTCTAACTTCTATAGGTTCATCTAGTGTTCCCTACATTAGACACCTTCACATTTTTCGTAGTCTACTTCTTTATCTATGGCACTAAGATAAGTTAAAGGTATGTGTTTTTAAATTTATTCCTTTAATTTATGTTATTTTCTACTTACTAAACTTTACTTAGCATCAGCATTATGTGTTACAATGTTTTTTAGCACCATCCCCTGTTACACTTTAGTGACACATGATGAGCTTCGAGTGGGGCATATGTATACACATAATATTTAAAAAACTTTTATTGATTATTGACACTTTGTATCTGATAAGAAATTATTGAGTCTCAATATTTATGAGTGCATTCCTTAAGGGGTGCACTAGGAAATGGGTGGGTAGACCATCAATGCTTCATAAGATTGTTATTATTTTTGTCACTTGCAATCTACACACTTGTCTCTTAAAACCATTAACCCTATGCTTATTCTTCTCAGTCTTACCTATTTAAATCTTTACATCTTTCAATTCCTCCTTTTCTTTCCCTTACACCCTTTTGGATAATTAGTTGTACTAGGTCAACTGGGTCAACCCAGTATAATTTAGGGGTATTTTTCACTTTTTTTAGCTTGTTGGCCTTTTGGATGACCTAGCTTAGACCTAGTGATCTATCCTTGAAAACACACTGGGTCAACTTGGTTGAACCTATATAATAAACATTCCTAGGAGGATTTAGGGAAATATATACCTATATATACAAGTTTATTTCCCACCATTTCATAAGAGAATAATTATTAGTGAAGAAGTGTGAATGAACATCTGCTTATTGAACATTCTACTTGAAGAATAAATCTTAGGGTTCCATACTTTATTTTAAGATATGGATCCTATCTTATGGATAATTATTTTGGATGCTTAAATAGATTATATATCCTAGAGATGATTTATCTTGGTTATCCTTAATACCACAAAAATCTCTTGCAAAGCATCTTGGCTAAGGGAGAGATTGAGGTTCGGTGGGTTCATCTTCAAATGTAAGTATTCTTAACTTTATTTCTCATTTGTAAGAGTAGATAGATAACACATATTTATTATTCTCCCATGTATTAGGATTATGTATACATTGACATGAGTATATTTTTTCTACTAAATGTTTAGTTTAGTTTATTTTATTGTTTCTAACCCCCACTTTGTTCCACAAGATTTGGTTTGCACTAGATTATATTTACTTTATTGTTATTATAATAAGTGAAATATTTTAAACCTTAGGACTCCATTAGGGTTGTTGTGTGATTGTGTTAGACTGTAGGCTTTGGAACCCTTCCTAACATGATATTTTATGACAAGTGATTCCCTAATCAGGTCTAGTAGATCCCCATATTGGTCATGCTCCCACTTAACAAGTGTATCCCTAATCAAAAGTGTAGCTATGATCTATCTTCTTTAAGCGAAGATTGATTTATAGACATGATCCATTTATGATTTCATATACATACCTCATACTAAAATGGGGAAATATTAGTTGGATTTTCATAGAGACAAAAAATTTCATGAGGCAAAAAATATTTTTTGGGGACAAGAATATAGATTTCATATATTTAACATGGTTTAGATATTAGATATGAGATAAATATTATACACATTGGTATAGATTCTATAGGTATATGCCATGATTATGTAATTTTTTAAATATATACATGAGTTATATTATATATATTCATATATACTCGAGTTCATATGCCATGTAGGTAGAAGAGGAATTATAAGTTTTGACATATAAATACATTTGAGATTTTTTTTCTATATTTTAGCATATAGATGCATAACATTCCTAATTAGTTTTCACTTATTTAGTGGGGAATGATACTTATTAAATTACATATATAATATTATAGATATCAATTGACATTTATTCATTAGTCATGATACCATTTTATTTCCATACACAATATGAAATATATCAAGTAGGATTTATTCATGAGGTATGACACTACCTCATGCTTATACACATCATGATAGTGTTTCTCTTAATTTCTTCTCATTTCTTAATTTTAGAATAAGATAAGAAACTAGTAATGAGGGTGTGATAAAAATAATTGGTTGGTGATGCATGTATAATCTAGATGAAGATGGAAAACTCCTCTTTGGCTTGGAAGGAATAACCTATGGATAAGAAAGCACTACCAAAGGGGTTATTAGAAAGATAGTTGGGTGGACTACCTAACATGAGATATATCCAAGAAGCATAATATTTCTAGGAGGCTATAAATACACTCTTTATGACAATCAAGTTGAAATAGATAAAATTAAGGTACTTACATAGAGAAAATGAAATACAATACAAGAAGAAAGTAGAATGCTTATGAAAGAAAATGACTAAATATAGAAAAGGTGGATCAATACTCATGATAAAGGGGGTGAAGTTAGCTTCAAAAAATTAGAAAATGGTCTATAAACATGTAGGAATATAAAAAGTTAGGTTTGATTGGGGTTAAGGGACTGAATATAACTCACTATTATTTTCTACCATAATGATCATCGACAGTTGGGTGAACCATCGATAGTTAAGTTAACCAGTGGTAGATGAGAAATTATTAGTGATTGGGAGGTGACCATCGATGGTTGGGGGTGACCATTAGTAGTTTCCTATGGGTTTTTGAAGGTAATAAAAAAAGAGTTACAAAATGGATAAATGTTATGATAATAGTTTTGTTAAAGATCAAGAAGTAGGGAAATAAGTTACAAATAGGTTTGATCAGGTTAGGGGTTAGAAATCCAATGAGACAAAGAATAAGTATAATATACATATAGCTTGCTTTATGGTTGATGGTTGAAGGCTGGGATAATATCACTAGATTAACAATACTTTATCCTCAAAAGCAAATTTGATAGAGGTTTAGGTCTCTTTTTTTGTTATTGAGTTGCTAAAAGAAGACTAGATAATAGAAACTTGAATACATGTATGTAATAGTGCTTGTGATGATGGATCCATTTCACCTCCTAATCCCCTCCTTTTATAGACAAAGATAAATGGAGGATAGAAGGTTCCATAGTAGGTTATGTGTTGATTTCAATGATTGGGAGTTCATTAACACCACATAAGATGAATATTAAATTGTTCCATGCTTAGTTTGCACACAACTAGTTTGTGTAAGTACAAAAAAGGAACCTAACCATTGATGGTCAAGATAACCATCGATAGTTAAGCTAATCATCAATATTCAAGTTTTCAAGGAAAAAGAGGTCAAGGTAAGTTAAAAGGGGTCTATTAATGATTAGGTTAGTAGGTTGGTGAACTAGTTAAGTAAGTAGTTAAATAGATTCAGGGTCTAATAGGGTTAAGAAGGGTCTCAAGGCATTTTGACATCTAGTAAAATTTTCTAGTGTCTACATTTTTCCCATTTTTGTTATGTGTCTTTGAATCAATAAGTTACAAAATAAAAATAGATTACTTGTTTGAATGTCTATTTACATCAAGTATGGGAGGAGGTGTTCCCCCTCAAACTGGGAATCAATGAGGTGAAACTAAAATCAAGTCAGGGTTTGATAAGTGGTATATGGTGAGTCATGAGGTTGGTTGATCTGAACAACACTTTGGGCAATGATCTAGACAACACTTCAAGTGATAATTCAGGTGATGGTCCTACCCCAATTGGTGGCAGAACTTCTAAGAACCATAACTTTTGCACCATAGTTCACTTACTCCACATTTAAACCATTAGAAAGCTAAGAATAAGGGGAAAACCATTATATGGAACTAATTTGTGGGTTTTGACCCCAAAAAACCAAATTTAAGCGACTCAAATTTCAATTTTAGTAGTGTAGTCTAAAAAAAGTAAGTTTCTAAAATAGTAATTTCTCAAATTTTGTATTATTATAATTCATTAAAGTCAAACCATTTCATCTCCCTCAAGATTGGTGACCTTCCATATCTTTCTCTTACCTTTAAAAATAGGTATAAATAGATATGTTTCCTGAAAAGGAAATCAAACATCTCTTCCTAGAGATATACATATGTTGTATTTGTAATTTTAAGCAATAAAACATCTCTTCTTAGAGATAACATTATTATTTATGTGTTCTTTAAATATTATTCAACCAAGAATTTTTGAGTATTGGATAATTGGTGATAAAAAAGTGGGGTTGGGTAATTTAAATGCAAATATGTGTAAAAAATATGACTATATATGATAGCTAAGATCACACATAGACTAAGGTTGCCAATGTTGGTAAAAATAAGGCTAGTTCTAGAAGTACAAGTGATAGGGTAATCGGTCGACAACATTGGTCATAGTTAATCAAGTTATGATATAAATTTCCTAGATAGGGTCAGTTTTTATGTAGTTATCCAAGGTAGGAAGTTATCCCTTAAAAAACATAAATGGTCTAGTCATGCATGAGGTGGTGTGAATTTAAATATTCAACATGACAAGGTTGGTCGGTGTGGTCAAAATGACCAATGCAAGGTCATTACTAAATATACAAGTGTTAAAGTCAAAAATAGCCAATAATAAGGTGCATGTGGTATAATGGTTGGTTGGATAAGGGTAATCTTCAAAAGTTTAAGTTTTTAGTTTGGGGTAGATTAGATGATCTCCAAAAATTTGGCACCTAGGTTGGGTACTTAAAAAATTTAAAAGTGATATCTTGGCCATTGATGATCAAGGTTTTCAAGGTTGATCATCGATGATTACCCTAACCATTTATGGTCAAGGTGAAACTCCAAAATCATGAAATATAAAAAGTAAAGATGAAATTTCATTTTCATTGTTGACATTTTGACCTTCATGCTTCCATACATTCTAAGAATTTTGTACTTTGGAATTTTGATGATTTTAGAGTTGACTTAGGGTTCAACTAAGATGGAGGTTGTTGATTTATAAGAGGTATGTGTTGAGATGATCAATGGGGACCAATGATGTAGGGTGGATGATGGCATAATTGAGTAGTTAGGCATGGACTCTGACCTTGACAATGATTGAGGAATGAGGTAAGGGTTTTTTTTAAATTGTTAGTTAGTTGATTTGGTTTGTTATTTTCTTAAATTGGTTATTTTGTGGTGGATTTAATAGGGTTTTGGGAGGTTTGACCTACGTTTATGTTTTAGTTAAAATTAAAAAAATTAGTGAGTGAAAGTGAAATTTGAAGGAGGTTTTGGGTTAGGGATAGGTTATAAGGTAGTTTGAGGTGGTTTAGTTGTTGACATTAGTTTTTTTGTTGAAGTTTTGGAAAGATAGGTCTAGGGTTTTACCAATGATGATCACAAATAGTGACCATCGATGGTTTGACCTAACTGTTGATGGATAGAATTGACCATTGATGGTTGACCACTAATATGAAAAACCCACTTAACCATCTATGGTTTTTAAGACCATTGGTAGTTAACAAATGAGGGAAGTTAGAATATAAATGAAAATGTATAGGAAGTTGTATTAAAATGTTGAAAAATGGTTTCGGGCAATCAAAATACTAAGTGTAGGTTTAAGATAGGGTATGTTAAAATGAGTAATGTTATAAAAAGTCTATTGTGTATATCTAGGTATTAGTTTTGATGGATTTATGTAGGTTTATAGGAAATTTTTATGGGTTTAGAGTTATGTGTTATTTGGTAGAAATGTTATGCATTTGGTTTGATATGTTCATTTAGGTTTTGAAATTAGTAGATGTTGGTGGTTATAGGTTGATAAAAAGGTTGGTGTTAGGTGGGTCTAGGTATATTGATTGAAAATAAAGTTTGAAAGTTAATTTGATTATTTTTTAGGTATGAGACTAGATATAGACAAGGGATTAGGTTACTAGGATCTTTATGGAGATCTATGAAGGGATGACTAAGGATAAATGGATGCATATGGAGGAGGTTAGCCTTGGAACCATGGTTTACTATCATCACCTACCATGAGATATGGCTATGATCATGGCCCTCATCAAGAGATGGGACCTAGCCATGAAACATTTTTGTTATTGATAGGAGAAATGACCATCTTACTAAAGGATGTGCATAGGATTACACAACTACCCATTTAGGGGGAGTCAATTTTCAACATTGAGAGTGAGGAGAGGGATTACCATATGGAGATATTATATGGTGAGGATTGGGTCCATGCCAAGTGGCATTATGGTGGATTTAGCTACATGACATTATACCAAAGGGCTTAAGAGGACTAGTGTTTGATGACTATGATGATGATGGTAGTGTCTTATTTTGCATTACTAATTTTGTGTAGTGGATGGATTCTTTATCTACTGTTAGGAGTGTTGGTAGAGATGTCATTAGGTAAGATAGTGTTCAAGTGGGATCATATTTTATTGGTCTAGATCTACAGGGAGGTATGGGGATTTTGAGCTCACGAATGATATGGGATCACTATGGAGTTTGTGCTTCATTATTGGGCATATGATCACATCAAGGTGTTGAAGCCATTAGGGCTACCATGGGAGGGATACACCTAGGTACACTTTATAGTGGGCTTTGTATGGTGTAGGGGAGATTATCCATTGACTAAATTAGGTGAAGGTATAAGGGACATTGACTATTTTTAAGCTATGTTGGGGGGTTTGGTTATGGGTGATGTGATCTAGAGGCCATGTCTGGGCTGGCCTAGGTGGGCCCTCTACAATTATCACACTCTATATTTACAAAGCTAGAGGTGGGTTTATATGAGGTGAGATGGTGAGACTGAGCTCATCCCATTGGATAGAGTTTAGAGTTAGTTTGGTCTCATGCAGTGGATTCTAGCTCCTTTTCTGAGATACATAAGGGAGGATACATAGTTTCTACTTTTAGATCCATAACCAAAATATATAGTGATAGATCATGAGGAGTTTCTAACTAGAGTAAAAATATATTATGCTAGTTTTGTTTATGGATATGTAGCAAGGTATCAGGCCCTATATGTAGTAGCCAATTTTGGGTGGGATGAGGGGGGTCTTCAAGTCATGGATGTGGATTCAGCTGGTAGAGGTCTACAATCACAAGGATAGGATGAATCAAAATTAGCTACTACATAGGCATAGATTATTGTCTTATAGGGATAGGTGGCCACATTATAAGGGTAGATCATGACATTATAGGGTTAGGTTGCTACCTTGATAGGGAAGAGAGATTAGGTGAGGACCTCACATGGTTTGGTGACCCAAGAGAGGGATACAATGAGATAGAGGATAGGAAAAGTGATATCACCTATAGGAGGGCCACTAAGTATGATTTATATGACACAATACTTGGCCATAGTTGAGGAGTTAAGTTAGTATGAGGCCATAGTGTTAACATAGTGTCCAAAGTAGTTGAGATGGGGAGAGTATATGACCAATTTAGCAGGTGGACTACCTATGGTGACTCTAGGGTAGTGGGCCTCTATAGTCAGTGGACATAAAATAATATTAGGAGAACCAAAACTTAATGGTAGTGTAGGTGTAGGAGAAAGAGGGGCTAGTGGTAGTGGTTCCCCAGAGGCATGACATATGATATGTTGTATGTACATGATTTTGATACCAACTTGCATGCTAATGATGTGATATGTACATGAGAGAGATTGACTTATAAATCATTATATTTATTATTGATTTGATGGACATGATGTATATGATGGTGTTTATTATGCTCATGATGATATAGATGTTATTTAGGGTTCATGGTTCATGGTTTTGATGTTTGGAAGCTTTATGCTTATGAGATGTGTACTCAGTAACTTTAGGCACATGGTGATTTATGGATGATGTTTTCATTTTGTTCATGGATATGATGATGAATGGTTTGATTATGGCTATTCAGGTGATATGTGATATGATGTTTGATGTTAGATGGATAGGATGATACTTATGATAGGTAGGTGATGTATAATATGGTTAATGATGTTTGATCATAGATAGATATATGATGTAGTTCATGATGTTTTGATGATTATTGATGTTTTATTTTTTTATTATCATGGAGATGAAATGTGATTATGGTTGAGGATGTAATGAAAACACATAAAGTAAGCTAGATTAATAAATTAAATGTAGGAAAAATAAATGAGAATCATGAGATGTATGTCTGCATGAACCAATGATAAGAGGGTAAAGAAAAAGCACGATGCCTTTTCATTGCTAAGGACCTAACAAAACCAAAGTTAGATTGGCTTAATGAACATAATCCTTTTGAATGATTCACATTAGCCTGATTTGGCTGATAAAATGGTGTCTTGATCATATTGTGTCATGTAAGCTCATACTCCCTTGATTAAAAGATAGTATAAAGGGGAGATAGGTGATGTGTGAAAAGGTAATGGGTTGATAGGTAAGGTAACCTTGTGTGAGTTAGTTTTCCCCTTCTATAGGTGACCTGATAACAAAATTAGATAAGTCCATGTATTAATTCTAGGTGTATATTGATTGACGCGATAAGTCTATTAATGTTATATATGAAAGCTGATTGCAAGATTCTTGGGATAGATTATTCTATTTCGATTTTGGGTATTTTGTTTATTAATTTTATTTTTTGATATTTTTATGAATCTAGTCAATATGGAAAACTTCAAATGTGATTTATTTTAACCCATTTGAATTATCCATCCTTTAAGGGAGTGGTCTAACCTTGGGTTTGTTTGTTTTGGTAGTTATCCTTTAAGGGATCAGTCTATCTTATTAAACATTTTTTTTGTGTAGTTGTCCTTCAATGGAGTAATCTGAAATGCTAGATATATATTACCAAAGTAATATTTTGGTATCTCAAATTGTTTTGATTAAAGGTTTTAGACATGGATATGTCTAATTAGGCTTATATGTTTACGTTTATGAGGTACAAAATTTTAGAACATGAAGGTAATGATAGGTAAAAGGGATGGTATCAAGAGATAAATGACCATGGGATTCCTTCTGATTTGAGACAAAAAGTGTCCATGAGAACCATGCCATAGGTAGAGCCATCATAACCATATTTATGAATAGGAAATGATTGTTATGGTTAATAACATGGTATTATATTGTAATCAGTTGTCCTTAAAGGGATAAGAGGAAGGTGTGAGGGTGAAAATCTCATAAATCAAGGGATGAGCTTAAGTTAGACAAAAATTGAGTTTGATCATTCTTTAACAAAATAAAGGGCATAGATATGAATCACTAAGAGAATTAGGCTCTAGTTTGCCTTTAAGAGATCAAAAATGGTAAGATCTTGATCCATACTTATGGGTTATGATGTCGGGTCCAAGATAATTTAAAGAAAACTTGCCTCTTTTATTTTTCATCATATTAGTCACATGTTGGTTTTCCTTTAGGATGAGGTCTCTAATATTGAATTCTCATTCTTTTAGGTGTTTGTTATAGGCATGATTGATTGATTATTGATAGACATGAAGATGGTTAAGCATTGATAGGTGATGTTCATTGAGTAGCTCAACTCATGCTAGATTTTATTGATGATAATCATTCTTAGAAATGATCTCCTATAAAAATATGCATAGAGAGGGAATATGGACTTTGAGAGGCAAGATTACCTCTACTCCAAAGACTAGAGAAAAAGTGGTATCACCCATAGAGGTTTGAATACTAGTGTAGTAGGCCCATAAAGTGAAGTGAATGTGCAAGTGTCAATTTGGACCTAAAGCGCTGACTACTTTCGTCAACATTTTTTTAAGGATTTTATTAAAGATTTATGCCTATACATTTAGTTATGGATGGTAAGGCAAGGAAAATCTTAACTTGATGACAAATACATCATAGAGACCTTATAATTGGTTGTTTTTTAAATACTTATCATTATTCATGATTATCTTATGAGGAATATCGAAATGACAAATGATGTGGTGGTTGATGAATTCAATTATCTCGTCAGCTTTAGTTGAGATAAGAAGAATGGATTCTACCCACTTGGTGAAATATTTAGTGGTGGTAATGATGGATTGGTGTTATTATGAAGAATGAGGGTCAATTTCCCCAATGATATCAAGTCCCCATTATGATAAGGGCTAATAGTCTTTGGATACTTATAGGCCATGATTAGGTGCATGATGTAAATTGGCATGTTGTTGGAATTTAACACACTTATTTACATAATCATAGCATCATGTTTGAGGGTGGGCCAATAATAGCCAAGGTGAAGGATATGTTTAGTGATAGCTAAACCACTAAAGTGCCCTTCATATATTCTATCATGCATTTCCCTAATAGCATGGGAAGCCTCATGATTATTTAGATAATAGAGAAGGATACCATCAAATCCATAATTTAAAATATTACCCCTAATATGATGTATTTAGAGGTACTTTGAACAAAGGCTCATTAGGCATTCCTAAATAGACTGGGACGAAAAAATTTGAGGTTAACGTAATTGAAGGTTTGTTCATACCATATGTTAGATAGATATTGCTCTACATTATAAATGGTAGGAAGGGAAGAATGGATATAATAAGGTGTGATAAAATGGTGGATTATAATGAAGATTTTAGACTCGATAGGTTGAGATGGGATTCGAGAAGCAAGGGAAGCCATTATATCCATGAACTTATTGGTAGATCATGAAACAGACTGGATAAGGTAATGATCGAATGATGTTAAAAGTACATCTATGAGTTGTTTGTAATTTTTCAAGACCTCATTCTTACATTGGTAAGATCTATTGACCTAGTTGACCACAAGTTAGGAATATCCAAAGACACTAATGGTTTAAATTTTTAAGGCTAGAGTGGTTTGGACATCTATGACTAGGAATTCATACTCATCCACATTATTGGCACATTTAAAGTCAAGTTTAAAGGAAATTAGAAGACGTTCACCATTAAGGGGAATTAGGATAACTCTAGCATTCTCACCACACTAGAATTTGGAGCCATCAAATAACATGGTCATTTGGTAATTGGTGTCCTATTGATAAAGTGTCATGATGGACTCATTAGGAAACGGAAGAGGAAGTGGTTGGTTGTCTAGTAGAGGATCTTTAACCAATTAATGTAGTGATATTTATTATTCAATATATGAAAAAATACCTTTAAGGTAGGGAAACACCATATAATACTCCTTTAGGAAGGAATAACTCCACAATGTCTCTTCAAGGGGACAACCTCCAATATCCTCTTACAATAGAAGACTCAATGCTTACTTGATATCTTTACCATGATAATAATCTCCTATATATACATCTATCTAACCCATGGATGGGTAACCTCCTAATCCCAATGTAGGCTAACCATTACCCAATGTACTACTTCCACAAGTTACTATATTATCTTAATATATTGTACCCATATAACTAACTAAGGGGATGTGTGCCACATGTAAGCATCTCCATTAACCCATATACATCAATATATCATATCCCTAGGTACATAACATTACTTCCCTCTTTGACATGTTTCATCTACAAAACATAGGAAGAAACCAAATAATGAGTGTGCTTCAAATCATTGCACACTTGTCTCCAATCTCAATCATCTAACCATCCATATGTGATCTTGGTAGGTGATATCTCTCCAAGCTTGTGTCTAAAATCCATTGGGCTCCTCTATTTGCATTTATGATCATAATTATAATGCTTTGGTGTCCAACCATAATTATTCATCTTTTTATTCCATGTACCATATTCTACTGCACTACTCTGATTCCAACCATGGCCATAGTAAGTATTCTTCCATGCATAGTCATAGTGATTCCCCCATTCATTCCATGTGCCACAGTATTTTCTCTTTAGATTCCATGCATATCCATAATGATTAGAAATTTTATTTCTTATATAGATAAAATGATTGTTGCTATGACACTTCCTCACCTGGTTCCATGATTGTTTCCTCTCATGATGATGTGGGTGTCTATATACCTCAACATTTTCCAATACTTTGACCTTATCCACCTTTGCTTCTACCTCTTCCACCTTTTCCTTCTTTGTCTCTTGAGTAGATGAAGTGCTCATTTGTAATGTGTCTTTATCTATATCATCTGAATCTTCATCATGTTTTTTATCACCTGTTTCCATCTTATCCTCATGATCTACCTGGATTGTTATTGATGTGTTTTTCACTATGATATCTTGTAGAGTAATCTTCTTTTTCTTGTACCAAAACTTCATGAACTTTTTTTGAACATTAATATTAATTTTTCCCAAGGTCTCTAACCATGGATATCCAAGAACTATATCCATATCATCCATATCCAAAGCATAAAAATCTGAATGCAAAACATATTTTTTCATAATGAGCTTCAAATATTTAAACAGTGAAATATTATTACCATCTACTTGAACCTCCTTGATATTATTTGTTTGAACATGTAGATGCTTGGCCACATTCATGTTAATGAATTTATACTTGCTGGTAGGGTTTATGGACACAACCACCTTCTTCTTTTGAATACATCCATGAAATTGAAAAATTGACTTTGATTTCTTTGGAGCCAAATTATTTGAACTCTTATCATCCAATTCTTCTTCTTCTTCAATTGTTTCTTCTATTTCTTCTTCTTCTTGTTCTGCTTCTTCTTCTTCTTTATCATCATGATTTTATTCCTCTTCTACATCCTCTTTTTCATTTATATCCCATCGATCTAGGAAGGTTTTCTCCATTGCTTCCCATGAAGAATATTGTTGTGCAAAGCTCAATTCATTAGTCCACCAATGTTTTACAGGCCCAGACAAAGAAAAAACATAATTCTATTTTCCATAAAAAAATTTAGTATTATTCTCCTTAAAATTAGCCACCATTCTCTAGCATCAACATCATCTTCCCCTGAAATTTTTTTCAACTCCATGATCCACAAAAAAAATTAAGGTTCATGAAACCCTAAAATGTCAAAACTAATCCATAAAATCATAAAACATCACTCCAAACAACTCAAAAAATTATGAATTTTTGACTGTACTTTTCTTATATATTCTTACATCTGCAGTAAAAATTTTGAATAAAAATTCTTTATATTTCGGAAGATATAGTGAAATTATTATAAAACCTAAAATAGAAATAACTCCCTCAAAATGAATAAAAAAATCTCAAATTTTTTACTGTGACTTATCTAAAATATTATCCATATCCAGTAAAAGAATTTGTGGAAAAATTCACAACCAATCAAAATTTATTGACGATTCAAACAAAAACTAGGGTTTCACTCCACAAATTACCCAAATTGAAGCTCTGATACCACTTGTAATGATCTTGATTATTAAATATATGAAAAAATACCCTTAAGGTAGGGAAACACCATATAATACTCCTTTAGGAAGGAATAACTCCATAATGTCTCTTTGAGGGGACAACCTCCAATATCCTCTTACAATAGAAGACTCAATGCTTACTTGATATCTTCACCATGATAATCATCTCCTATATATATACATCTATCTAACCCATGGATGGGTAACCTCCTAATCCCAATGTAGGCTGACCATTACCCAGTGTACTACTTCCACAAGCTACTCTATTATCCTAACATATTGTACCCATATAACTAACTAAGGGGATGTGTTTCACATGCCAGCATATCCATCAACCCATATACATCAATATATCATATCCCTAGGTACATAGCAATTACAATTTAACAATGATTAAAATATAATTTTTTTCCATTCAAAAATATAGCTCCATAATGATCTCACACAATACCAACCCCTAGAACCACATCTATCAAGTGTTTGATTGAAGCAAAGATGTAAGCCCATAGAGAAAAAGGACCATGTTATAATTATGATGATAAATTCACTCAGGGACATTAATGTGTCAAGAAAAATATCTACCTATTATATGTGAACTATCCACATAAAACTAAAGATTGGGAAGATGTTCAAGATACAACAAATGATCTAGAATAAGCTCAACTGATTGTGGAGCCTACTTCTTAGAAAGACCAACTAAAGATCTCTTTCCATGCCTTAGTAAGAGTCACTACCCCACAAACCATGTGGGTCAATGGTTACTTTAATAAGCTCCATCTCAAAATACTCATTGATTTAGGTAGCACTCATAACTTTATTGACCCTCAAATTGTCAAACAAGTTGATTGTTTTATCCATCCTTGCTCCAACTTTGAAGTCATGATTGTCAATAGGGGCACATTACCTTGGAAAGGGAAGTGTCACAAGGTTCATATCTCTATCAATATTATAACATCCACTCCAACATTTTTTCATTCTCCTTAGGCAAATGTGATGTTTTTTTGAGATCTAAGTGGTTGTGCACACTTGGACATATCTTATGGGATTTTGTTGAACTTTGGATGCAGTTTTCAATGAATGGGAAAAAACACACATTGAAAGGCTTATAACTAGAATCTCTTAGCATCATAAGTTCACATCACATGGAAAAAATTATTAAGAATAATTCATATGATGTCATTTCCCATCTCGATTCCATTTAAATGCAACCCTCAAAAGTCTCCCCTACTCCTTTTGACCTATAAATCATTATATAGAGCTATGCATGTGTCTTTACCAAACTAGTGGGATTTCCACCTTCATGACTAGAGGAACACCATATTCATCTCCTTCTTGAAATATTTTGTACCAACATTAGGCCTTATCACTACCCATTTTAGGAAAAGATAGAGATTGAGATTCTTATTTGAGACTTACTGAAGAAAGGCATTATTTGACCTAGTACCAACCCATATTCTTCCCTAGTTCTCCTTGTCTAAAAAAATATGAGTCATGGCACCTATGCATTAATTTTTGTATTCTTAATCACTCACAATAAAGGATAAGTTCTTGATCCCTATTATTGATGAGCTTTATGGTGCTCATTTTTTCTCCAAGTTGGATCTCTACTCTAGATATCACCAGATTTGACTTCATGAGGATGACATCCCTAAGATAGATTTTCACACTGATGATAGCCACTATGAGTTCCTAGTCATGCCCTTTATCCTCACTAATGTTCTTTCAACATTCAAGGCATTAATGAATAAAATATTTTGGTCCTACTTATGAAAATTCATTCTATTCTTCTTTGATGATATCCACATATATAGTAAGACATGGTCTAAGCATCTCCAGCATATAGAGCTCACATTATAACTTCTCTCTGACCATCATATTTATGAAAAATAGTCAAAATGTACTTTTGGTTAGGATTAAGTGGAGTATCTCAAGTGTATTATTTTATCCTAAGGGGTTTAGGTGGATCCTAAAAAAATAGCTACCATGACAAATTGGCTACATCCTCAGACACTCAAGAGCCTCCATGGTTTTTTGGGGCTAACTGGATACTATTAAAATATTTTCAAGGATTATGAGAATATTCAAAATCCACTAATAGCTATGTTCAAAAAGGATGCTTTTACTTGGACATAAGCTAATGAGTGTGAATTTTAATGATTAAAACAAGTTATGTGTACTACAGTTGTTCTAATTATTCCAAATTTTGCCAAGACATTCACTATCAATAGTGATACTTGTTACAATGGACTTGTTGTTATCCTCCAATAAGGATGCCCCATTACATTCACCATAAAATCCCTTAATATAATTAATTTAGTGATCTTTACTTATGAGAAGGAAATGATGGCCATTTTACATGTAGTACAAAAGTGGTAGCCATACATACTAGGAAATCATTTTTGCATCAAAACTAATCACTAGAGTTTGAAATATTTCTTGGAACAATAAGCCTTTGCTTCATCATAATAGAAATTGGTTATAAAACTCATGGGTTATGACTATGAGATAACATACAAGAAGGGTATGGACAATTATAAGGTTAATGCTCTATCTTGCACATTTGTGGATCAAGCTTCTCTTTCAACTATTTCCATGCCTATTCAGAATTGGTTGGACACCATACACCAAGATTATGTCAATGAATTATCATTATATAAAATAATTCAATATTTTTCCACTAAACCCTTGATTTTACCACATTATTCCTATGATGGTACTTCTCTATGATATAAGGGTCATCTGGTGCTTCCCTAGAGCACAAATCTTTAGCAAGTTGTATTCTACAAACTCCATGCTTCTTCATCCATAGGGTACTTAGGGTTTCTCAAAACTTATGAGTGGGCATGATGCAACTTCTTTTAGAAGGGAATGAAAAAGGCAATTTAATATATGGTGGTTGAATGTGATACCTATCAATGCAACAAGTGTGAAATAACACTCATCCCTGGCTTGTTTGAACCCTTACCCATTCCTACAAGGATTTGGATAGATATTTCTATGGATTTTATTAAGGAGATCCTTGATTTGAAGTAAAAATGGTAATATTGGTTTTGGTTGATCACCTCTCTAAATAAAGTCATTTTTATGCCCTTGGCCATCCCTATACCACCTTCATAGTCAAACAAATTTTCCTAGACAAAATTTTTCATCTTCAAGGCATTCCTTCATCCATTATCTTTGATCATGATACAACCTTCACTATCCATTTTTGGATAGAACTATTTTAATTTATTGTAACCCAATTAAATATGAGACCACTTATCATCCAAAACTAGATGGCCAAATTGAAATTATCAACAAATTCTTTGAAACTTTCCTTTGTTGCTTAACCTCTAAACAACAACACTAGTGGGAAAATTGGCTATCTCTTACCGAATTATGGTACAATACCTCTTATAGCACTTCAATGAAAATTACTTCATATGAAGTAGTCTATGGTCAACCACCACTAGTGCTCCTTCTGTATACCCCCAATAGTTCATTAGTTTAAGTGGTCAACATGATTCTTCAAACCTAAGATCAGATCCTCAGTACCCTATAAGAAAATATTCATATGGCATAAAATTAAATGAAATAACAAGTAGATCAACACCATTTTAAGTGCACTTTTCAAGTAGGTGATATGGTTTTTCTTCATCCTATATCCCTACAAGTAATCCTCCTTAAAAATCAAAGGGAATCATAAGTTGGCTCCCAAGTTCTATCGGCCCTATGAGATTCTTCAGAAGATTGAGTCAACTGATTATAAGTTAGAGCTTCTACCTTCTTCCCAAGTTCACCTAGTATTTCATGTCTCTTGTTTGAAGAAAGTTCTTGGTACAAATATTAGAGTGTAGACTATTTTACCTAAACTTGATAATGAAGGATCCATTATTCTTAAGTTAAATGCAATCTTGGATAGGCGTACATTCTAAATTTTCTCTCACTCCATCATCAAGGTTTTAATTTAGTGGCACAAAATACAACCAAATAATACAACATGGGACCCATTGTTTCAGATTCAACACCAATTCCCATATTTGACGATTTGATGACAAATATTTTTTGAAGAGGGAGGGGATGTTATGAACCCATGATATCTCTTTTGTTTACTTTAATATTTTAGTAGTTGTTATGGATGCATATGCTTTGTAAATCATCCCATGAGAGTTTTGTTTTATCCCACATTCATGGGAAGTAGTATATTTTTATATTATAATTCATATATAAGTAAGTGTTAAGGCCAATGAAGGCATCCACAAATTATTTGTATTGATATTTATTAAAGGAGGTTGTCCCCTTCAAGTGGTTTGTAATCAATATAATCCATTTAGTGATTTTTCTCATTTTATAATTCTATTATTTCAAGAATTTTTATTGACTTATTATAGGAGGATCCTCTCATCAATCTTTGGTATATCTTGATAGGACCAAACAAATTCTATGTTGCAGTCATGAAGGAAAGAAGGGTAATCTTGTTGTTCTTTGAAATCTAAAGATTGACCAATCTTGATAATGCAAGGGTTATCTTGAGTACCCAAGTTGACATAGATGGTTTATTCACTCAACATGGTTTGGTGTTTAGGAGGAAAGGATTTATGGATATAATAATCCCCCTCACTGAGGTAGGTGAGAATGGAATCATCATCCTAATATAAGATGGTGTTGATATTAGTAGAATTATTTTCTACCATTTCAAGATGGATGAGAGGAAGTGTTTTAGTTCAACTATCATTTTGATAAGTTAGGGGGCCAAAACTAATGGTATTTATCAATAAAAAAATAGATGGAATGTTATAAAAATCCTTAGAATTCAAATGAGATGGGTTTGGTGAGGATGGAATATCCTCATTGATGGTGGCAATGGGTTTAAGTGATGTGGGTTCTTCTGGTGGTATGAACCCAAGGCCAAATAACTCATGAGGTTTTCTGGTTTTGATGATAGGTAACTCATGAGGTCCATGCTCATACTAGCCTAAGCCAAATCATTTTTATGCACAACTATGAATTTATATCTTGGTAAATGTTAGTTTTTAAGGATAGGAAAAGTTAGAGGTGAATGGTCAAGTGGTAGAAGTATCGATGAAATTAAGGAGTGGATGGTAAAGTCCCTTATAGAGTAATTTGGTTTGATAGTTGGGGGGCCTAAAAGGGATGATGGTTTCAATATTAGGGTCACAACTAGGATCATGGGTGAGGTTCCCATACTCTTAAGGATTAGGTAAAGCATCCAAGGCTAAAATATGATATTGCCCTTGTAAGAGACATTAGAATGTGGGTTTTAGAGGGTCCTCTATGAGGATATAAGAAGAAGGGATAGATGAGATAATTGAAGCTTCATCATTATTAGTGGTGGAGGTGTTGTTAGTTTTGATTGGTGAGGTGGTGTTATTTTTGGTTGGTGGTGAGGTGGATGAAGGAGGAAAAATAACATCATTGGGTAGATATGCCATATTTCATGAGGAAAAAATACTAGGGTCAACTCTTATGGTAACAACTTGACCATCATGCTCACATTTGACACATCGATGTAAAATAGAAGGGGCACAACTCATGGCATAAATTCAAGGGTGTCTAAGTAAAATTTTGTATTGGAAGTTACACTCTACAACATAAAAGAGTTTAGGAATGGTATGAGGTCCCAAGTGGATGTGGAGGATAACTAGCCCTAAGGTAGTGGCCATAGTGTTATTAAAGGAATAGAGGATTGTTATAGTTTCTAACATGATGTTCTTAGGAAATTGAAATTGGTCATATGCATGGGAGGAGATAATGTTGATACTAGCTCCTCTATCAATCATTACCCTTTTGATGTGAATTTGATTGATGTTTGCTATGATGAAGAGGGGAGGATCAAGATCTTATAAATGGATAGAAGGTATTTCCAAATCTTGAAAGGTAATGAAGGTAGAATGTTGAAGGGCTTTGATAAAGGATATAAGAGGTTGAGGATATTTTAGCTGAGATTATATAGATTGCAAGGCCTCTATCAATGCTTAGAAGTGATGAGGTGAGGTGTTGATTAGTTCATAAAGGCTCATCTTCACCCATTCTTGGTGAATTCATTTTAACACTACTCGCTGGATGGTTTTAGAAGGGTTGGAAGGAAAGGCACCTAAAATTGATATTTTAGGTTTTGGAGAAGGTGAAGGTAGAGGTGAGGGTGTTTGGTTTAAATTAGAAGGTTAAGGAGTAAAAGGGTAGGTCCATGGTATGGACATTTTTGTTTTTCCCTTATGCTTATGTTAGGCCCTGTATCGGGTAACCATATGGATCATGTGTAATAAGGGAAGCATTGGGCCAAATGATTATTTTGGTTCCTCCTCACTTTTAAATGATAGTTGAGGAATAGGTAAATGTTGCATGGGTTGAGTTGGTGGTAGGGTTGGTAATGGGCTCAAGGGAGGCTCATCTAATAATTGATCATCCTCATCCCATAAGCTATGGACAAGTGTTTAGAGATCTTTGAAATTATCTATACCATGTCCAGGAATCTTATTGTATGATCAAATCAAATTGACATTGAATCATGATGGTTTAATATGTGAAGGGTTAAATGGTTTGATGGGTGTTAAGGTAAAAGAAGAGGTTTTCAATAACCTTTATAGAATGGTTGAATAAGATTCAATCAAAGATGTTGGAGGTGTTGGGTTATTGGGTTTAGGAGTGAAAGCCTTCCTAAGAGTGGGCTTCATTACAAAAATTAGAGGTGGTGGAATGGTTTTGGTAGGTGGTTTTGGTTGAGATTATTTAGTTATGGTTGGTTTGGAGGTGGAGGGTGAAGTTTTGGTGATAGGTGGGAAGGTAGAGGTAGTTAGGTTAGTTAATAATGATGGGGATTTTAGTGATTTTGTAGTAGGTGTGGGTAGAGTAAAAGGAAAATGTTTAATAGATGAGGAATAGGTAATAATGATAGTAGAGGGATGGGGTCATAAGATAGAAGGTAAGTGTGAAGGAGGTGGTATAGGTCTAGTTTGAGGTGGTTCCACATTCATAGTTGGTTTGGTTGGGGTTTTCTTTAGTGTTTAGAATGGGTTAAGTCCAAATTTAAAGATGGGTGATCTAGGCTAGGTGTAGAAAGTATTCCTAGATTCTTGATGGGTTTGGTTAGATATGTATAAGGAGATTTGACAAATTTAGATGGAGATTGGTGGATGGTTCTCCTATGGTTTTGGATGAAGAAGTGTTTATTGAGGTAATGATAGGTTTGATGGTGGATATAAGTGAGGTTGAAGGTTTAGGTTTATTTTGGTAAGGGATGCCAATATGATGCCAAAAAATGGCTCTATCTAGGTTGGGTTGAGAAGTGAACTCTATATTTTGGACTAATCTAGAAAAATGTTTGTAAATGGGTTTAATTATTTGGTCAATGGTTTCAAAAGTTAATCCCATAATTGGAGGTAAGGGGTGAGTTTCTTCACCTAAATTCTTGATGGAATGTTCTAAGTTTTGGGAGGATGTTTCCTTCATGGAAGGTGTAGGTAAGGTAATCTCTTACGTTGGAGTGGTTTCCAAGGAGGGAGTGGTTGGTTCTATGGTAGGTAAGGAAGGTGTGATGGGGTCAAGTGAAGGAACAGAGATGGTTACTTCCTTTGTTTGAATGTCTAAAGGAAAAGAAGGTGAATCCATCACTTCAATTGGTGGAGTGGGTGAAGAGGTGGTTAAAGCAATATTTGCCTCCTTTGGTATGTCTATCAAAGGATATGTGGATAAGTCTATGCTATCATCAAGTAAGAAAAGAGGGGTGGTTGCTTCCTTTGTTTGGATGTCCAAAGGAATAGAAGGTGAATCCCTCAATTCAATGAGTGGAATAGAGAAAAATTTAGTTGAGTTAATGGTCTCCTTAATGATAGGTTCAATAATAATGACATTAACTATATGGGCCTCACTAGCATGAGATGATTATAATTTATTATCATCATAGTTGGTGGAAGGGGAATGGTAGAGAAAAGGTTTATGAAATATGTCAAGAGACTGATTTGGAGGTGCATTGGGATTATCAAATACAAGTTCCCCCTTGTCAATCATATTTTGGACAATAGTCTTAAAAGTGTTTCACCTACTGACATCATGTCCAATGACATGGTGGAAATCACAAAGATCACTCTTATTATGCCAACTAGGTGTAAGGTGAGATACATCAAATCATTGTGGAGATTTTATAAGAGGAAGTTGTATGATGCTTTTTAAAGTATTTTATCCAAAATTGAAGCATAATACTACCCTATTAGAGTATATTGTTTTGGGACAACATGGTTTTGATTTTGGTTTGGTTGGTTGGAAGAGTTGGAAGAATTGGTTAGGCTAGGTTGGTTGATAGTTGGTAGTGGAGCAGTTTTAAGTATAACCAAGATGGTGGATGCATTTGATTTGGTATTGGTATGGTTATGCTGATTGGTAATATTGGTGGAGGAAGGGTCATTGGATTTAAATCTAGATTTTTTGTTCCAAAGTTTTAGTTTCCCCTCATCAATGACTCAGATTTCCAATTTTCATGCCATGGTAAAAGCCTCATCAAAAGTCAAAAAAGTTTAAACTTGAAGAGTGGGGGAAATATGTTAGGAAAAGCCCTGAGAGAAGAGTTCAATCAACTTGGGTTGGGGTAGGAGAAAAAAATTTGGTTTATGAGACCTTTCCATCTAGCTACAAAATTGGCAATTGATTCGTCATCAAATTGCCTAATGGAGTAGAGGTTGGTAATAGAGACCTTTATAGATATATTGACTAAGAAATGATCTAAAAAGACTTGGTAAAGTTGAGAAAATTAAAAGATGGAGTGCTTGGTGAGATAACTATACCAATCTAGGGGTGGTCTAGATAAATACATGGGAAAGGTATAAAGGAGAAAAGCATCATCATATGCAATCAAATAGCAAGAATGGAAAAATGTTCTCAAGTGTTGCTGTGGGTCCTCCTTATTTTAGAACTTGAAAAATTTGGGTATTTATCATTGAAGAGGATAGGATCAGATAGGAATGGATGGATGGATAGGTTTTTTGTATATTTGATTATAAGATAAAAGGTTATGAGCCCCAAAAATAGATGATTCAAGATTGGACATTTTATCCATCAACATCTTAGCTAGATATGTTTGAGGTTGGGAAGATCTATAATTAGATGGTAAATTTGGTTGAGGTTAGGTTGAAGTAATGTGTGGATAAGAGGTAGAGGGTTGAGAAGATACCACATATTGGTATATGGTCATTGTAGATTGGGATGGTTCCATTTAAGGGTTGATGGGCATAAAAGGTTTGGTAGAAGGAGCCATGTACCATTATGGATTGGGAACATATTGCTAAGATGTCATGGGTATTTATTTTAGGATGGAGGTGGGTTTATTTGGAGGTCTGGATGGGTTGGTAGATGGTTGGGGTAGAGTAGTAACTCTTGTGATAATAGGTGGAAAGGTAGGAGGTATGGAAAGTACCAAATTTTGGAGAGGGGTAGGAATTGGTGGTTGGTGGTGATGAGAGGAATGGTAGAAATAGGGGTAGAAGATACCCCCATGGTATATGGGGTATAGGTAATAAGAGGAAATGTTTCCATTACATTGGAGGTGTTGGTTGGTGTAGGGGGTGTTTATTTATTGGTTGGAATGTTAGATTAGGTTTCGATGGTGGTAATGGATGGGATATTGCTGGAAGAAGATGCTTGGGTGATCAAAGGTTGGGTGGAGCTAACACCAACCATAAGAGGGGAGGCATACCATAAGGTGGATTTGTGGGAGGAACCAAAGAAATAGGGGTGTGGTGAGTTAAGGTGTCAAGGTAATGCTAAAGGGCCACAATTTTGTTACCATAAAAGGTATAAAAATATGCATCACCTTCAAAAACTATCCAAGGCATAGTAGGAGGAGGAGAAAGATGAGGAGAACTCTCAACATCTAAAATGTATTCCAAGGAAGAAGAAGAAGAGGAAGATGGTGGATCTTGGTTGGTTTGATTCCTCAATTATTGTCTAGTATATACCATGAGAAGAATAGAAAAGAAATAATGAAAAATCACACCTCACACAAAAATGAAGTAAAAATAAATAATCTCAAGATAATCCAAACATACATTAGAAGTGCATTTAAAACTCAATATTTTTAGATTGCTTTTCGCTTATGCCTTAAAAAGTGCAAAGAAGAAAATTGGTTTTAGGTTGTGTTTAGGTGATAAAAAAAAGAATTTGTATTGAACTTCAATACATGGCATGATATTGGGGCCTACCCCCTCACTCCACACACCAAAGTGATAAGGGTGTCAGGTGCTTAGATAAGATATACTAAATTTCAGATTTTATACTCAACTAGAGGGATAAATTGGTTCTCCCCTTGGTAATGACCTTCAAGTAGGATTGTTGGGAAAGGGTAAGGTTTATTGCTTGGTGATGAAATCCTAGTCAGGTCTTGTCTCAAGTTTGTTTTAATGCATTGATTAATTGTGTGGTTTGTTAAAAGTGTATGATAACAAGAGTGAAAACTGTGATTGATTACTTTTCATTTTAAGTTAACTAGGTGAATTAAAAGTAATCAATCAAAAAATATATGCAAGGTATTTATTTTAAGCCCAAAAGAAATTTTAGATTTCATTGTATGAGTAAAGAATAAAAGGAGAAATAAAGGGGAAGCTAGATGATGCTAGGGTCCCACCGAGCATGCCAAAATGTTTATCTTAATTTTTACTCATTTCTTAATTTTGGAAAAAGATAAAAAACTAGTAATAAAATTGTGGTAGAAATACATGGTTGGTGATGGACATGTAATCCAGATGAAGATGGAGAAATCCTATTTTTCTTGGAAGGAATAATCTGTAGACAATAAAGCACTAATGAAGGGGTTGTTAGAAAGATAGTTGGGTGGACTGCCTAGCATGAACTAGATCCAAGAAACACAAGCTTGCTAGGAGGCTGTCAATCCACTCTTAATAACAATCATGTTGAAATAGATAAAATTAAATTACTTGCATAAATAAAATGAAATGAAATACAAGAATAAAGTAGAATGCTTGTTAAATAAAATTACTAAATATAGCAAAAGTCGGTCAATACACATGTTAAAGGGGGTGAAATCAAGTTCAAAAAATGACAAAAGAGTCTATGAATAGGTAGGAACATAAAAAATTATGATTGGTTGGGGTTAAGGGGCTCAAAATAACTTGGTATTATTTTTTGCCATAGTGACCATTGGCAATTGGGTGAACCATTGGTGGTTAAGTTGATCAATGATAGTTGGGGAACCATCAACAACTGGGTGGTGACTATTAGAAATTGGTAATGACTATTAGTAGTTGCCTATGTGTTTTTGAAGGTATTCATTAAAGATTTTTAGAATGGGTGAATGGTCTAATAATGGTTGTGTTAAGGATCAAGAAGTTGGTAAACAACGTGCAGACTGGTCTAATCAAGTCAATGGGGTTAGGAATCCAATGAAAATAATAACAAGTATAATATACCTATAGCTTGGTAGATGGTTCATGTTTAAAAGGCTAGGTCAATTTCTCTAGAGTAATAGTACTTTGGTCTCAGAAGCAAATTCAATAGAAGAACATGTCTCTTTTTCTATTGTTGAGTTATTGAAGGAAGATTGGATGCTAGAAGTTTAAATCCCTATATACAAGATTGCTTTTGATGATGGATCCATTTCACCTCCTATTCCCCTCATTTTATAGGCAAAGAGAGATGGAGGATATAAGGTTCCCTCATAGGTTGGTGTGCTAATTTTGGTTTTTGGGAGTTTTTATCACCACATAAGGAAAATATATTAAATTGTGCCATGCTTATTTTACACAACTAATTTGTGTAATTATGAGGAAGGAACTTGACCATCGATGATCAAACTAACCATCAATAGTTAAGATGAATATTGATAGTCAAGTGTTTGAAGAAAAATGGGTTAACGTAAGATAGGGGTGGGGTAATGTTTAGGTTAGTAGGTTGGCTAATTTAGTTAACTAGGTAGTCAACTAGACTTAGGGTCTGATAGGGTCAAGAAGGGTCCTGAGGTATTTCAACATCTAGTAAAGTTTTTTGGTGTCTATAGATAGTTTAAATTTGTCATTTTAGATGATAAAAATGGTTTTTTTATGATTATTTATTCTTTTATAATTGTAAAATATAACTTAGGGCTCAACTCTTTAGTTTAGGACATTTTCATCATTCCCCTAATTGTGTTTGCCATCTCACTATGCCTAAATGCTTATCTTATAGTGAATCCATGATATTTTAATTAAACAAATCATATATATCCAAAAATATGATTAAAATTTGATAAACATCCTAAACTTTCATTTAAAAATCTTAATAAATTATCTATCCTCTAGGATACTACCATCTAGACTAGGACATTGGCAATAATGCAAGTGTCGTAGGTCTAATGGTAGAGTTTATACTTTAAAAACAATAAAATTTCTAGATATTTATATATATTTGGGTCAATATATTTGTCTTAATTAACCCTATTATGATATATTTTCAAAATTTGTGGTATTATGTCATGTCCCCTTTTTAGTTGACATGTTCAGAGTTGATGGTTAGCCTATTATGCAACCCTCGTAGGCTGATAGGATGGTTAGAGGGTCTTGATGGAGATTAGGTTGGCTTCATTTAGCAGAATTTTTCTAGTTGGCTTTCATTTGGGCTCGATCAGACATGTATTGAGGGAGATATTAATATTTGATTGATTTAATTAAATATTAATTATTTAGCATATTTTAATTGTGCAACCCTAATTCTAATTTAAGAAACCCTAATTAGGGAAAGCATATTTTTTTAAGGGTATAAGGGTTTCTCATGGGAGAGAGATGAATGATTATGGTTTAAAGACAAATTTTGCTAAGGATTTTCTTCAGAAGACTGAGCCAAGGGTTCCAGTATTCTATTTACATTGAAGAATGTGCCCTCTTCAGTGTGAGTGATTCAGAGGCTGTGAGATATCAGTTGATTTACTGGTAGGTTGAGAGATAACTTCACATAAAAGCTATCAGAGGTAATTACAGGGATTTATTTGATTAGGTTTTGATTCAGATATTGCACAAATAAAGATTTTCTATATTAGAGCCATATATTTTGAGAGCAGGTGTTCAGCATACAGATTGTGATATATCATATTGGTGGCCGTACAAAGTCCATATAGATCCATACAAATTTGTTCGCATCCACAGAAAGTGCTGAAACTGACATCGGTAGGCAGAGAGCCACAATGACCAACATCAGCTGACCCCATACCAATGTTGGTAGGTTATCAACACCAAGAAACTGATGGCAGAAGTATAACTGATGTCGGTGACTGTGTTTTTGACATAGCAGGCCGAGACGTGCCAGATACATGTTTTATTCCCAGTTTACAAAATACTCAGGTTCTTAAGACCGTATTTCACTATTTTTTATATGTATGATAGAGGACATCTATTTTAATCATCTGGGTGAACAAATAAGAGATTCTATTGTGGGTTATTTATCTATTTGAATTTATTTCCAAAAAGGTATCTTTATTCATACAAAATATCAAAAAAAAATTAAATGCAGAAAAGTGATTCAATAATATTTAGTTTCAGATTTCAAGGGAAACAGGGGATATTATAGTGGTATCAGAGCTTTTGTAAAAAAAGGAGACCCTAAAACAGGGATATTATAGTGGTATCAGAGCTTTTGTAAAGAAAAGGAGACCCTAAAACAAGGATATTACAGTGGTATCAGAGCCAAATTCCTGCCATCCTGTTGGGTAGATCAGAGCCAAATTTCTGCCATCCTATTGGGTAGATCAGAGCCAAATTCTTGCCATCCTATTGGGTAGATCAAAGCTAAATCTTGCCATCCTAAGGGTTTTATAGATCTTATGCAACCACAAGAGTTAGGACCACACAGGTATAACACATGCAATAGATCCTTGCTTGAAGGTACCCAGGTGTTAGATTAGCCATCGCTCGTCATGAGTGATAGACGTGAGGGTAGCCCACTTAGGGGCCACAGGTATGATGTTGATCAAGACACCATAGAATTCTAATGTGTTATGATGAGAGGCTAGCAGTAGATGAATCAGGCAATACAGGCACTCACTACTATGGTAGAGAGGATGAACCCACTTATTAGACAAAATGGAGAACAAGGAGATAATAGGAGTGCTACTGTTAATTAGAGACCACAACTAACCCATTCTAGGACTGTTGATAGACCTACATGGCCTACATTTGTATAAGATGAACCAGAAGAAGCACCAGCAGAGGAGGTGGTAGGAGATTCCCTATTTACAGATGTTCTCATGGCTGCAAATGATGAGTGGGAATTATTAGCACCTCAGGTTTGGGAGAAGATGTCCTTTGATCATTTTTTTAATCAGAGGAGAAAGCACTACATATTGGTTAGATAGGATAGGAGGCCTAGAGGTCAACTCAGTGAGTTGAAGAAGGCTACTGACAAGCTTTCTTTGACTACTTTTGATAGTAGCAGCAAGATGATAGCTCAAGCTTGGGTTCATAAGCTTGACACATTCTTGGCATTGAGGCCAATGATAGAGATAGAGGCCATAAAATACACCACTTTGCACTTGGATGGAGTAGCACATGATTGGTGGTACCATGGTATGGTAACACTTCATCATAACCAGGTGACAGAGTACTAAGACTTCATGGATAGGTTGGTTGAGCGGTTTGACAGGAAAGATCTCGAGGTTTACTTTTGAGATCTGGCATAGTTGAGACAAATAGGTAACTTGGAGTCCTTCATTGGTGAGTTTTAGAGATTGGCAGTCATGGTGCCAAATATTTCAGAGCGTAGATTGGTAGTTCTCTTCATGGAGGGATTGACAGAACCATTGAGAGGTTGGATCAAAGCCTTTAATCCTCCTTTGTTATAGGTAGCTATGAATAAGGTCTGAAGTATGGAGATGGCAACCCCATCCAGTAAATTTAACTCAAGAGGTACTTCTTCATCCAGGGACCATAAGTGCTTCAATGGTAATAGAGAGAGATAAGATTTTAACATAGATAAATCAGGTGTTAAGAATGATTTGAAGGCAAACCCAACAGCACCACCTTTGGATCGAGAGTCTCTTAATGATCTACACAGGAAAAAGCTTTGCTTCTACTGCAAAGGTCCATATGATGCCAATCACGATTGTCCTTTAAGGCCTAAGGGCAAGGCCAATTGAGTGATGTGGGATTATTACGAGGATTTGGATTTAGAGGATTCTGAACAGCAAAATAGTTCTAAGGGGGTAGACACAGAGGCTTCAGAGCCTAAGGCAGAGGCAAATTTAGAGCTTCACATATAGGAGGCACACCTATTTAGCATTCATTTAGATGAGTCATTCAGACTCCGTGGAGTTTTGGTAGGGTAGAAGGTCATCACCCTTCTTGATACAGGAGCCACACATAATTTCATAGATGCTAGATTTGTGGAGAAGCATGGACTCACTACCAAATATTTTGAGGGCATCAGAGTTAAGGTGGCTGATAGTCACACTCTTAGGTGTGAGCGGATGATTAGAGACCTCCCATTGTGCTTGAACAACTATGAGTTCAAGGTTGATTATTATGTGGTAGGCATGGGGGATATAGACTTAGTCTTGGGTATGAAGTGGCTTCATTCATTTGAGGAAGTTACTGTTTGTCTCAAGGACATGAAGGTTCATTTTGATGTCGATGGGAAAACACATATTCTTAAGGCAATATGGGGCATTAGCTTCAAACATATGTTTTTTCATCAGATGGAGATGTTCATATGACAAGACATGATAGAGTGCACTGCTGAGTGCACATTAGCACCAACACAGGAGAGATATGAGGATGAACTTTGTATTGAGGTGAGTTCAGTTTAGGAGTTATCACATGTGGTAGGGATTTAGCTTTCTATTACAATTGGGTCACAGGTTGATGATGATATGAGTATGTCTAGCATTCATATTCTAGATTCAGATATTATTTAGGTAAGGAGTTTACTTGAGTTGCCAGTTGATTTTCATTTATGGATTGGATGTTGGGATTCTTATCTAAGTACTAGGGATGATGTGACACCATTAGATGAGAGTTGTGATGGACATGGCATGGAGTTTGTATTGATTGACAGCGGTGGAGATCATGACTACATTTGGGATCCAGGTGGATTGATTGGTTTATCATTCAACGATTGCTTGAGGGCAAGCAATTTCAGGAGGGGCAGATTGTCATGTCCCCTTTTTAGTTGACATGTTAAGAGTTGATGGTTAGCCTATTATGCAACCCTCATAGGTTGATAGGATGGTTAGAGGGTCTTGATGGAGATTGGCTTGGCTTCGTTTAGCAGAGTTTTTCTAGTTGGCTTTCGTTTGGGCTCGATCAGACATGTATTGAGGGAGATATTAATATTTGATTGATTTAATTAAATATTAATTATTTAGCATATTTTAATTGTGCAACCCTAATTCTAATTTAAGAAACCCTAATTAGGGAAAGTCTATTTTTTTGAGGGTATAAGGGTTTCTCATGGGAGAGAGATGAATGATTATGGTTTAAAGACAAGTTTTGCTAAGGATTTTCTTGATAAGATTGAGCCAAGGGTTCTAGTATTCTATCTGCATTGAAGAATGTGCCCTCTTTAGTGTGAGTGATTTAGAGGCTGTGAGATATCAGGTGATTTATTTCCAGGTTGAGAGATAACTTCACATATAAGTTATCACAGGTAATTACAGGGATTTATTTGATTAGGTTTTGATTCAGATATTACACAGATAGAGATTTTCTGTATTAGAGCCATATATCTTAAGATTAGGTGTTCAGCATATAGATTGTGCTATATCATATTGGTGGTCGTACGAAGTCCGTACAAATCCGTTCGCATCCATAGAAAGTGCAAAAACTGACATCGGCAGGTAGAGAGCCACAGTGACTGACATCGGCCAACCCAATACCAATGTCGGTAGGTTATCAACACCAAGAAACTGATGGAAGTAGTATAATTGATGTCAGTGACTGTGTTTTTGACACAGCATGCCGAGACGTGCCAGATACAAGTTTTATTCCTAGTTTGCGAAATACTCAGGTTCTTAAGACCGTATTTCACTATTTTTTATATGTATGATAGAAGACATCTATTGTAATCATTTGGGTGAAAAAATAAGATATTTTATTGTGGTTTATTTATCTATTTGAATTTATTTCCAAAAAAGTATCTTTATTCATACAAAATATCAAAAAAAAAGTAAAATACAAAAATTGTGATTCAATAATATTTAGTTTCAGATTTCAAGGGAAACAGGGGATATTACAGTGGTATCAGAGCTTTTGTAAAAAAAAGGAGACCCTAAGAAAGGGATATTACATATTAATATAAAAAAAATTCCAATCATTTACCCATCTAGTAATTACCAAGAAGGCACTTATCAATTTCACTAAATCATTCACACAACTAGATTTACTTTCCTATTATTACATATTTATATATCAATCATAGGATTAATCTTATTATAGTAATACATAATTAAAATATTATCCCATGATTAGTATTTGTCAACTTACAATATATATCACTACATCCACTTGCATATAGCATATTACACCATTATTTGCACACAATCCCACATAATGGGGATAACTAATGTAGACACCTAAAAATGGCCACACCTAGTATACAACCAGAATTCATACTGATTCCTACAAACCATTACAAATTAGGCCTATGAATTAATAAACATCTCAAATTTTATTACATGACATTCATCAAATCTCATAATCATGTTGAGACATCCCTAATTGGGGTATTCTATTATACACAATAATAACCTCTCATGAATTCATCCCTAATCACCTTATGGAATCACAACTATAAATTTGGAATATGGACCTATTAAGTGAGGCACTTGCACACTTAAATCAAATCTTGAAAGAGCAATTATGCTAATCAGAATAAATCAACTGACTAGACTAGATTAAATGTTTAGCTAATTAATCCATTCAAAATTAATGAATTTCTAAAATGGAAATTATAAGAATCAAAATATCAAGAATTTCATCATTTGTTTTGTTAATCACCATTCAAATTGAAAAAATATCTAAATTAATTGGATGAAATAATGATTTTGACTTATGGATCCCCACATGGACCTAAGTCAATTGGAGTTATCCTCAACTCAACCAGGGTTAACATAGACCTAACCACAATTAACTATAACCTAACTACACTTAGGTTAGAGTTGGTTTCCTAATGATATAAATACAAGGCCATGCCTATTGAACCAAAATCTTGGTGTAAAGTTATTATTCACAAATATCTTCAACAATCTTGAATATTGTAGAGATACAATGCCTAAATGTCACACAAGTAAGCTTATTGTTATCAATTAGATTTTTCACCCATTTATATTTATAATATTATTATTAGTGAGTTTTAGTATGTAGTAAATCTAATGACACAATGGGATCAAATCCAAGATGTGGAACCTCGGTGAATTGAGGTGAACCTCCAAAGAAGGTTGATCTCTTTTCACTAAGCCTATTACAACTAGTATATGACCAGTTCAAGTCAAAGTATTGCCTCTTAGTGATCTTACTTTTAATTAGGGTTTTGATTTATGAGGAAAAGAGTTTTATAATGAGTTTAAAATTGGAAAATGGTTATTTCAAAAAATATTATAGTGGAAATTAATGCTTTCTTTGTTTGAACACATTTGAATATTTAATATATTATAATTTTTTACAGCACAATCTTACACAAAAATGAGATCAAAGGTAATATTGAAAATTCATTACATAAGGAAATAAGTTATTTATTTTTCATCAATAGTATTTTGAAATGGAATAAATAATACCATAGATAAATATCTGTGATTTAAATAATAATCAAAGCATTCACAAATTTAATAGATAGCCATGTATACACAAAGATAACATAATACAAGAAAGGCAAAACTTAGTCTATTAACATTCTCTAGGTTATAACATGTAGATCAACTCTTCAAAGGTAGAATAATTATCTAACAAAAAAAATATAGATGGGATATGTAGGGAACCCATATCTATACAAAAATCAATCTCTTGAGAGAGAGGAAGTTAAAAAAACCTTATGCGTAGTTGTAGAGAAAGAAATCCAAGAAACTTCATGAAAATGTCATTATTTTCAGCATAAAAATGGCATCTTTAATGAAGTAGATGATGGAAAATAAATATGAAGCTATTGAGAACTTTACCAGGTGTTGAGAGGAGATAAATCCATTAGAGTATTTCAATCAAACCAATAAATTTCCTTCAGTTCTATTGTTGAAATCTCTCCCAAGAAAATGGGGTGCCAAAATGAACCATGACTTGGTAAACATTGAACGCTTTTGGATATTTTAAGTTATAACTTGAAAAACCTAATTTGTAATTTTAAGTGAAGAATTTTACAACTTTTAAGTAATTCAACTCAACAAAAAGGAAAGTGAAAATTACAATATGAGTTTTTATAATTAAATCAATTCAAACTTGTCAAAAGGAAAAGTTCAAAATAGAAATTATACTTTTTCAACTAAATCCTCACAAAAAGGCAGTCAAAAATTACAAATAGTTCTTTCTCAACTAAAAGATAAGATCTATCAAAATGATAGTTATAATTTACAACTTGTAAATTTACAATGTATCTTTCAAAATGTAGTTTATGAAATGTATTTTACAACTAATTGAAAAATCAATCCACAACCATGACTTATGAAGATTCCTTGTCCTTTTTCACTTGTAACTTCTCGATATAAGCATCGAAGCTACTAGATATCTCTTAAAGGCACTCTTTGTTAGGACCAAGTATGTAAAGCTTGTTGATCTCACATTTTGGTATTACTTTAAATAGTTCCATAGATGCAACTCTATAGACTTGAGTATTTTTTCCCATTTAATCTAGTCTATGATGATACTTGGTGAATCGATCAATAGAATTCAAGCCAAAATTTATAGCCCATGTTGATTCTCTCTTAACTACGCCTTTGAATTTGTCTTCGACCTCTTGAGCAAGAATGTATTGATCTTGTAGATCTACTACATCACATTAAAATTTACCAAGTAAATTTTAAATATCATAAATTATATTTGTGGCTTTGTCACATGTACTTTTGGCCTTATTAATACTCTCTATGAGTATCCTAGTTTTTAATTTATCTTCTCTATCTATATCTTCATTATTTAAAAAATTCTTTTATGTATTTTTTGATAAGAGGGTGTTACTCTCAATTAGGTCAACAACCTACAATTTTGGAAAGTATAGGTTCAGTCATTCAATCTCTTCTTCATATTTTATTATCTCTACCTTCATAGATGCATGATCATACTTTAGAGTCTTATAATAATCCATGTCTAGATATATTAATTTGTTTCCTTTTGTGATGATTTCATCTACCCAATATTTTGTGGCCCTTCTCATGGTACCAATATCTACCTTTGCCTCAAATGTTTCTTTGTCAGGGAACTAAGAAAGAGATTAATTTGGTTGGGTTACTGGGTCTATGAAAATTTTCAAGGTAGATGTCAACTTCTCACATTTATTTTTAAATTCATCTCTAGTGACCTTGTAACTATCCATTTTCTCAAAAAGAGAGATTATACTTAACTGGACATCATGCTTTATCCCTTTTCTTGTTAGATGACCAAGGTGCACTTTAGATATTTGATAATTCCTCACAATTATATATTCCTTTTGTTTGTCTAGTGGGGTAACTATTATATCCACATATATTTCCTCTTATACATCATATGATACTACGGAGATGGTCCTAGGTCATGTCTTTGGTCATTTAGATGCCTATAATAGACCAAAGTCTAGAGTGTTGAGAGATACCATTTATTTTCTTTTCTTTAACACTAATTGTGTCAACCAAATTGGAGTAGCTACCTATGAATCTTATGTATTTATAAAAAGCACTACCATATGTGAATCTACAAATTAAATTTATACACTAGTGGTTATTTTGGTAAGCGCCATATATGTCATTGATATTGATAATGTATCTTTGGCTGATGATTTGGCTATCTCTTCCCCATTAGTGGGTTAAGTAGCCACAACTGTATCATTAGATCTTTTTGTCTCCACCTCCTTGGTGTGGTATTGGGTTATTGTTAGAGTAGAATAAATGGGTACTTTAATGCATGAATTGGATGTGGATGTGCATACCAAGGGTGCAGAACATGGAAGCAACATAGGTGGAAAGGTATGCATGTGTGGTTGGAACAAGGTAACTTTTGGAAGGGTATAATTTATGGAAACAAATGAATCAATCAACATATTTGAACATTTAGAGTAGATGAAATGGTTAGTGTTATGCAAGATGAAAATTAAGTTATATATATCCCAGTAGTTAGGATGGCTAGTGGGATTCCAATTAGAATGACTAAGTCCGTATCCATGTATTGCTGGGTGGTATTGGTGATTAATGGAGTTATAGTGGATATTGGGAATGGGGTAGATGTAATTTTTGAAGAGTGAGCTGAAGGTGGAGTTGGAGTATCGAATTATGCTAACTAGATTATTGTTAAGGGAGTCAATCTCACAGGTGGGTCAGATGAAGGTGAAATTAATTATACTAGTGGGCTAGTGGAAATAGGACGGGTAATTAATTGAGCTGATAGGGTAGTGGAGATAGGAGGAAGGACTACTTGTGTTGGTTGAGAAGTCATGTCCTCCATGGAAGGTGATAGTGATTGATCTATTGGTTGGGATACTGGCTCTTGGATACTATAAGAAGCCCTTTTTACCTTCTACTTCTTTAACTTATGTGATATAAATATCCCTACTACCTGATCTACTTGGGTTCCACTATTGGAACCTTATTCTATTATTTACACTATATCCTTATCTTTCACTTTTATTAATTTGTCTATAATATGTAGGGTCTCTTTGTTTATATTAAATCCCTTGATCCTTAAGTAGTTTATTATTCTATTTATAACCTAGGTGGTCTTATTCATCAAGGAGAAGGATTTAGGTGTAAACCATGTGACCATAGGAAGAGGTTAGAGATAGATTTGATTTTCATAGTACACCCTAATTAATGATTGCTTATCATCTTTCAAATATTTATGGATTGGTGCCATGTTGTTGGTATTGATTTGTTCTAAGGTCATCCTAGAATAATCTCTTAACTAACTTCCGCTTCATCCTACAAATCCTCCTAGTAATATTCACATAAAATAATGTGGGAATATGTTGCACCCACTAGATTGGTAACATAGCCAGTCACATCATAGAAGGGCCTCGTATTGAGAGCTCTCAAGGTCATTTGAGTCATCTATACATCTATAAATTTGGCCTTAGATAGGGAAGTGGATCCCTATCTTGTACCCATTTGATAATAACTTATGGGTTTCCACAAGTTACCTCACAAGTTCCATTAGTGCCCATTTGTCACTTACATACTTAGGGAGGGTGTAAGGACAACCACTAAAACCACCCACTCTAATATATGAATATTTAGGAAATAAATGAAATATGACCCCCATCTCAAAATTTCTATTGCTTCAACATCAAAAGATCTTCTCGTCCCTAGTTATTTTTTTTAAACATGACTATGATGCAATAGAAAAAAGCATCATTTACCCTTATGAATTGTTATTTATCTACCTCTTAGGTGAGATTAGGATAGTATTTGAAGAATTTATTGATTTGATTAGGCACTATGTTTAATCCTATGAATGCCCTCACTTTTTCTAAGATATAGACAAGTTATGAAGTTATATAAAACTTTCTTATAGTTTAGACCTTCATCAAGTTTTTGTGAATGGTGTCACTAATCAACTAGGCCCATTGGATGTATTATTTGTTATGATGGATTACCCATATATACTGGTACATCCCATCCTAATAATTCTTTGTGTTTGGGTTTCTAGTAACTCTATGAAAAATTATAATGATGTCTCTTACTTCATCCTTAAATCATATCCTAGCCAAGGTGTTAGGCATCCTTGTAGATGTAGGTCTAGGGGTTTTTAACCATTTTTAACTTAAAACTCATAGATATACTACGTTATTATCCTTATATAAATTTATATAGGAGTAAGGGGTTATATCTCTATAACTTTCATATTCTATAATTACGAAGAAGGTATAAATGACATCAAGGTCCCAATTTAGAATATTCTATCTTTTATGATTCATTATTTCCCTCTTCTTAGAATCATAGTGTTTTTACATGTGAGAAAAATCTTAGGTCTTTGTACTAAGAGTGGGAAGGATTTAGCCCAAGGCAAACTATATACACAATATTTTCAAACTTTCATCAATTGAGTCTCAATTTATCTAAGTGCACATCTTAAGGGGTGCACTAAAAAAGGGATGGGTAGACCATTAGTGATTCATAGGATTGTTATCCCTTTTGGCTCTTGATATCTACACACTTGTTTCCTAAAAACCATTCCCCTAAGATTTGCCTTGTATTTTTCACACTTCTATAGTCTTTTACCACTTTTATTAGCCCTTTACCTAACATAAAACATTTTTTGACAGTCTACATGACTATGTCATCCATATCAACCTTATATTCTTATTAACAAAACTTATTAGGGACTAGGTTGGCCACTAGCTAACCTAGTTAGTTTTTACTAATTATGATATTAGGTTAACTAAGTTGACCTCATCAATTGAAACTTTCAAAAGGGGAAGAGAAGAATAAGTAAGATATATTGTGCATCTACTTATTAATCATTCTACTTAAGGAGAAATCTTAGGGTTTCATGCTTTATTTGGGGATATGAATCTTATCTTATGGAGAAGTATTTTGGATGCATTTATAGGTTGTGTAGCCTAGATCTGATTTAACATTGTCATCCTTAAATACCACAATAACCTATTGTAAAACACCTTTACCAAGGGGGAGATTGAGGCTTGACAGATTCATCTTCAAAGGTAAGTATTCCTAACTTTATTCCTTCTTTATAAGAGTAGATAGATATGCATTTGCACTTAATTTCTAATGCATTAGGATTTCGTATACATTGACATGAGTATATGTCTTCTATGAATGTTTACGTTTAGTATTTATTACCCCCACTTTGTTCCATAAGATTTTGTGATAACTAGATTAGATTTTGATTTACTTGTTATTAGTTTAGTGAATATGAAAACATAGGACCTAGTTAGGGTTATTACATAGTTTTTATTGATTGGAGGATTTATAACCCTCTTTAGTGATATTTTTATGGTAAGATATCCCTTGGCTAGGTATAAAAAATATATATTAGTCATGACCCCAATTATCTAATGCACCCCCAATCAAAAGTTTAAGTAGGATCTATCTTCTCTGAGCTAGGATTGATTTGTAAATATATTTCATTTATCATTGCATACATTTTGGTGAACCTAAAAATAATATAACTCTTGTAGGTTTTATTTCACATTTTTCATTTCTATCATTTTATTATTTTTATATATTTGAGATACTAGGTTAACCAGGCTAGTATAGTTCTAACTTCTATGCATAGGTTTAACACATAGTTGCATCAAAATGACTATTCTTTTTGTGTAGGTATTCATTAGATATAAGTTACTATATCAAGTAGGTAAAGATATTACTATTATTTAGGCCCAAAATAGTAAACTATTTCAAATAGGTTGACTTAGTCTTACATTTAGCATCTAGATAACAAATTACATTGACCAGGTTAATTCAATCATCTTAATAGGCTTCAATAAATAGGTTTTCATAGAACTAGGTTGACCTAGTCAACTTGGTTAGTATAACTTGAAAATAAAAATTTAAGGAACTTTAACAAAAAAAATTCAATCCTTAACATCTTCCAACCCACTAAGGTTTCTTTCTTACTCTCTAGTTCAATTTAGTTCTTCATTATAATTTTGTTTTGTGCAAATTTGTAGTCTTTAAAACTACAATCATATAACAAACTAAGTTGGTCTTGTCAACTTAGTTCTTAAGACTCTTGCTTCTACAAAATGGTAATGACCTTGTCTATTATGTTTTGTAATATCACATTTAGTGTTATCTAAATTAACTTGGTACCATTATTAATTTGGTAATCAACAACTATATGCTATTAATTAAATCACACTTATAGTTTTAGTTATTTGCATGATTGGAGTAGCTCATATAGTCTAATTAGGTGGTTTTTCAATATACCATTTAGTTGAATTATTTTGATCTTTTTTCCCACACTACTAAATCATATAATATTCAAAATGCATTTAATATTTTTCTTTCTAAGGCCTACCCACTTATATTTCATCAAAAAGGGGAACCTAACTTCATTTTATGGGTAAGTGTAGACACATGGTTAATGGTATATATTGGCTAGGCACCCAACACCCTTATCATTGTGAGATTGTGAAGTGAGGGAATATGCCCCAATAACAAGCTAGTACCATTATGAACACAAATCCCTTTTAGCCTAAATGTATTGAAACCATTTATAGATTGATTTTTAGCTCCCTATTTTTATCCAACTTCCCCATCACACTTAAATAACATTTTATAATAATATAAAAACACTCAGGATGACCACTTAGTTAGTATTTAATTTTCATTTGACTACTTACTCTCTACTCATTGTATGTTGTATTGAAAAAACTTGCATTGGCCAGTGTTGGTGTAAGGTTTTATTTTGTGTGCCATTTGGATAATTCTCATCAATCTAATTATTTGTGTGTTTACTTCCATTTCTTAATTCAAATTATATTTTTAAAATCTTTTCCTATTTTTGTCACACTATCATTCAATTTGACATAGTCTCCTCCAGACTATCTTTTTCCCTAACTATAGTACTACATTGACCTGGTTGACCCAATACTCATTTTTTCCAATCAAGTTATAGTACTAAGTTGACCTGGTCGACTATTTATCCTTATCAAACTCTCTTTCCCTATTTTCAATATTAGATTGACCTAGTTAACTATATACTCTTTTGCCTTATATCTAGCAATACTCATTCAACCTGGTCAACTTTGTATCCTTTTTGATTTAGTTTTATTAACCTACTTACATTAATAGGTTAACCTGGTTGACTCTATACTCTTATATATCTCTTTTATATCATTTAATTTTTGTATTATCTTTATCTTCCCTAATCTCTCTCCATCATTAATTTCCTATTTGAAGACAACACTAAATTGATTTCAATAGATATGATGAGTCTTACCTAACCTAATAGGTTTTTCCATAAGTATCTTGTGTCTCCTACCCTAAATGAATGTAATTTTCATGCAACCACTCACACTAAAAACTATGAGACCCCTCCTCATTCCTCTTCACTTTTCAATCCTCTCTTCTCATTTGAAGATCAATTTAAACTATAGTATACACCAAAAATTATCTTCTTCATTGATGGGTTTCCTCAACTTTGAGGAAAATATCCTTCTACCATTTACCATCTCATGATAAGTGGTCAAATCAAGGATCCCTATTCACCTTCTCCCACATTGTCACATATATTTTAAAACACTAGCTTCTTTACTTCTCAGCCTCTTCCCTCTATTTTGACCCCTTCTCATACCATGACATATTACTCTTTGATTTACTTCACCTCCATGCCTAGTATCTCTACTAACATGGCATGTTTTACATCTATTGGGCCTATTTTTAGACCCACCCTTCTCAATCCTTCCACTAATGCATCATTTAGTACACATGGTAATCATGCCTCTAATACTACTTCTTCTCATCCCTATAATAGTACATATTTTTCCACATAAGAAAATAATACCACTAGTGACTCACTTACCAACAATTGTTCTCAAGCTATTACTAACGCCCATAGTGGTACTTAAGCCACTACTACCAATTCTAATGTTTCAAACAATGTTTATAATACAAATCAAACTCATCAAATTCTATTACAAACTCTTAATAAAATGAATGCTTTCCAAGCTAATAATTCAAATCAAATGATGCAAATTCAAAATCATCTTATCCATCTTCAAATCCACCCTCAATAGATTCCATGGGACATGCATAACCAAATATGTTCCCCCACCTCCTCTTTTGGATTCCCATGGCAATATTATTCCTCAACCTCTCCTTATTAACAAAAAATTCAAGTAGCTTCAAAATGAGCCTCATATATCTCAAATTACTAATATAAATATAGGAGGTATCACCACTACATATAATTATAATGCATCAATTGATCCTAATCTCCACTTAGAAATATTTGGAAATATATATAAAGATTGGGTCAAGTTAAATATTTTTGTTGATACCAAGATATTAGCAAAGATTCTCATAGGTGGTTCTTTATATTGTTAAAACCATCTCAAATCTCATTTCATCACTAGTGTGGAATATTTAGTTAATCATCTAATCCTAGAGTTCCAAACTAGTGATCTCTGTGAGAATACATTGGCTCATTTTATCAATTATAATCAACTTGAGACCAAAATTACACAATATTTTATCAAATGATGGAAGACCTTGTCTAACAAATGTGAATATAACATGTCATATGACAACCTCTTTCATTTATTTTCCAATGTTCTTTTTCCCAAATTGAAATATTGGCTCTATACTCTCTCTCTCCATGTATTTTGGAAGAGTCTATTGAGTAATCCAAGCATTGATATTTCCTCATGCATCAATTAGATCCATCCCAAACTTCTACAGGTACTCACATGTTAATCAATAATAAGAATCATCATGGTAAAAATTATGGTGTCACCAAATCTTATGATATCATTCATATTATTCAATATTTTATTCCTAATTAGACTCTAAAATAAGCTTCCCATCTAAACCACATCACTAATACTCATTTATCCTCAATCAATAGCATCAATGTTCATAAACCTTTATCCTTAATAGAAATACAAAAATGTCTAACAAAGCCTCTTTTGAGAGAACTTGATTCAACTCATCCCATGAAATCTCAGTATGATCCCAATAAATTTTGTTGGTTTCCTGCTAATTGGGGTCATTGTCATGAAACTTGTAAGTAATTTCATAATTTGTCTATGGACTTCCTTCTTTGTCCCAATTTTAATCATGATTCTATCATTTTTAAATGTTAAAAATCCTATGAAATTTCATTTAAAGCCCATAAAAAAAATATATCTATCTTTGAACTAGTATAATTCTCTTTTGGCCATCTATAAATATCCTCTTCCAAATCACCAAGATAATCAAGACAAGGTTACACCTTCTACCAATAATGTTGACAATATTCTTGAACCAACTCTTGAAGATAATGTGGTCAATATGACTAATATGTGAAGGGTGGTTGACTTTATTTATCCTCTTCCCATTCACACCGCTTAATTACCTCACACATTTTATGTTATCCAAGACTCTTCTCTAACTCACTTAACATAGTTGGGGAAAGAAGGTCTTATATCTTTTTATGAACTAATTCCAAAACCTCCCTTGGATAACTCTTATTATATCATTTCTAGAATTCCTAAATCCTCTTTACATATCACTAATTATACTCAAATTTATACCAACACTTCTTCCCAAGTTAAACCCTACATCAACTAACCCATATTCTCAAGATAATCAACAAACTTGTCCTCTAATTAAACCTCCTACATCTTATCAACATAAATTCACATGCGCTTTGGCTCCTCATTCTGAGGACCTCCTTCAACACTATACACCTTTTTCAAATAGTCCCCCTATGGGTTATGTTGAATGGGATCCTATCACAGAGCTTACTAATCTCCCATCTCAAATCCCATTTCTTGAACTTATAGAAACCTCTCTATGTCATTATAATCATATTATGTAGATTTTTTTTGAAATGAATATTGCTCATCCTCCCCTAGAAGGATGTGAAGCCACCTTATCTAGATTATAAGATAACCTTTAACAATAGTATGAAGAGATGTCCATACATGTTGATGAAACAATAGACACTTCTCTTTCCCTAAAATTATGTATTGCTTATATGATCCCCAATGAGATTCTACTTTATCTAGATGATCCTACTCTTTTTATCATTATCCAAATTAGTGATATCCAAGTTAGGTGTGCCTTTATTGATGAGGGTTATGCCACTTGTGTTTCCTCTCTCTATTTTATGAAAACCCTTAGATATTTTGAATGTAATCTTATATCCACATGCAACACATGTCAAGGTTATGATTGAAGGAAAATGCCTAATTTAGGTTATTTTTGGATCCCTAATTCCATCCCACAAATCATTGTTCAAATTTATATTATGATATTGAACTTTATTATATCTTATAACATTATGCTTGGTAGGCCATGGAATCATCGCATGAGAGCAGTTTCTTCTTTAGTTTGCCAATGTGTCAAATTTGCTCACAATAGAGCCATATATACAACTCAAGGTAACACTAATCCTTTTAATATCAAAAAATTCTAAGACCATAGTGTATTAAAAATTCCTACCCTTGAACCCTTTCCAAGTGTTCTATTTTTTGAATCTTAGTAGTTTAACTTTCCTATCAATTCTACTTGAGGTTACAATGGTCACTTTGAACTCATCAAAAATATACCCCCTATCCTCTTAGATTTTGATGATGATACTAACAAAATAAATCTAAATATTAAAATATTGAATCTCTCACCTCATCTCATTTCTCAATCTCCCCATTATTTATAACCTCACTATCATGCACCACCTTGTGATGATATACCTATTGTCTTCATTAAGACTTGGAATTTCATTCATCACATCACATCCCCAGCTATGCCATTGATCTTCACACACTTTATTATGATGATGGTTATAACTTATATGATTCATTATTATGAGGTTTTATTCAGACTTGAGATGCTAAAATTATTCATTATCATTCATCTCTGCTTCAGTCTTTTAATATATCTTCTAGTAATCCATCCTATATCATTCCTAATTTTAGCATTTTCCCTCTTGATCACAGGGTAGATATGGTTTTCATACCTCTAGTTTTTAAATATCCTCATAGGATTATTTTTAAGGATCATGTTATGATTGGCCCTTATCACTTTACTAGATACTAGGACCCCTCTAGCTGACTTATCCTTGAGATGCTTGCGACTATCTTTCATCCTTCTATGCATCCGACCTGTCCCTCAATTTAGCTTGGTTAAAATACTATTCATATTCCATTTATAGGTGATTCCATTAATATTTCCAAACCTATTTATCCTTTAGTCAAGCCTCACCTAGTCTCTTCACCAATCCCACCTACTCTTGGTGATGGTTTACTCCCTTTACTACAACTTGATCCTTTGTCTAGTAAATGGGACAATCAACCATATTTTGATATTCATAAAGCTATAAACTATTGAAATAGAGACTATTAATTATACTAACCTTCCTTACCTTTTACCTCCACTCCTATTATGAGCACACCTACCAAGCTTACTCATAAGCAAATATTTTACTTCCATAACACACATAATCATTCATCCACACATTATCATAAGTTGTAAAAATATATCAAAACCTTGCATCCCACCACTCCTTATCCAAAAAATAAGGATGTACCTCCCCTAAAAGTTTTACCTAAATATCTTCCCAAATATGGAGTGGTATATTATCTCTAGAACCAATGTGGTACACATGACATTGAATGATGTTGCATCCTTCATCAGCATCTCAAGGATCACCTCATAACCATTCCTACACCTAATAACCTTCTTCCCATAGGTCTCCCTCACAATAAGTCTCCCCCTTCCTATGGTCCCTTCTCCAAATCTTGTTTTTCCACCTATGATTTCCTCACCCATAGATCCTCCTTCCTTGATGGCACCTTCTCTGCTAGTGACCCCTTACTCTCCTATAAAATGCATTATCATGCCTTCTCCTAAGTATCCCATACATGATATCCCTAATAATCATAATCCTTTAATAATATCTAAATTTTTAGTCAAGGAGATTCAACTCAAAGTAATTTCTTAACTTTCCCTGAAGATCGATGAAACTTTAGCTATAGTTCACATCCAACTTCATAGAGACATATCAGATGTTATGGATAATGTGTGTGGATAAATATATCAGTACTGATGAACAAAAACATGATTTTATTACATTTATTTCCTCATTTTGTTTGGATGTGTGCTCCAACTTTAAATTTATCTATTTTTATCGTCTAACATTGTGTTAAATTCTAATCTATCTTATATGGTGACTTTTTTTTTGCACCACATGTTGCTTATGCTATCATTATTCTTATTATGTTATCTTATGGATTATTTTTCATTATTCCATACTTATTCTTCTTGAGTTACTTTTTTTTTTTTCACTTGTTCTTTTTCATGATTGTTTGCTATCTTATCTCTATAAACATGGATAATTATTATTGTGAATTGGTTATACAAACCTTGATCCCTTTAATCATTCCTTATTTACCTTGTGATCAATTAGAAAATAATGCTTCTCATTACAATCTCCTTTTACTATTCCACTTTGGATCTTCAATTCTTCCCCTTTATTACCTATCACAAACTAAGCATACATGTGGTTGAGACTTAAGATAACATGATAATTCATAGTTAAGCCTAAGTGTTCTAGTCAATCATCTCTTTGGATATTTATCTTCCCTTAGCTAAATCCTATAGCTCATTTGTGTATATCACTCTATCTCTCATGATTGATAATTTCAAGTTCATATGGAGGAGGAATCTTAAAATCCATAAAATATTAAAGATCCAAATCATTTAGCAAAAGGAAATGATCTAAAAGGTAAACATTCAAAATTTTAAAAAGTCAAATCACACTAAAGATGTGATTCTAATCACATTTTCTCTTTCTAATCAAAGCTCAATAGTTATAATTGGCCTCATGATATAGTTGAATTCCATTGGGGTGCAATAGTATATTATATTAGAAAAGGAGAATAAAAATATTTTAGTGCTACCTACATTCTCATGCAAGTGCCCAATATTTTTAGTAGATAAAAATATTTGTAAGGGGTCCTAAGAAATTGGGAACACATTGTGGGAAGGCAGGTCCACTTTACTATTCTTGTTAAAAACTTCCAACATGAGTTTATTGTAGTACCATTCTTGTTTCCCTACATATCTCTTTACCTATAACAAATAGGTATCATCTATATATTAATGGTCACTAGTCACTTAGTGTCTTATTATGTCCTTAGTATGCCTCATGTCTCCTAAGGTCTTCTCATAAGATGCATATTTTATGTTTATTATATTACCTTCTTCACTTCCTATAATACTAATATTTTCCCTTGAGAAATATTGTTTTGTTCACTGATCACTCCATTAGGGATCCTATTTGTGAGTTACAATGTAAGAACATGAAAAGGACCAAGACTTCCTAAAAAATTATCACATTTTCATATTTCCATTATAAACATCTCCTTTTACCATATTTTCACATTGTTTCCACCTCATTGGTGTTCCCTTTGTGAGTTGAAAAGTAAGACCATGGATAGGACTTGGCTTTCCTCACAAAATTTTCCAATATCCAAGTCATAATGAAATTACATGTGTCAAATTTAAGATATGTCATGATTGATTATGAGTTACACATCATTGACATGCTTACCATCTTCATTTAGTATGTTTCATGCTTAATTCATTAATATTTTACTTTTATCTTCTTATTTTCTAATTTCATGTAAGAATCCAGCCATTTTTTAAAAAAAATTCATACTTCCTAACTTGAATTAGTGTGATTAATTTAAGACTATTTTACCAATTTTGTTTAGATTTTATACTTATTAGTGTGATTTAGTATGATATATTGACATGATTGATTTATTTTTATATAATTAGTATTTCACATGCTTTCTATTTTATAACATTATTTTCATACTTCCCAATGTGATTTAGTGTGATTTTACTTGTTTTAATTTGGTGTCAATCTTTTTCATGGTTTAAAAACATTTTCCCCTCTTGTTTACCACTTTTTTATTTATTATACTTAGTCAAAACTATACTATGTCATCACTCATCTAAATCAAACTAAGTCAGTAATGTACTACTAAGTCAGCCATTAATTTTTTTGTCTTCTATAGACTAAGTCGATTCAATCAACCTTATTCATTCATTATGATGATTTTTTGACTAATTACCACTAGTGTCCCTAAAAATATCCTAGGGTTCATTTTGATTTTTAGATTTTTCTTACTTGTAAAATTTATATAAAACGTTCAATTTCAAATAAAAATGCTCAAAAAATTGAAATTCTCAGTTACTTACCTATGCTACACTTATTGTGATTGCAATGCATCTTCCCCATCTCAACTTTCATCTCCTCATCATCCTAGCTCTCTAGGATCTTACTAGCTTTCTCAAATATTTATTTTTCTCAAAATAGTAAATAATAAAAAATGAATTCTTTTTCACCCTATTTATATTTATTAGTCAAAATTATTTATCCTTCAAAAATCTATTAACAGATTCCTTATTTTGATCATATCTTTTTTTCTACTAACTCTTTTTCCAAAAATTAAAATGTTTTGAAATACTTATGTCATAGAGAATATTTATAACTATTATATTCCTATATAAAATAAAATTTATTTTTTATCATTTTTGCTAAACTCTACAAGTTCACCTAATGTTCTTCACACTGGACACCTTCACATTTCTCATATCTCATTATTTGTCTATAGTACTAAGGTAAGTAAAGGTATTTATTTTCCAATTATATACTTTCATTTATCTTTTTTTTTCCTTACTAAACTTTATTTACCATCAATGTTATGTGTCATCATGTTTTTTTCCCAAAACACCATCCCCTATTGTACCTATATGACACATGATGAGCTTCGAGTGAGGCATATGTATACATATAATATTTTCAAAATTTTATCACCTACAGATTCTATTTATCTCATAGGAACATATCATGTCTAAATTTCTCTAAGTGTATACCTTAAAGGATGTACTAGGAAATGGGTTGGCAAACCATTGGTGATTTATAGGATTGTTGTCCCTTTTTCCACTTACTATCTACACTCTTATCTCTTAAAAACCATTCCCCTAATCTTTGCCTCCTATTTTTCACACTTTTCTAGTCTTTTAACACATTTATCAGCCCTTTCCATAACCTAAACCCATTTTTTATAGTTTACATGATTATGTTGACCATATCAACCTTGCATTTTTATTGACAAAACTTATTAGGGACTAGGTCAACCCCTGGCCAACATAGTCTGTGACTTAGTTTTTGTCAATTATGATACTAGGTTGATCAGGTCAACCTCATCATCCAAAAATTTTAGAAGGGTTTAGGGTTATATCCACCTATATAAACACAATCATTTATATCATTTTTCATGAAGAGAAGAAGAAGAAAGATATATTATTCATCTATTTATCCATCATTCTTCTTGAGAAGAAATTTTAGGTTTTTACACTTTCTTTGTATATACAAATCTTGTATTATGGAGAAGTATTTTAGATGCATTGATAGGTTATATATCCTATATATTATTTATCTTTATCATCCTTACATACCACAAAAATCTCTTGCAAAGTACCTTGTCCAAGGGAATGATTGAGGCTCGTTAGGTTCATATTCAAAGGTAAGTATTATTAACTTTGTTACTCATTTGTAAGAGTAGATAGATATGCATTTTCAATTTTATTCCATGTATTAGTATTCCATATACATTGATGTGAGTATATGTATTTTATGCATGTTTAATTTTAGTGTTTATTACCCTGACTTTGTGCCATAAGCTTTAATGAACACTAGATTAGATTTTGCTTTACTTGTTATTAGTTTAGTGAATATGAAAAAATAGAACATGGTTAGGTTTGTTTCATAGTTTTACTTGGATGAATGCTTTGGAACCCTCCCTTATGATATTATTGTGGTAAGAGATCCCTTGGATAGGTCTAGTAGATCCATATTAGTCATGACCTTAATTATCTAATGTATCCCCAATTAGAAGTGTAATTAGGATATATCTTATCTAAGATAGGATTGACTTGTAGATATGCTTCATTTCCCATTGCATACACAAACCACTATCATAGATGCTCTGAATCTAATCATTCTTGAATTCTACATTTATTATATTCCATAAGTTTTTTAGGTCTATGTGACCTAGTTATATGTCATTAATCTCATTAGTGTTTGAATCCAAGATAGATGGGACACTAGGTCCCTTTGACTTGAATTTCATATCTTTTCCATAAATTTCCTCTAGGAAAATTGGCATGGGAAAACCAACTAAAGATTTGCTTGGGTTTTAGAATTACTATTATAGGTTATTCTTATGCTTTAAACTTGTTAGGGTTTTGACTTAAAATTATAGTTAAAATTCCAGCAAAGGTATAATGTGCAATTGTAGCTATAAAGTCTGACCAAAATGTTTGGTGGGTTTTTGACTTTTAATTTTAGTTTTAAGGTCTAGTGAAATGTTTCATGGGAAAATTGGTCTGTAGAGGAAAGTCAGTCTTTTGACAGGAACTTAGAATGGTTAAAACCAGATAAATCTCCACTAGGGTTTTTTTAATCTATTTTTGTAACTAAAATTTTTCTAGGGTTTGATCTTACAAAAAAAGGAGGGATTTTTGTTGGATTTTTCACAATGGATTAATGGGGAATATTATGGATTTTAAATATTTTTGTAAAAAACCCCTAAAAACCTTAGGTACAAAAATAATTGGATGAATTATTACGAATAAATTAGAAATTAGTGCAGAATAATTTCGTAGAATAATAATAACAAGAGCTATAAATAGAGATATATAAAGAATAGAAATTAAAATGCATAATAATAAAATATTATTTAATGTGATTCACCTAATTTGGGTTACATCTACCAAGAAACACTTGCTAATTTTTATTACAAGCCAACAAGAGTATAATCCATTCTCATATCAGTATTCTCATAATTACAATGCACATATATTATTTAGAGTTATTCTCAACAAACTCTCCTAAATTCACACACTTTTTTCACCTTATCAAACTCAATTCTACTGATGTATTACCTTTTTGGTTGCACTTTACAACTTTTTAAAGTTACAAACTACACCTAATCTCTAGTTTTTGCTTAAGTCTTATAAATAGGTATTTAGGTCACTTTAAAAGATTTTTCTAAAACATTTATGGGTGATTTCCTACTAATAAATTTCTCTCTAGTAGCCTTATATTTTACTAGGCGTGGATTCATTTTAAGCTTAACACAATTTATTTGAATAATAAATAAAATTGGGAATTACCTAAATAATAACAAAATAGGGAAAAAAAATTTAAATGAACTATGGAATAAAAATTCCTAATGAGTTTTAGACTTATGAAAAAACACTTATTTGGGGAAATCAACTAAACCTAATATATACAATGTTTGGAAAGAATTCTAACCTAAGAAGCAAGATTTAAGGTATATCCCATTGACTAGGATAGGTACTTTTGATCCATTGATCTTGGATAGATAAAATGCATTAGCTCTTTTACATTGAGTTATGATATACAGACCATTGCATATTGCATCAAAATTTGTATGCTTTCCTAGTTTATCTCTTTCATCATCCCATTTCAAAATTATGTCTCCTTTGTTTATACTCTTGTCATATGATTTTTTTATTGAAATTTGTCTTTATTTGAGCTTGATTTGCTTCCAAAACTTGCATTGACTAGTTCTTGACTTCTTCTAGCTCCATGAGTTCTACCATTCACATGGTCATTTCATCATTTTCAGTCAATTCCAACTGATGATTGAGTTATAGAGATGGTAACTCTATTGACAATAGAATTCTAGCTTACTTTATATAGACCAACATGAATGGAGAATTTCTAATAGCTCTCTTGGGAGAGATCCAATAAACCCAAAGTATTCATTTCAACTTAGTGTGTAATGTCCTTTGGTTAACTTTCATTTTCCTTTTAATAATCCTTATAAGATTTTTTTTGGTTGATTCATCCAAACCATTACCTTATGGGTAATAATGGGATGAGATATTTAGGTATACATTATCTCTTACCACCCATTCACTCACTTGAGTACCTATAAAAGCTTTAGCATCATATAATATAATGGTGTAAGGAACACCAAATCTAATGATGATGCCATCCATGAATTCAAAAATAAATGCTTATATGGCATATTTAAATACAACCATTTTAGTCCATCAAGTGAAATAATCAATTGTTATAAGTACCCATTTATGGCTAAAACTTGATGGTGGATTGATCATGCCAATGAAATCTAATCTCCACTGAGAAAATGGTTGGTGAGCTTGAATTGGATTTAGAGGGAGGGATACTAATATTTGCTTGACTAAAAAGTAGGCACATTTATCATGGTTTTGTACCCATTTATGTGAATCTTTAAATAGGTCAGGTTAATAGTATCCTACCTTCATTATTTTGATGATGATGATTCTTGTGAAGAATGACCATCTGATGATCCATTATGAAACTCCTTGATCTCCTTGGGAATTTGATCATGATATTTGCACCTCAACATAAAACAATTCATATCTTTCATAAATAATATCCCATCAATAAGAGCATAAGGAATAAATTAGAGTCTAAAGTACCTCTTCTTGGACTACTAGAGCTCATGCATGTTGTCTATAGGAAGGTAGTCATGTCACTGATCCATATATTGAGAAGATGTGGAGTGGTTGGTTGGAATGCCTATTGAATAGATACTACATTAGATACTATATTAATAATCTTTATATCAAAAATAAGTTGTTCACATAAGTTCTTTCCTCATATGAGCTTTGTTATTTTGATTTTCAAATCATATTCCATGACTTTTGTGATCCAACATGCTCTTTTTTCATTTATTCCCCAACTTAGCAGGAACTCTTTGACACTCTAGTGAATAACTATTACATGAATTTTATTATTTAAGAGCATGTGCCTAAAATTTTTGAGAGTATTTATTACTACAGATACTTTTGAACCCCATTATAATACTTTCCGAGAGTTTTGTTATTATTTTGCCTATAAAAAGATGCCTACACTCTCAAAAAGTTTTATAATGGTGTTCAAAATGATATATAAAAGGAGATCATATGCCTAAACTTTTTGAGAGTGTAGGCATATTTTTATAAAAAAATGTGCCCCATTTTGTAGTGAAAGTAGTTAAGAACTAGTCAAATTACTGAATTAGGACTTTATTATATCTAAAATAACTTTCCAGAAGGTAAAACCTTTGAAATATTGATATAGTTTAAAGGATTTATTCCGTGGGTAGAAGGGGGTAATGATCCTTTGAGGATGCTTTGTTTAGGTCCTAGAAGTCTACACAAATCCTAATTTCACCATTTATTTTCTTAATAGTGACCAAGTTAGTAACCCAAGATGAGCTTTTGATATGGAAAAAGATTTTAGCATCTATCAATTTGGGTAGCTCACTCTTCATCAATGGATTATTTTTATATTGATTGGTATTATTTAATCTAATAAGGTTAGTATTTGGGTCAAGTTTTATTATGTGTTGGGATAAGTTAGGGTCACTACCCCTTAGATATTTATAATTCTTAGCAAATTTATTGCCAAATTATTTACAAAATCCAATAAAATCTTACTTTTCCAAAGTGTTTTATACCTTTCCAAGATTCAATGCTTTGCCTTCTGAGATGACTATTGACTCATAGTCTTCTTCCTTTACCATGAAATTTTTCTTCTCACCCTTCAGTTGATTGTCAGAATTGAAGATATTTCCCAAAGTAAAAAGACCCATGGGAAACTTGTTTATCTTCAATTGAATGATTTGATCCCTATATTGTGTATGAAGTCTTGATTTGATTTTTGTCCAAAAATTTAGCCTAATCTCATAGAAATTAACAAAAAATTTTATCGCTATCAAAAACCTACTATTCAATTGTATTGTCAGGAATAGATGGTCTCACTATTAATTTTACATGTTGGATATTATCCTTAATGTCTCCAAGTATGTTATATTGAGAACCCACTAATGTCATGTGATCAACATCCTTATTATATGCTCTTGGTATCACTTGAATGTTTTAAGCGATAAAATATTCTAATAGGTCCAAAACCCTATTCTTTTAAGATATTAACAAGTTATTCTTAGTTGTATTTTTTGATCTTACTTGGTGAATGATCAATTCAATATCACCAAACACTTGTAATGACTATATTACCCATTTCCTGGCTAGTTGGATAACTCATATCAATAAAAATAATAAAAATAACTCTCTTTTTGGGAGAGATCAAAATAATACCTACACTTGCACCATTCCTACTCCTTTAACTATCAAATTAAAATTACCACATTTCTTATAGATCCTTATCTATCAGATTAAAAATTTAGAAGTTATTTCTTCATCAACCTTAGGGTGTTGATCACCTTCTTTTGCCCTCTTTTTAGAGCATGTATTTATTGTCATTGAACTAATACCATTGGTTAGTGCTTCCTCCTTATTCATGCCACAAAAATCCTTCTCTTGCTAGTTTAAAAGAGTGGTTTCATTTTGAGCAGGTAATTGTACATATTCTTTTTGAGAATTAGTTTCTCTTACTACCCTTGGGGGTTTTATATGCTTTGTACAATCAAGACTTGACTGATAACATCATGAGGGCAAGCATTTTGATTATGTAGTTGAGCAGAACGATAACACCAATCATATTCCTAAGCTATGATGTTCTCAACATGTACAATGGCCTTAGATGTTATTGGTGTAGGTAAAACATAGATATTTGGAGGCTTCACTTGCATGGTTTGGCTTTAGGGTTATGAGTTACCTTAGTATGGTTGTCTATTGGGTTGATATGTTTGGTTACTTGGTTGATAAGGCATGTAGTTTTGGGATTGTTTCCTTTTCATAGCTATCATATAATTGGAAAAGTTATTAAGTAGTGAATTAACCTCATAAAAATAATCAAAAGGGGTATAAAACAAAGTTGGTATATTTTTTGTGTGGGAATTGAGGCTATAATGGGCTTCATGGGAGGTGATTCTGGAAACAATGGCATTGGAGGCCAAGGGGTAATTTTTCCAACTTGGATGAGGTAATTTTATGCTCTTATTGTTATGTCATAAACATTGGTGAGTGTGGTACCACCCATCAACTAAATCATGACAACTATATCATTATTTAAAGATCTCAAGTAATACAAGAAAGCATTATTCTTAGTTAGCTTGACCAACACTTGGATTCTATTCCACATCTTTTGAAAGCAAAAATTTAAATCACTCATGAACTCATGAGGATCCCATTTAATATTGGTTATTTACTAAACTAGTGAGAGGTTGTAACTTTTATCCTCAAACTATGTTCATAGGGAAGACCCTAGATCATCCCAAACATGGATGTAATTGGGAAGCAAACTTCCATACCACTATAAGGCTTTACCCTTAAATGAGGAGGCAAGAATTTAGATAATAAAATTTTATTATGCTATGTTATGAACTAAACAAATGTTGGTAATATCCTAAATATGTTTATTGGGTGTGGTGTAAGTTTCACTAGTAAAATACAAAAGTCTTTTCAAAGCTAAGGTGGGTATATCATCATACTAGGCCAACATAAGTGGGTTGCCTCTATTGAACAGTATGAAATTTTGATTTATCAGGGCCATAATGGAATGTATGAAATAACTATGGGTGTTTGTGGGAGATGTAAATAGATTTTTAGGATTTATTCTAGTATAAGGTATAACTAATCTTGATTTCCTTTTATATATAAATGATAGTTTTGTAATTCAATCCTCCTACCTTTAGTAAATGATCTTGTCTATATCTCTAGCATATATAAACTTGGATTATATGAATTTGTAAGATAAATGGAGTCACTATTTGCTCTATAAATTTATACAAAACTTGTATAATGCTTGTTGAGTATAGCACCAATCTCTTAACTATGATCTTTGGGTCCCATTAGGCATTCCAAAAACTATTATCAATTAGATTTTTCACCTATTTATATTTGTAATATTATGATTAGCATGAGTTTTAGTAAATGGGAAATCTAATGACACAATGGGATCACCTCCAAGATGTGGAACTATAGTGAATTAAGGTGAACCTCTAGAGAAGGATTACTTCCTCTCACTAAGGTTAGTGCAACTAATATATGACCACTTCACATTAAACAACCACCTCTTGGTAATCTTACTTCTAAATAGGGTTTTGATTTGTGAGGAAAAGTGTTTCAAAATGAGTTTAAAACTAAAAAATGGTGATTTCAACAAATAGCATAGTGGAAATTAATGCATTCTTTGTTTAAACATAATTGAATACCTACTATATTAGAATTTATTATAACACAATCCTATACAAAAATGAGATCAGAGGTTATATTCAACATTTATTAGATAAGGAGCAAAGTTATTTATTTTTCATCAACAGAATTTTAAAAGGGCAGAAATAATACACAGATTAATCTATATGATTGAAACAATACTCAAAGCATTCAAAATTCAATAGATATCCATACATGCACAAAGATAACATAATACAAGGAAGGCAAAACTTAGTCTATTAACATTATGTATGTTATAACATGTAGATAAACTCTTGAAAGGCAAAATATTTTTTATAATATCAAAAATATAGATGGGATACATAGGGAACCCATATTTATACAAAAATCACTTCCTTGAGAGAGAATAAGTTACCATAAACTTATTCTTAGATCAAGAGTAATAAATTGATTAAAATTCATGAAAATTTCATCCTTATTATCATGAAAATGGCATCCCTAGTGAAGTAAATAGTGGAAAATAAGTATGCAATAGTTGGGTGCTTCACCAGGTGTTGAGAGAAGAGATAAATCTACTCGAGTATTTCAGTTAAACCAACAACTTTCCTTGAGTTCTATTTCTAAAATCTCTCGGAAGAAAATGGGGTGCCAAAATGAATCATGGCTTGGTAAACATTGAATGCTTTTGTTTTTTTAATTTATAACTTGTAAAAAATAATTTGTAATTTGTAGTGAAGAATTTTACAACTTTTAAGTCATTCAACTTGATAAAAAGACAAGTGAAAATTATAACATGAGTTTTTAAAATTAAAATCAATTCAAACTTGTCAAAAAGAGAAGTGCAAAATACAAGTTATACTTTTTAAACTAAAGCCTAATAATAATTAAAAATTACAAATATATCTTTCTCAACTAAAAGATAAGAGCTATCAAAATGATAGTTGTAATTTGCAACTTGCAAATTTACAATGTATCTTTCAAAATATAGTTTATAGAATGTATTTTACATCTAATTGAAAAATCAATCCACAACCATGAGTTTTAAAGATTCCTTGTCCTTTGATTTAATTTTTTTGGTAATAATGGAGTTTTATTCCTATTTTAGTTAAGGGGTTGGATTAATAAATTAGTAAATAATATTTTAATAATTACAATCTTGATTTGTATAATTTATTTATATTTTTTACCTTTCTAAAAATAATAATAAATAAGGAGGAAATATAACTTATCTGGAAACAAGCTAAAATGGATGTTGTAGGGTCTGATACTAGCTGTGTAGGACTGGAGCAGTGTCATAAATCAAAATATATCTTTCATTTGATGAAATAATGGGAGCACCAAAAATATGACACTTTGGGGTCTGACATTATTGTCCTCTTCTATCCCTATTGTCCAAACTACTCATAGAGACCTAATTTTTTTGGGTTATATCCACTATTCTTGTGTGATCTTGACTCTAAAATATTGAGTGTTGAATGTCGATAGAGCTCCCTATAGATATAATTTAATATTCAAACCATAACCCTCCATCATGCTTGATAAAACAAGATTTGAATCACTTAACAATGGGGTGTTAATGTGTGTAAGATGTACTAAACATGTCATCCACACCCCTTGTGTGGGAAAACTTCCTACATACCAATACTCTGAAGAGAGATCAAGCCATATGTAGTTATCCCACTTGATATGCTTTGTGAAATAGTGTGATGGGGATGAAAAATGCCAAATTGAGACTTCTTGAGGTGGCTAGGGATTGGTATGAGAGTTTGAATATGTTTGTAGTTGTGTTGGATGATTTTATACAAAGAATAGAGAAGTTTACCTTAGTATTTATATTCTTGCTTACTTTATAAGATTTATGACCTCTTTTGTAAATGAACTTTGAATGGGATTTTATAGGGAATAATTGGTCATGGGTCAGATGTATTCACACTAGGCTAACATGATGAGAAATAGGAATCATATGAAAATGATCATTTGGGCTCAAATTATGATTTGACAAGAGCACTCAAAATGGGACACCCTAGGGTTTTGCACTATAATCCAAGTATGGCACTCCTATCTTATAGGCTCAAGACCTAAGGAGTTAGGATTGGCCTAGGAAATAGAGTTTGACTAAGCTAGAATGACCATCTAGAAGGTTACAGATGACTAAAAATGTGTAAAAATGTGTCTAAAAGAGTCATAATAACATGAAAGAAGGAGATATGGATTGGGTGTCACAAGCCACACTCAATATACCGATTTGGATATTTTATGTGACTACATTTACCCCCCCCCCCCAACCCTTTATTCTAGTGATGTAATAAAGTGAAATACTAGGATAAAGGAAAATTAGGAAGCATACCTAGACTTACCTATAAGGGTGAAGCCCATGAAGTTGTGTGATGTTGAGTGTGCTTAGAGAGAGCACATTATGAATTGTAAATATATAAGAGAAAATGAAGAGTAGATTAGTTTTTACTAGACATGCTATATATAAAATAAAAACATATAAAATTTAGGTAAAAAAGAGAGGGAGAGAAAGGAATGAATACACCTCACCATGTACATGTACCAATAAAAAGCTTGTTGTGTTTGAATGATGTTGGTTATGTGTCGAACCAAGATTAATATCACAAATGGAGACGAGTTATCAATTCCTTGAGAGTGGCTTCATAATACAAAGGCTGGCCCTTTAGCTCCATCATCACCCACTAAGTGAATCTATGTGATTATGTGTGTGTTAATCAATGTTTGGACTATGTGTCTAATATATCTAAGTAGGTGGCTCAAAAATATAAAGGCTAACTTGTATTTTATCTCCATCATTTCCCACTAAGTGAAGCTATGAAATGATATCTATATGAATGTGTGTCATATCAGATGGCTCTTAAATCCCATGAATGCTTTGAAATCTATGTGGCATGGATAGTAGAATGTGTATTGATAACTAGGCCAATCTTGGCCACTCTGAAAGGTGGAGATTAGGATTTTATGAAATACACTCTAAAACTAGGAACTAGGCTTCTATGAAAGCCACTCCAAAATAATGCCAACCACTTGTAGATGAAATAAAGCATGTAACTATTGAGAATACCTAGGTCATGCAATGAACTAAAAAGGAAAGAAGGCAAATGTGTCATAAACATTACCCCAATCATTGGTGTCTATAACATGGACTCTAATATATAAATTATACCAACTACCTAATCTAAAAATAAAAGCAAGATCCATCATGTTGTGCATGATGCCCACTATATCTAGATTCTATGAGAAAAACTAGACTAAAACTACCCAATCCAAACTAAACTATTGCTGATAAAACTATAATTATTTTACCTTTCTATATATTTCTAGAAAATTTAGGTTTTTTTTAATTTGGATAGGAGAATAAAAAATATGACACTTTACTATCTAATGTTGTATTCCAAGTATGGCACTCTTGTCCTTTGCTATTTTTTATCATTGTTCTATGTTTGTCACTATTTTTTTGGTCTATTATATCTAGTTTGAATTTTGGTTGATATTTTGAGTGTTCTAAAAAATTGACTTTTGATTGGTAGAAGGATTTGATCTTTGTGACAAAAACCATGTTTGTTTCCCCCTCTTCTGAGCATAGGAATGAAAACCCTACTATGACTGCACTTAAAATAAAGAACCTGCAAGTGTGTTATGATACAAAATACATGATATAGCAATGATAATTAAAATTTTGTCTCAAGATATAACATATTTAGCATTGGATATTGTTAGATCAATAGGGGTATGCCTAGATAGATGTAACAATGTAATGGCATGTGTAGTATACTAAATTGAAACTAGAAATGTTAGTTGTTGGTTGTTAGTTGTGATTTATCAAGGTGGGATGGAGCATGAATTCCATCATGTCATTAAATAAATTAAGATAATGCATGATGTGAACCATGGCATTATAAATAGTGAGAAATAAATAATCAACAAGCATGCAAAGAAAGAAGGAAAAAGCACACAAACTTGGCCTAGCAGGAAAAAAAACAGGCGACATCAGCACATGTCACTTAAACTAGGAAAGAAAGAAAATAAGGTATATTCAAATGCCCACATACACATATAATTAAAAACAACTAAGGTTGGCACAAGGGCCACAAGCACATAGAAGAGTACACCTAAAGGATATTATGAAATGTCCTAAGACACATACAAGAGATAAAATAGGAAATAAAAAATGCAATAACATATAGATACTCAAATTAAGAAACAAAATCATGTAAGATCTATAAATACTATCACATCTAACTAATCAAAGAAATAAGTGTAAGTATGCAAAACATGGAGTACAAGACTAGGTATATGCTAAGAAATACACAAGTGCTATATAATAGTAAATGTCGATAGAGTAATCCATGTAAGCTAGTAAGTAATGTAAATCATCATGATAAATAGAGTGTGTGGTGTAAGAATGAAACAACATGTATGGTATAGTCATGTAGAAGATGCCCCTTGGTGGGTGGATATGTTGATGTATGTTTTGAATGTAGAAGTAGGATGCCCTCTCAATGGGTAGAGTGAAGCAATCAAGGATGTGGATGTCACTATACAAACTCAAATAAAATCAAGTTAAACATGATAATATAGATAAATTGATAGATAATAGCATAGAACAACAAAATGTATGTCTAACATGGTAGTAGAAATGTAAAGCATGGATAATGCATACAATTGAAAAGTGTTTTTGGTGTTTTGAATTATTTGAGTGTTTTGTTTTTTGAAATGTTATAATATTTTGGGTATTTTGAAATATTTTTATGTACAAGTAAGTGAAAATACACTATGTATAAGTAATTTGAGACATTAGGTAAGAAGAAACTATGTATAATTAAGCTAAGAAATTATATACAAGTAAGTAGAAAGAAACTATGTACACCAAAGACTAAAAAGAAGTGATACTAACCGATGAGTCTCAAAAGAGACTCCCTATCATGGTGTCTTATATTAAACAAAGAAATCATGCATGATTTTTAAGCATGAGGGAATGGTTGTGAATATGATTCTAAATATTTGAATTCATTATTGTTATCTTGGAAATCATAATAACTTGTATTGTTCCACTCATCATTATCATCTTGATTTTGAACTAATGGAATGTAAGTGTTGACTTTTGTTGTATATGGATCTTTTCCTTTGATAAATTATGTCTATGAATGATTTACCTTAAGATGTTCAATAAATTACAAACCTTGGTGACAAACATTATCAATTGCTAGAATAGGAGTAGTGATGCCTTGAGCATGATTGCCTAACCCTTCACCTTGATAATCAAACAATTGTATATGTTTTTAACCAAACCCATACTAATTTGAAATTTGAGCCTCATTTTGGAGAGGTATACTTTAATATTTTTCATGATTTACCTATGATTGTAGTATTGTTTTTTCTCTAATTTTGATTTTTGATCTTTTTGTTGTTATAAGTTATTCTTTGGTAACCATTTTTAAATTTGACCCTTTGTGAATGTGTTCCTATGTCACTATGGATTGATTGACTGATTTACCTTGTATAGGGTCCTCATTAGCAATTATCTATTGTATATGTTTTTTCAACGCTAAACATGAATTTGTGTGATGCCATGCATTCTATGATATGCATAATAATATCTAGATGTTCTGATTGAATGTAGAGGAGGTAATTTGATCAACTTAGATTTAATATTTTCCCTTAGTAACTCACATGAACTCTTATTTGATTTTTGAATGATTTTTGGATCATTATTTGTAGAGTTACTTTGTTGTGATTTCTTATTCTGATATGTAACATTGATTACAACCAATTGACTAGGTCAAGGTGCATATACATGATTGGCACTAGGGTGCCTTTGAGGATTTTGTCTTATAATATGATTTTCCAATGTTGTGATATTTTCATGTAATAACTGATTTTTCATTTGTAAATATTAAATTAACATGCTCATATTAGTGATTTGATCCCTTAGATTCTCACAAGTGTAAACCCTAGTTGCTTTTGATTGAACATGTAAGTGCATATGTTGAAGAGGGCTAGAAGAAGCTATAGTCTGAATGTATGCATTAGGAATAATAGTATAGGTTGCCTCACCTTTTTTATGGGTTATAACATGGACCTAGTTAGAGGGAAAGTAGATATCACCCTCTTAGGGTAGATAAGGAGAAAGAAATTATTTCATGTGCACAAGATATGACACTAAAACTTGACAGGTGGTTGTTAGCTCATGCAATGGATCCTCTAAGTATGTAAGGATTTTATTCTTCATTTAATTACACATAATAAAAAGATATCATGTTAAATAAGTAATGAAAAATGACATATATTTGAGTGGGTCTTAAAATAGCATATACATATGTATTTATGTCATTTTTGAATTCATGCCAAATGAAAGGAAACAATCATGCATGAGAATATAGAAAAGTTTGCATAAGTTAATCAAGATTAATAAAATTGGAATATTCAGGCCAATGTGTGAAAATCATAATTTTAATTTTGAAACCCTAGGCTAGGGTTTGAAAATACTAGGACCTAGTATAGGCAACTAGGGTTTGAAAGAAAGAAATTTTAAAACTACTGTGGTAAATTTTAAAAATTAAATGTGAAATTTTGATTTATATATGTAGTAAAAATAAAAAATGTGTTATAAAAATTAGTAAGGAATTTTTAATAGGGTTTTTGTGCACAAATGAAGTAAGTCAGGTTCACCAAATGATTTAACATTTTTGGGAATATTGGAGTTTTATTCTTATTTTAGTTAAGGGTTTGGATTAATAAATCAATAAATAATATTGCAATAATTAAAATCTTTAACTGTATAATTTATCTATCTTTTTTACCTTTATAAAAATATTAATAAATAAGGAGGAAATATAACTTATCTAGACACAAGCTAAAATGAGTGTTGTAGGGTCTAAAACATGATATACAAGACTGAGATAGTGTCAAAAATTAGAATATGTATTTTATTTAGTGAAAGGATAGGACCACTAAAAATAATACACTTTGGATTCTATAATTGTTTTCCTCTTATGCAAATATTTTATAAACTACTTGTAGAGACCTAATTTTTCTAGTATATGTGCACTATTCCTGTATGATCTTGCATATGAAATCTTGAGTGCTAAATGTCAATGGAGCTCCCTGTAGATCTTATTTAATATTCAAACCCTAACCCTCCATCATTCTTGATAAAATGGGATTTTAATCACTTGAAAAAGGTAGGGTTAGTGTGTGTGTAAGATGCACTGAACATGTTATCCCTACCCCTTGTATGGGCACATTGTCTACATACCAATCCTTTGAAGAGGGATGAAGCCATATGTAGTTCTCCCACTTAATGTGCTTTGTACAACAATGTGATATGGATGAAAAAATGTTAAATTGAGAGTGATTGAGGTAGCTATGGATTGGTATGAGAGTTTTAATATATTTTTAATTGTGTTGGGTGATTGTATGCAAAGAATAGAGAAGTTTGCTTTAGTAGTTTAGCTTGTATTCTTGCTTGCTTTGTAAGATTTGTCACTTCCTTTGTAAATAAAATTTGGATGGGATTTTAAAGGGAACAATTGGTCATGGGTTAGATGTGTTCACATTAGGATGACATGATGAAGAATATGAATCAGATGAAAATGACCATTTTATCTCAAAGTGTGATTAGATAGGAGCCCTAAAAATAGGACACCCTAGGGTTTGACATAATAGTCTAGGTATGGTGTTCATATCCTATAGGCTTGATACATGGGGAGATAGGATTAACCTATGAAATGGAGTCTGGCTAAGCCAAAATGACCATCTAGAAGGCTATGGATGATTGTTAATGAGCAAAATAGTGTCTAAAAGGGTCATAAAAGCATACAAAGAACTATGGATTGGGTGTCACAAGCCATAATTAAGCTATCAATTTGGACATTTTATATGACTAAATACTTTTTTCACTTATAGATTTTTTATATAATCATCAAAAATATTGAATATTCTTAAAGGCATTCATTTTCAGGACCAAGTGTGTAAAGGTTGTTGATCTCACATTATGTTATTACTTCAAATAGTTCCCTAGATGTAGATCTGTAGACTTGAGTATCTTTTCCCATTTGATCTAGTGTATTATGATACTTTATGAATCAATGAATGGAATTCAAGATTAAATTTATATCATATGTTTATTCTTTCTTAACTACCCCTTTGAATTCATCTTGGACCTCTTGAATAGGAAAGGGTTGATCTTGGCAATTTGTTCCATCACATGACAATTTACCAAGTAAATATTCAATATAATAAATAATATTTATGGCCTTATCACAAGTAATTTTGGCCTCATTAATGATCTTAGTTAGTATCATGATTTTCAATTTAGATACTCTATTCATCTTTTCATGCTCTATAGAATTATTTAATATCTTTTCTGATAAGAGGGTATTAGTCTCAATTAGGTCAATAACTTATAATTTTGGAGAGTATAGGTTCAATATTTCATTCTTTTCCCCATAGTTGCTTATCTTAATGTTCAAATATGCATGATAATTATTCAAAATCTTATACTAGTTCATGGCTATATCTATTAATCTATGTCCTTTTATAATGAGTTCATTAGCCTTGTCTTTTGTGGCCCTTCCCATGGTACAAAACTTTATCATTGCCTCAAATTCTTCTTTTTCAGGGAACTAAACAAGAGATTGGTTATTTGGGTTGTTGGCTCTATGAACTTTCTCCAGATAGTTTTCAATTGCTCAACATTTTTTAGTTCATCTTGAGTGACTTTGTGACTATCTATTTTCTCAAAAAGAGATATTATACTTGACTAAAAATCATGCTTCATCCCTTCTCTTGTCAAATAACCTAGGTGTAATTTAGATATCTTATAATCCCCCACCACTAAATATTCCTTTTGTTTATTCAGTGGGAGAACTATTATCTCCACATATCTTTCCCCTGATGTATCATATGATACCCTAGAGATGGTCTTGGGGCCTATCTTTGGTCTTTTGGATACCTCCAATAGACCAAAGTCTAGAGTATTAGAAAATACCATTTTTTTCCTATTCTTCGATATTGATTGTGTCAACCAACTTGGAGTGGCTACCTATGAATCCTATGTAGTTCTATTGAGCACTATGATCTATGAATCTATAGTTGAAGTTTATACACTAGTGGTTACCATGACAAGTGTCATATTTATCACTGATATTATTATTGAATCCTTAATTGATGATCTAGATATCTATTCCCCATTGGTGGGTTGAGTAGCCATAGTTGTATCAGTGGATTTCTTTATCTCCACCCCCTTCTTAGGGGCTTGGGTTACTATGAGAGTGGAAGAAGTGGGTAATTTAATAAGTGAAGTGGATGTGGATGTATTTATTAGGGGTGTAGAATCTAGAAGTGACATAGGTGGAAAGGTAGGCATATGTGGTTGGAATAGGGTAACCTATGGAAGTGTGGAATCCAAGGCAACAAATAAATCAATCAACATAGTGGGAACATTTAGAGTAGATGAAATGGGTAGTGTTGACCAAATTTGACCCTGTAGGTCAAATTCAGACCCCTATAGGTAAAAGCTTGAATTTTTAGATGTTTTAGGGGTCTAATATTTTGTCATGGGGTATATTATAGGTCTTTTTATGTCATTTAATGTTATATTAGCCCTGGTATTAGTTATAATAATCCTTATGTCTTTTAAAGTCATTTTAGTGGTCATAAATTTAAGTGACATAGTTTTCAAGGTGTCCAATTGTCCTAGTTTACTTTGAAATTTCTAATAAGTTATATTCCCTATCAAGAATGTAAGTCCCATCTCAATACTATATGTTATCTAACTAAAATTCAAGAAACCAATTGAAAAAGAGGGATTTTAACACTTGTACGACCTATGAGGGAAGGTGACACATGGAAAAAGATCATGGAAAGTTTATTCATATTCTTAAAATTAAATTACACATTTGAAATTCTCTAGAAGTGTCAATTTTGAGCTAAAACTATTCTTCTCTTTATTTGCCTTTTTAGACACCTAGAATTGATCACTAGGTTTATACTTGGTAAGGACAGTTGAAGAGGATTCAAGTAAAATGTCTTTATGAGGTGGTATAATATGTCAATTTACATAATAATATTTCCAAAAAAAATCAACCATGGTTTATGAAGCATCCTTTACTTGCTGACTATGTTTTTCTATTGATTATTTCCTGCACCCTATAGGTTTTGCTCTATTTAGGATAAGTTCATACAATCTAGTTGGTGATGTTGACCCTAGATGATTTTTATTCTCTATTTATATTATCTCCATTCTTGGTTTCATGTTTTATGATGTTTTTATGGGCAAAGTAACTCAAGTTAAAAGTGAATGCACCATTTTATGTTGCAAGCATTTTTTCACCATTTTCATGATCTTCATGCTTTGATCATGGTTATAGAGGGTTGTGAAAGCTTAATTTCAATTTTATAAATTTTCACTTTATTCCTTTCACCTTTCAATTCATTCTCCAAGCAATGTTTCATGGGTTAGAGTCATAAACATGATGCATCTAGTTTGCTCTATGACTTTCATGTGTAAGGAACTAAGTGAACTAAAATAAGGACTTTATCACATTAATGGATACAATATGGGTTTTAAGAGGTTTAACTTATCATTAAAATATTAATAAGCAACTAATCCCTCCATATGGTGTAAGAAATAAAGTGTTATTGTAGTTAGGTGTAACACTTCTACACTGTCTACCATGAAAATGCACCTACAGGTGCTTGGAAGAAGAAGATTACATGAAAACAAGTAAAACATCTCATTAAAATAATTAAAGGTTTTGAATATACTTTTTGAAGTATTGAGATAGGTTTATAATTCATTTAAGGACTAAAAAAATTCACATTTTCCACATTATTTTTCATTTCATAACCACCTATAGGTGGCTTAACAGAGCATGAAAATATTGTTTAGAAGTGTTGAACAAATGGTGGAACCCTATTTAGAGTCATAAAATGTTGAAGGGAGTTTTTAAGACCTATTTGGAATGATATATTTTTGTACTGAGATAGGTATTACCTTCAAATGATGATGATTGTAGTTTTAGAGATTAAATCCCCAAATGGAGAAAATAGAGGTCTAGGACATTTTGTTGATGACATAACATAGGGTTATATGGACTTTTGAGGCATATAAATGGAAAAAAATAATAGCCTATATATAGGAGAAGATCTCTGTAAGATATATATCCAATATTACTAATGGAAGGTGGTTATTGAAAGCCTAAAGTTGCATATTTATGCACTAAACTTAGTTAGTATTATCTATAGTTATGAGCTATAAGAGACTCCTCCATCCAATGTTACAATGTCAAACCATGCCTCTATGATTGAATAGTTTTATATGGTTTAATGAAGAATTATTTATCTAATGGTTATGTAAATAAGGTTGTAATTTTGTGTTTTATCTCCGATTCACACCTATAGGGGTGTCTTAAGCCTTGAAATACCTACCTATAACTATATGGAGATGAAGGGGTATTTTGGAGTAAAAGCTTAATAAGGATAAATTTGAAATCATGTATTTAACCTTATGGTATTATTATGACATAAATATAACTCATGAACATTAGAGGAATTTTTTTTAGGCATAGTATCAAGTGTAAAGGAGGCCTACACTAGATTTTCCAAGCCAATATCCACCTATAGCTAAGGTAACCTATCTTGAGAATTGAAAGTACCTAGTCTGAGTAAGTTTACCATTTAGAAAATCATGAGAAACCTTGATGATCTCATAAAGAGTCATAATACATACATATGAGTCAATAATGGTAACCCATTCCTTTTTGGGTCTATTTTGAGGTAATAATTTGTACACTAAGAAATGTCTCCCTACAACCTAAAACTTAGAGTTGTTTAAAGCTCACATTTGGAAAAGTATGAAAGGATAGGGTATGTCTAGTTTTTATAGGAGATATTGAGATACTTTATCAAGGTTACAAGGTTATGTATTATTCATAAAACCCCTGTTCCACCATACATAGTCAACTACAATCAACTGTAGCCGACAGTGACCCAAGTGGTGATTGTTCTAGGTCTTGGACCTATAAAATGCATGTCACAAGTGATTCAAAGTAATATTAGGTGGAATAAATGGTTTAATAAAACCTCATACTAATTTAATCATATCTATAAGTTTTATTTACACTTACAAGTAGGGGAAATATGTAAGTAGGGTCAACTTATCACTCAGGCCTAACTGAGTAAGAACATAGTTCAAGGTATAAATATGGATAAGAAAGGTTTATAGCCATAAAGAGAACTTATAAAATGATATTGATAACCATTTTATAGTATAATTACATGGAAATAGGTGAATAAAAGGCTCAAATGTTGCATCACATAGTCCATTCCTTAAATCATGCACATAGTCTATCATAATAGGGGTCTATCTTGGGTCTTTGAGGATTTAAATAGGATAATGACCTATCCAAGAGATAAAATTTGATACAAAGCATATATATGGCTTTTATAGGCCCCTAAACTACTTGGTTTGTTTGGTAAAATAGGGTAAGTTCCATCTATTTTGTCTGAGACAAAGAGTACTCCCCTTGAAAATAAATCCTACAATCCTTAAGAAAGGAGAGAAAAGGATGGACAAAAGTTGATTAAACCTTGATATGAGGGTTTTAGAGTTTATTAACACCTAATAAAACATAATAAAAATTTCACATAGGGTATAATCCATACATGGAGGTCTAAATCAACAAAAGTGCATACAGGCTTACGAGGCATGGTTATGCCTAAACTCCAAATAAGAGGGCATTTTCACTTCTAGATCTAAGTGATATTTCCAAATGATTTTAAAATTTTTTTGGGATCATAATATATGTTTAACATATATTAGGATGTAGGGGAAACCATGATAAAGTCAATTTTGAATTTTAGGATAACTCAGACCTATTGGAATGGAGAAAAGAGCTCAATAGGGCAAATTTAAATGCTCATATCTCCCTTGGCACCTTTCATGGAGATATAAGGAGTTTAGGTAGATTGATGGAGGTGTTGAAATTTGATTTAGTGGATTTTTTTGCAATTCCAACATCCTATATTTATAAATGAATATTAAGAGGGTAGAATAGGCCTAAACTCATCAAAACCCTTGCTAGTGACTAGTTTGAGAAGATTGAGCAAGTAGTACACCAAATTGGAATACTTGACCTATAATGATGATTAGATGTTATAGATAAATATTCAAGGATACTACCCATCCTTTTGGGTTGTATGGAATTGTACATATGGAGTAAAAAAGATGGTTTTATTAACCTTTTTGTGTGTTTTTTGGGTTATAGAAGGAGTCTAAAGATGTTAATAACATGGATGGGAAGCTTGAGACTTAAGATAAATAACAATGAAATTTATTTCTTTATAAAAACTCCTATGTGCCTCAAAAAATATCTTCATCTTAGCCAATCAAAACTGGAATAGTGAACATGATGGTGAGAAGTGTGAAAACTTCAAGTGGATGGCCTTTTAAGATCTAATTGAGTATTATAAGGCCATGGAGGGTCATAATAAGTTTCATCCAATCCATTTCATGTATTTTCATGAAAAAATAAGCCAATTTTGAGGTTAAGTGTGAAGGCTGATTGAAAAAGGAGTTTCTTAGACTACAGGTAGTGATGTCTCACTTCCAAGAAATTAAAAATGATTAGGACTACAACCAATGCATGTAAAAGAACTTATACAACACTTACCTTTCATTCTAATCATTATACCTATCTTCAGTTAGTTTTGGGACATTCAAATAGAGCTAAGTCATGAAGTTAGTTTTATGAGCTAGCAAAGGGAATTTTATGCCACTTTTCATGAGTTTCATGACTTAGAAAGCCACTTGTCTATTCTAAACTTACATGGTCCATTCCATACCCTCTTCTCATAAACACGTAACTCATTTTATCATCTTAACTAGTGTCCTTGTGACCTTTGGAACTCTTTTTTCTCCTCTCTCTCTCTCTCTCAAGTTATATAAGAACTAGCCATTTTGACCTTTATAAATAATGCTCCACCTAAGTATGGAAAAGATTTTTTCATTTTCATACCATATATAAATAAATACTACTTATTTTTACCTCTTTTATGACTTTTCATAGTGTGTTCACTTAGATGATTGATTTTTAATAGTGATGACTTGTTGTTTCCTTAGCATTATTATTTCATTATCTCACCTATTTGTAGTTGGAAAGCTTCTTCTTACAGGTCATGTTGAGTGTTCTAGGAAGTTTCAAAGTTGAGAGAGTTATCCTATTCAAAATTTTCATTCTAAACCTCTAGTTTAGTCCTCCTAGCCTAAACATTCATCCATAACCTGATAATGAAATATTGATGTGAGAAGATGAAAATTGGAGAAGTGTCTATTTGTTTTGTCCCTTATTCTCATGTGTAACATGTAGTTAGTTGGTGGTCATAAAGTAATTTGGTGTATCACCTCCTTTAGGATAGTTTACTTTTAGTTTTCTCTCCCTTTTCCCTCATAATGTTTAGGTGTAGTAGTGATTTACAAGTGGTACATCAAGAAATTTAGCCATATATAGAGATTCACCTCATTATTCATCTACCCATAGCCTAGAGGTTTTTAAATTATGCCACTTGGATGAGGAGAGTTGATACATCTCCTCAAATGGTGAAAATCCAAGTGACCATAGTTTTAGCATGCTTGGTGGGACTCTTGGTCCAATAAGTTGAAATATTTTTGTTATTTTATTTCAACACATCAACCTTTGGAGGAATATATCTAAACATCAATGGTAAATCTAAGATTACATCAATTGGTCAAGTAGCCTAGGTATTCCTTTTGAATATTGTTGATAATCATTCCTTGTGTTCTTGCTTCCTAATAGAGTTTCACGGCTGACTTTGGTGTTGAGTATTATTTTACATAATTTGGTGAGGTTTATCAAGCTTATGGTACTCCATATCATCCTTATCATGATCCTTAATATCTCTAATATGATCTTACCAGCCTAGTCATGAATTTTATTAATCTTATAACCAGCCTTCTCAGTATATTGCTCCTCCTAGTCAACCTAGTCATTTCTCAAGTCAGTCTATTTCAACCTTCAAACAAACTCACTTAGGCCAGGAGAGGTACATGATGGATCTTGACACACTACGAAGACATTCTTAATATTTCCCTAGTCATCTTATTCATAATTTGAGAGATGCATTATAATTGGTTAAAATGGAGGGCTCATATTGAGAGAGCAAATTGGCAAAGGATCACAAGTGAGATGTTAGATGTGAGTGGTCTTATTTCATCATTATAGGATAGGATAATAATTAAATAAAATTGGCCTCACCAAACCTATCAAAATTCATATCCACTTCCCCAAGATTGATATTAGTCCTACGTGACTCTTAATCATGAGCCCAATCAAGATTATCAAAGTCATTCTTTTCCCAATCAGCTCGAAGAGAGAGTTGAAAAGATAAGCCTTATTTTTGAAGTAAAACTTGATATGTATATTGAGTTGGCCAATAATCAATGAATTAGTCCATATAAATATAAAATGAATTAGAATTTGAGCCCTCATTTCCCTCTCCTATTACATCCCCACCTTAAGAAGTGAATTATAGATATGAAATCCCAAGTTTGAGATAAGGTGGGTAGTCCAAGCCTAAGGAGACCCCAAGTTTCTTGAACACTTAATCCACTTATAAAATTGCATCACCACCTTGGGAAGAGATTCCTAACACTAAGTTAGAATAAGATAGTGGAATCATGGGGAAAGAAAGAGGATAAAATCCTAGACAAAGAGTGTGAGGTTGAGAAAGAGTTTGCTCATATGCAAATCCCTCCCACCCTTCCTCAATAGACCTCTTGTTCTCTATGTTATCCCTCTTATACTCCTCATCATCATGAATATTCTTATGAAATTCAAGAGATTATTTTCTAAGAGAACCTAACCAAGAAAATTGAAGAGTTAGAGTCAAGGATAAAATTATTAAGTCAAGGTGTGATGGAAGGTTTATATCCCAAAGAAGATCCTATGCCTAAACACACCCCATTTAACCTTCCTCAAGAGAGTTATCAAGATAAGTCAGATGTCAATAAAGTGATTTTAAAATGAAAGGAAGAAAATCAATTTTTATTAATCCCAATGTTTGCTTCCTCTTCCTCAAGAGATTCTAAAAGAATCCTCTACATTTCACTCTCAATCTAATTTTGAGTTCTATGTTCAACCTCCACCAACTAGTTCATCTTGTCCTCACCCTATCACTCTTTACCTTGATGGGCATATGGTGTGGTAATCTAAAGAAGAGTACTTGGTTGATAATAATTTAGAACTATTGCTTGAATAGAACATACCTCTTTGGTAGCCTCATTGGGCTAAGTCACCTAATAACAAGATGCCTAGTCTTGGCATCACCAAGAAGGAGAAAGAAATTGAGGATTTCAAGTCATTGAGAAGAAAAGTTAGGTTATAATGGTTGAATTACAAATTGAGATACCCCAATAGGTTATAAATGTTGAATAAGAGGAAATCATTATAGGGACTCCCTTTGGTGATCACAAGTGTAATTCTGCTTTATTAAATGAAAAGAAACATGTTGAAGACTATTTTACATATATCTATGAGGAATGTGACAAACACTTCAAAAAGGAAGTACTTGACTAAGACTCTACATCTGATAAAATTTTTGTGGATAATATTATTAGATCAATGTGTCATTAAGGATGGATAACAATTTCAAGTCATCCCCAAAGAGGTTATAGTCTAAGAAAAATATTTTGAAACAAGGTGGAAGTTGTTGTTCTTGAAGATGACCCAATACCTCAGCCTAATTTTAAATCACCCTTAGATGCATTGGAGCTTGAAAAACACTAGCTTGATGACTTCATACATTAAGAAGATAAGATTTAAGAGGTAATGGTTCTTGATGATAAAGAGGACAAAGATGATTGGTAGCTATAAATGAAGTTATTTCAAGAACTTGAAGAGCTTTCCCAAGTTTAGGGTCAAGTACGTGACAAAGTGAAGAAAGAGTATTCCATGGAGAACAATGACCAAGATTGGGTAGAATATGCAAATCTCCTTGATGAGCTAGAAGAACTTGTCACTAAGAAGAAACCCAATCTTATTGAGAGCACTATGGAAATCATGAAGGTATGCCTTGTTGAACCACCATCAAAGATTGTAATTGAGGATCCATATGAGAAATTTGAGGCTATTTGGATGTAATAAGAGTACATTTACATATCTAACCTATTTGGAATTGCTTGGTTCTCATTGAACATCATCAAAAATTTGGAGGCATCAATGTCAAGGATCAAAAGACTATATGTCTCATTCATTCCTTCATATCATGAAGCAAGAATGGTTTCAAAATTCCCCTTTGATCCAGGAGGGAGTTTTCATCTCATGTTACTTAGTGTTTGAGTTAGTTTTTTTAGTTCGGTGTGTGTTCCATAAGTACTCATGAAGCACATGTGTGTTTGCTTTTGCTTTGTGTGTGTCTTTTATTTTGTGTGGTTGAGTTAGTCATTAATATTATCTTGAGAAAATCTTATTGTCAAGTGTCATTTCCTCTTGTTGTGTTTTATACTTTAGATGACTCCCTAAATCCAATGGACTGATAAGGCTATAGGTGTAGTTAACATAGTAGACATGCTACCCCTATGAGTCACTAATTTGTTAACCAAATTTGACCCTACAAGTCAAATTGGGACCCCTATAGGTAATTTGTTTAATTTTTAGATGTTTTATGGGTCTAATATTTTTTCATGGGGTATATTATAGTTATTTTTATGTCATTTAATGTTATATTAGCCTTGGTCTTAGTTATATTAATCCTTATGTCTTTTAAAGTCATTTTATGGGTCATAAATGAAAATGGAATGGTTTTTAAGCTATACAAGTATAATATTTTTCTTTAAAACATCCAAGAAGTCATATTACATATTATGAATGTTATTCCCATCTGAATTTTGTAGATTATCTAACTAAAATTCAAAAATCCAATTGAAAAAGAGGGAGTTGGGCACTTGTACAACCCATGAGGGAAGCTGACATTTGGGAGAAGGTCATTTAATGTATATTTATTTTCTTTGGACTCAATTACACATTTTAAATAATTTATAAGTTCTAATTTTGAGATAAAACTATTTTGTTCCTTCTTTACCTTTCTAGACACACAAAAGTGATCAGTAGATTTGTATTTGGTACAGATAATTGAAAAGGTTTCAAGTCAAATGACTTTAATAAATGGTATTAAACCTATAGATAAATTTAAATAATAATATTTAAAATATTGGTCAACCATTATTTATGAACCATCATTTACAAGATCACTATGTTTTTATGCACACTATTTGCTACACCCTATAGGTTTTGATCTATTTTGTAAAAAAATTTATAATCTAGATGGTGATGTTGAATATAGATGATTTTTAATCTCTATAAATATGCTCTCCATATTTATTTTTATGGTTCATGATGTTTTTATGGGAAAAGTAACTCAGGTTACAAGTGAATGCACCATTTTTTGTTGAAGGCATTTTTTCACCATTTTTAGGATCTTCATGATTTGATCATGGTTCGAGAGGGTTTTGATAGTTTAATTTTAATGTTAAAAATTTTATATTTATTAAATTCACTTTTAAATATCATTTTACAAGTAATGTTTCATGGGTTATAGTCATAAACATGATGCATCCAATTTGCTCTATGATTGTCATGTGTAAACAACTGAGTGAACTAAAATAAAGAATTTATCACATTTATGGATATAATAGGGGTTTTAATAGTTTTAAATTATTATTTAAAATTAATAATAAATTTATCCCTTAATATGGTGCAAAAAATAAAAGTGTTAGTATAGTCAGGTGCAACACTTCTACATAATATGCCATGAAAATGCACTTATAGGTGCTTGGAAGAATAAGATTACATGAGAATAAGGAAAACATATCAATAAAGTCATTCAAGGTTTTGAATATCCTTTTTAAATTATTTATATAGTTTTAAAACTCATTTAAGGACTAAAAACATGCACATTGTCCACATTTTCCTTCACTACCTATACACATTAGAATAACCACCTATAAGTAACTTAACAAAGCATGAAAATACTTGTTTAGAAATGTTGAATAAGTGGTAGAACCATATTTTGAGTCCTAAAATGTTTAAGGGATCATGGAAGACATATTTTTAATGTTATATTGGAAGATTGAGATAGGGATTACCTTCAAATGATGATGACTATAGTTTTATAGATCAAATCCCTAAATTGAGAAAATAGAGGTGTGTGCCATTTGGTTGATGGCATACAATAGGGTTATAAGGAATTTTGAGGCATATAAATGGATGAAAATAGTATCTTATACATGTTAAAATACCTATACAAGATATAGATTCAATATGTCTAATGGAAGATGGTTATTGAAAAGCCTAAAGTTGCATATATATGCACTAAACTTAGTCATTATCTATAATTTTGAGCTATAAAAGACTCCTCCATCCAATGTTTCAATGTGAAACCATGACTCTATGAATTAATAGTTTTATATGGTTTAATAAAACATTATTTACCCAAGGGTTATGAAAATAAGGTTGTAATTTTATGTTCTATCTCCCATTCACACCTATAGGGGTGTCTTAAGCCTTAAAATACCCACCTATAGTTATATGGATATGAAGGGGTATTTTAGAGTAATAACTCAATAAGGATAAATTTTAAAGAATGTATTTAACCTTATGGGATTATTATGGCACCAAGATAAATCATGATCATTATAGGATAACTCCGTTAGGCATGGTCTCAAGCCTAAATTAGGCCTACATAGGATTTTTCAGGCTAATATCCACCTACAACCAAGGTACCTTATCTTGAGAAGTAGTGCCTAGTCTAAGTAATTTTAATATTTATAAAAGAATGATAAATATTTATGAGCTCATAAAAAGTCATAAGACATTCATTTGAGTTAGGAATTGTAAGTATCTCCTGTTTGGGTCTGTTTGAGGTAATAGTCCGTACACTGAGAAATGTCTCCCTACAGCCTACAACTAAGAGTTGCTTAAAGCTCACTTTTGGAAAATTATGAGAGGATAGGGTATGTTTAGTTTTTTTAAGATATATTTATATAATTTATAAATATTCCAAGGTTATTTCTTATTCATAAAACCCCTGATTTACCATATATAGTCAGTTATAGTCAACTATAGCTAATAGTGACCCAAGTGGTGATTGTTCTAGGTATTAGACCTAGAAAATGCATGTCATAGGTGAATAAAAGGACTATTAGGTGGAATTAATGGTTTTATAACACATCATACTTATGAAATTAATTTTATAAGTGTGATTTACACCTACAGGTAAGGGAAATATGTAAGTAGGGTCAACTTATCACTCAGGCCTAACTAAGTAATAACATAGTTCAATGTGTAAATATGGATGAGAAAGGTTTATGAGAATAATGAGAAAATTTAAAATTATATTAGAAACCATTTTACACTCTCATGATGTGTAAATATGGGAATAAAAATCTCAAATGTTATATCACATAGTCCATTCCTTAAATCATGCACACAGTCTGTCATAATACATGTCTATCTTGGGTCTTTGAGGATTTGAGGGGTAAAATAGCCTACCCAAGAGATAAAACTTTATATATATAATATATATGACTTTTATATGCCCATCCAATACTTTTTTTGTTTAAATAGTGGAAATTCCCTCTATTTTGTCTTAGATAGAGGGCACTCCCCTTGAGCATAAATCTTGTAGTCATTAAGAAAGGAGAGAAAAGGATGGACCAAAAGTTGATTTAACCTTGATATGAGGTTTTTAGTGTTTAATAACACCTAATAAAACATAATAAACATCTCACTAAAGGGATAAGCCTTACATGGAGGTTTGAATAATCAAAAGTGTAGATAGGATTATGAGACATGGTTATGCCTAGAATCCAAATATGAGGGCATTTTAAATTCTAGCTCTAAATGAGATTTAAAAATAATTGGAACATGTTTTTTGGATCATAATATAGGATTAAAATATATTGGTATGTATTTGAAACCATGAAAAATTCAATATTGAACTTTAGGGCAAATCAGGGTTGTTGGAATGGAGAAAAGAGCTTGATAGGGAAAATTTGAATGCTCATATCTCCCTTGGCACCTTGCATGGAGATATAAAGAATTTAGGGGGGTTTATGGAGGTAATAAAATTTTATTTAGTGTAATATATTTTAAATTTTAATTTATTATCCTTATGAACAAAGATTAAGAGTGTAAAATATGCCTAAGCTCATCAAAACCCTTGATAGTGACTAATTTGAAAAGATTGAGAAAGTAGTGAACCAAAATGACATATTTTTCCTATAATGATGATTGGATTTTGTAGATAAATATTAAAGGATACTCCCCATACTTTTTGACTATATGTAATTATATGGATGGAGTACAAAAGATGGTTTTATTGACATTTTTTCATGTTTTGTAGGTTCTAGAAGGAGTTTGAGGATGTCAATCACATGGAAGGTAATATTGATACTTAATATAACTCCTCATGACAATTTATTTCTTTCTAAAAACTCTTAGTTTCTTAAATAAATAGCTTCATCTCAGCTAGTCAAAACTAGCATAGTGAGCATGATGGTGAGAAGTGTGAGAACTTCTAGTGGATGGCCTCTTAATGTCTACCTAAGTAGTCTAGGGACATGGAGGTTATTTATAAGTTTCATCTACTCCATTACATGTATTTTTTTAATAAATTTCATCCAATTATGAGTCCAAGTGTGAAGAGTTACTAAAGAAAAGAGTTTCTTAGACTATAGGTAGTGATGGTTCACTTCCAAGAGATTTTAGATGAGTAGGACTATAACCAATGCATGGAGAAGAATTTATAAACACCTTCCCTCTCATTCCAATCATAATAATTATCCATAGTTATTTTTGGGATGTTTAAATAGAGCTAAGTTATGAAGGTAGTTTTTTAAACTAGCAAAGTGAATTCCATGCCACATTTCATGAGCTTCATGACTTGGAAAGCCACTTGTCTCTTATAAAATTTCATGGTCCATTTATCTCCCTCTTCTCACAAAAAAGTATCTCATTTTATCAGTTTTATGAGTGTCCTTGTGACCTTTGGACTTATTTCTTCTCTTCTCTCTCTCAATTTATATAAGAACTATCCATTTTGGCCTTTGTAAATTATGTTCCACCTGATTATGGTGAATCCCTACACATTTGCATACCATAGATCAGTAAATAATACTTACTTTTACCTCTTCCATGACTATTCATAGTGTGTTCACTTTGATGATTTATTTTTCTTAGTGATGACTTGCTGTTTCCTTAGCATTGTTGTTTCATTATCTCACCTATTTGCAATTAGAAAGCTTCTTCTTGAAGCTCATGTGAAGTGTTCTAGGATGTGTCAAAGTTGAGTGAGTTATACTATTAAATAGTTTCATTATATACTTCTTGTATATTCCTCCTTTCCTAAACATTCATCCATAACCTCATAATGATATATTGATGTGAGAATATGCAGATTAGAGAAGTGTATATTTGGTTAGTCCCTTGTTCTCATGTGTAACATGTAGCTAGTTGGTAGTCATAAAATATTTTATTGTATCACATACTTTAGGATAGTTTAATTTAAATTTTATCTCCATTTTCCCTCACAAAGTTTAGGTGTAGTAGTGATCTACAAGTTATACATCAAGGGAGCTAGCCCTATCTAGAGATTTACCTCATTTTTAGGCTACCCACAGCCTAGATGTGTTTCAATTATGCCACTTAGATGAGGAGAGATAAGAAATGTCCTCAAAGGGTGAAAATCCAAGTGAAAATAGGTAGTGTTATGGATGATTAAAATGAAGTTGTATCTATCATACTAGTCAGGATGGCTAGTTGGATTGTAGTTAGAATGACTGAGTCTACAACCATGTACTATGTTGATGCATGTAAGTGTATCATAGGTGGTTTTTAGTGTTTAATAAACACTATTAATTTTTAGATTCAAATAATCCAATGCATGAGTTACACATTTTGATAATATTGTTATCTTTGGTGGAATAATGACAAAATAAGTGAATTTTTTCATAATATTTATTAAGTTTGGTTGTTGGGAGCAACCATGGCCTACTAATTAACCTTTTAAAATGAGAGTTTTATAAGATAAATGAAGTTAATTATTCTAAAATAAATAAATAAAGATCTAAGATAAGCTAAATATTCATAAGTAAGTTAATCTAAAATGGATTGATTAAAGAAAAGGGCAAAAAGAAAAGTAGGGTAGAGAAAAGGCATTCGTATTATTGATCTTTAACATATATATTATGATAAAGTTTAGGTATCATCAAAATATGAACTTAAAGCTAATGTATAGCATGAAACAACATAGGCCCAAATCCTACTACACATTAGGTAAGCATATAGGGAAATGAAAGAATGCAAATAAGAACTTGGTTCACTTTAAAGATTTACCCCTACAATTAAACAACATAAGCACATTCACATGAAATGAAAAGATAAAAAAATGAACTTAATAACCTTTAGCCAGCCTAGAATTAGCAAAAATTAACAACTCAACATTTTAAAATGTGCACATCAAGAATCAACAAGAACCATTCAGATCTGAATTATAAAAAAAAAAATTGAAAAAGAAGCTATGATACAATCCATACTAACAAATGAGACAAACTTTTCATAATTCCCTATTTTCATTAAATTTCTCAAAAATTGATACAAAGTTCTTTCTTAAAACTCCCTCCCTTTTTTACAATAGATAATACCTCTTTATATAAACAATTCATAAGTTATTCTAGTTAGTTATCTCAAATGTTAAGGATAATTGCCCTTTTACAAACATTCTAAAACTTTTTAAACACTCCAAATGACTAACTTATAGGTAGTGTTATTTAAAAATTATGCATGCCTTCATAAAGAGGAATATTCTCTTTTCAAAATATTAAAAGTGTTAAGTTACAAAAGGAATATTCCTAAGCCAACTATCTTGATCATGAGGTCCCTACACTGATGAAGTACCCTGTTGTTACTATTGCAAGACATTTGTTCCCTTGGCATATTTCTCATATATTATCTTCACATTGATAATAGGATCCATGAAGAGTCCATCCTCTTGAGTTGTTAGGTCCTTGAAGTATTTGTCTTCCCTTTCCATTCCTTCTTTAACACTTATTGCATTTACTATCCTTTCTTTAGCATTCAAGATCATATCCAAGATCCTATTGTTGTTAGCCCCAATCCTTCCTTGGCTCTGATTTATCACTTCCTATGTAACTTGAGAAGTTCTCAACCTAAATTATTCATTAGTGATTAGTAATATGGGGCTAAGAGTAGTGTGATCTATTATCATTCTTCCATGTATCTATTCCATCATATTTATTAGCTTTTTACCATCTTCATGAAACTCCTCTAGGTCCTTGGACCATTTGATCAAACCCTTGATCTTATCCACTAATATTACCATGGCCATGTTCAGATGAACTAAGTTAATCATTTCAAAGTCAGGAATTTGATCTTTTATCAAGATATTGATTAAATATTTTAATTTAATACTTTAATTTTGCCATTGGTGGACTAAATTTTTGGACACAATGCTCTATTTACTCACCACATTCTCTCTAGATTTCATTGCTTTCAAAGATTTGAACATATAAAAAAAAATGATTTAAAAATATTCATCATGGATTCTATTACTAATAATATGGATGACCTTTCCAAATTATATTTTTATTGTTTCATGCCTTTGAGGGTAGCTTGTCATTATTTTGATTGTGTTTGGGATAATTAAATCACATTATCCTAAAATATCTTATTTTCTCCAAGCCTCTATCCTCCCACTAGAGTCAAATTGGTCAATGGTTCTACTTTCTAGAAATTGATATCCTCTCCACCAACAATGACCTTTTTATCTCTTACTCTCTATGATCTAGCTATCTTTAGGTCAAATTTGACACCAACTGAGGATTGTGTTAAGTATGGAACTAGGATCTCCATTTTTACTCCACTTGACTATCTTAGAGTAACCAATCTTGTTTTATCCTCCTTTTGTAGATACAAAATCCATGGCTTGACTTCTTCATGTAAATGTATGTTGATGGCTTGAATGATATCCCAAGGATGATATGTAGTGGGCACTTTCTGTAACTTGGGTCCATAAATAAACCACTCTATAATGGATGGTCCATAAATCAAATTTTCCTCACTAAAGAGGTTAAATTCACCCAAATGAAAAGGGAGAAATTCACCTTGGGCCTCTTGGCCTTTACTATAACAATGGCCAACTCAAATTTTCTCTTAGGGGTATCTATAAGAACTAGATTAAATATTTTCTTCCCCTTTTATTCCTTTATTTCCTCCATTTCTTCATCATCTAATTCATATGCTAGTGATGACATTTTAATTGTATCCTCTATAGTCTCATCAGAGTCTAATGCTACAATATGAATCTCTTTTAATGGTGATATTTGTTCATTTTCTTGGGCTAAAGAAGATACAATCTCCTTAGGTTTTATTTCATTTGGTCTTTACTCCATATATGCCTCAAGTTTGTGGTCTATCTAGGGTTGAGTTGATGGACATATATTTTATGTACTACCTAAAAAATGGTGCTACTTGGGCCAAAGCTACCACCTATCATGTCCTTTTTGGTTTCTCTCTTGTCTGGGCTCAGATATAAGGTTTTTCTCCTTCAACATTCTTGTGACCTTGGAGTAGTTGGATGGCTTGGTGTAAATAGGGTAAAAAGAACTAGGTTGACGATCACAAGACACATTAAGCATCCCCTTGGTTTTTAAATGTTATTTAACCCTTAGACAAGGGTACCACTACCTTAACTCATCAATTTGTAGTTTTAAGGATGTTCTATGTATAGATGTTGCCTCCATGTTCTCTCATTATTTGAATATGGTCCTCTAAATGGTTATTGGGGGGGCTATAGAGGAGCCCCTTCATCTTAGTCCTACATAGGCCATTAATTCTATGGAGTAATTAATATTCCACCTCTTGTTTTGTTATTGTATTAGGAACATGGATGGGTATCCTAATTGGTTGGCTTTGAGTTCCTTCAATTTTGATGATTTTACACTTTTGATACAACTAGATATCTCCCATAGTCTCAACATATTTCCTGACTAGAGAGCTAGCCCTCTCTATGGGATGATTGATTATAGCATCACTAAGGTGTGGATAGATGTATTCATAAATTATTTGAATGTGATCTCTATACTTAAATATGTGAAACTTACAATGATATCATGTAACTATTTGAGTTCCACTAGGTGACCATCCATTAGGTTAAGAATCTTTGTTGTTACACAAAGGGCATCTAGTAGGTATGACATCATGTAGAAATGGGTTCTCTTCTTCTGCTTGATTTTAAAAATCTATTTACTCAAATATATGTAAATAATTTAACCTAAATGATGGGTCAATTATATTTCAACCACAAAGTAGACTATAGGCACCTAGACTTGGTCTACATAAGTAGTGGTTTCATTCCTAAATATTTTATTTTGCATGATCATAATCATACTAATTTTAGGCTTGGATTATCTAATTGGGATGTTCTTATTTAAGTATAAAAATACAATTTTTTTAGAATATAGACACAAGGCTAAAATGTCCTTCAAATTGTTCTTTTGGGCCCAATCATTGACAGAAGGTATGTCAACTTGGGGTTTGGGAAATTTATATTAGTTTTTAAAAGCTATAACAAAAATATAAGCTGTATTTATGTGAGTGTGTTCATTGATTAACTAACCCTTATCTATTTTTCCATCTTTAAAAATTAGATCAAAGATATCGATGAAGTGTAGTACCTTGGGTTTTGTTACAACATAATGTAGGCACATCATATGGATTATGACTATGTCATAGTAGAGTCTCTTAGTAGACACATTCATCTCTTCTTCTTGGGTGATGGTGGGTTGGTCTTCAATGGTCCAAAAAATCTTAGACCAATTATTGTCACATGTATTTAGAGTAGTGGCATCCAATTTTATATCTTAAAAATCTTACCCTCAGAATTTATGGTTAGATATAGCTCCACATCATCCTTAAAAATGCCTTTTTCAAATGTCATGTCTATGAATTTCATTAGATTGCTCACTAGTGGACTACAGCTTGGCTCTAGATTAAATTATTCTTGTATAAATGATAATTTACTTCTCCTTGGCTCATTTTCAATTATCACAAGTTCAAATTAGGGCTTTTATTTATGATATGGATTTATTAAGGTATTTACATATCTTTAATGGTGGAATTCATTCAAATTATGTGAGATTTGTGACTTAAATTTTTCTCAAGTTATCAAAAAGTCCACTTAGGCTCACAACATTGGATCTAGTTGCATGGATCAATGTGGTGCATTGATATTGATTTGGGAGGTTGAAAGCCATTGGCTAATTTTCTATATTCCCTATGGTTGTGACACTTATCACTTATACATTAATTCTGAGCTTCATTGAAATGTAAATGTTTATCTCACACTATTGATCTTGATTGCATGGTTTAATCATTTTATATCGATCTTTATCCACTGGGTTATTTCCTTTACTTCACATACCATTAGACCTCTGATAGGGTTCTCATGATGGTGACCACTTTCACCCTCTTGCTCATCTTAGATCTTCATTGAATTTTTGAATTAATATGCACCATCAATCAAAATGTGTACACTCAGCTACATACTATCAATCTTTGGGGGCATGCTCAAGATTTAATCATGAGCCATGAGACTGACACTTATTACTTCTTTGCTTAATTTTAGTTCCTTTGAATTGTCAATATTGATCTTACACTGTTGGATACCTTATCTAATGCACATGATTGGATCTTAGTGCTTGAATTATTGACTTTATATGCACCATTGGATCTACTTTGTCTAATTTAATGTGCACCATTGGGTCTTGATCCATTAGGTGGAACATGATTGGTTTTTATAGGAAAATTAAAGTGATTAAGCTAGTGCTAGGGAAACATAAATAACTTAGGCTTAAAATTTTGGTCTAAGGTTTAGTTCATGTTGATAAACATGGATAAACCTTAGGATAAAATTTTAGGTTAAGTTTCAAAACATAATAAAGTGACCCTACAAAAAAAAGGTCCTAGCATAAAGCCTTAGATATGAAAATAATAAAAGGAACAAAGGGGTTGGGGACATAAATGCCCAAGCATAAAAAATTTAGACTAATGCTTGGTCATGTCAGTAAACATGAATAATCCTTAAGAGAAGTCCATGACAATATAAAGCATTCCTGCACAAACTAGCTCTTGCAAAAAAATTGAATTCAAATTAAAGGGGTCCTAGGTTAACATACATTCTAAGGTATAAAACCCTAGGTTTTAACATTATTCACTTATAGCTTAAATTAGACAATTAAAGATTAATAAAGCATCAAATTATCATTTGAAGTATGAAACCCTAAAAATTGTTCACCCACTTACGACTCCATTAAACTTGCATCTTAAAAACACATGAATCAATCATTAGCAATATTAGGACAAAATAAGATAATAATCAAATAGAGACATGTTATTCAAGATAAATGAGAAATAGGTGGGTGTGATCTTCAAATAAATAACTCAAATCAAGTGGAATTTTTCAATTCAAAGTATAAATTAGTAAATTTTTTAAACAAGGGTCCCCATTTTTATAAAGCAGGGGTATGTTGACCAGAAAAAATGGTGACTTCCAAGAAACATATAAATATGTTAAAACTTAGAGACTCTAGTTTAGACTAATAACTAGGTTACTTATTCAACATTATCAAGTGCCATGGTTAAGATAAAACCATAATTAAGATAAGTCTCACACATGAAAAATTAGGATTGAACATCAAAACATAGCCATGTTATGTGTGCTTTGCTTCCACTTACTGATTGCCATGGGGTTTAGAGAAAAACTTCTAGATTCATGACCTTGACTATTAATATTGACATATGGAATATTTATATGTTCATTAAGAATCATGCTTTAGCTCATGGAAGGCTTGGGAATTGTTTTGCTACCATATAGGTGTCCATAGCCTTGATAGAGATACCTTTGGCTCCACTCAAGGTCATGCTCCACTGCCATCCAAGCATCCATAACTCCAATGGAGATTGCCAAAATCATATTTGATTAGGAAAATTTTTAATTCTATAATAAATCTCTTATTTTTGTATTTTTTAGATATTTTTTACTTTTATAACAAAGGTTAGCAACTAGAGTAACCAACTTTTGGGATTTGGTCAAATGTTTGATCTTTAGGCACTCATCCTTAGTTGTAAAATTTATCCTAAGTAATTAATGTTTTTTTAAGTGAAAACATGACTTTGTCTTAATAATTCAAGATTTCATCCTACATAAGCAATACTTATCAAAATTAGATTTAGATCAATAACTAGGTTTAAGATTTTAGGAACAACTAATCTAGATACTAACCCTTATCAATTTCTCCAAATTATAACATCAAGCTCACATTTCAAGATCTATGATCAAACATTTGGATAATTCATGCTTACATTATTAATTGTTGTAGTTAATTTTGAGAAAATACATGCATTAGATCTTGAGGACTATCTTGAAAATACTTATTAAAAGTAGGGAACAAAAAAAATAAAAGGAAGCACACAACAAGCACACTAGTAGCAACAAGAAAATAGATATTTACATGCATTGTTTACAAATAAGGAACAATAAAAGAAACCTAATATAATCCTACCTACTCTAATTATAACTAGTCATACATTTTAATCCATGTGGACTTGAGGTGGTGTAGTATAAAATTAGTTCTTGAGATATTGACCATTAGTTGGCAATGTGAACTCTACTCCTTCCAAGTCTTTGAGCTTGAAGGTGTTGCCTCCTAATATTTAAGCAATCTGATAAGGGCCAATCCATAAAGGTTTGAATTTTCCATGTTTTCCCTTAGGTTAAAATGCTTTTTCCCAAAGAAGAACCAAGTCTCCTTGTTTTAACACCTTTATTTTGGAACATTTATCGAACCATCTCTTCATAATGGTGTTATGTCTACTAAAATTGGCAAAATCTTCCTCTCTTGCATCTTCTATTTGAATAATGCCAAGTAACCTTTAACTTTAAAAATCTTTATCCTCTCCTTCTATGTACTCCTCCATTAATTTATAGGTTGGAAACTTGAGAGTGATGGGGAATACAAGTTCTTGACCATATATAAATAGAAATGGTGATGTCATTTGAGATTAGTTGACTCTTATTCTATCATCCCAAAGAGCATACTTAAGTAATTTATTCCATGTTATTGGTCTGTTAGTATCAAACTTCTTGATGGTTTTCATCAAATTCTTGTGCATTGACTCAAAAACCCAATTATTTTGGGGGTAATGGTTTGATGAAAACTCAAGAACAATCTTGTTGTCATATGCCCACTCAGTCATCTCAATGGATATGAAGGAACATACATAATCACAAAATAGAGATACTTATGTTCTAAATATTTGACATATGTTCTCTTCTAATAACTTTATCACATATTTAATTCTAAATTCTTTGGTTGTTATTACTTTTATCCACCTGGTGCAATAGTTAGTGGCAGTGAGCACATACTTATATCCTTTTGAAGAATTGGGGTTGATGGCCCCTATAAAATCTAATCCCTATTGAGAAAAGGGTTTATCAATCATCACTATCCTCAATCGCATGGATTCTTTGGGCTCTTTAGTGTTGAATACCTAGCACTAGTGATAGTCTCTCCCATTCTTGTGAGCATATTTGAAGATAGTAGACCAATAATAACCAGCCTTGAGGATATTATGTGTTGTTATCCTTCCTGAAGGGCATCCAAATCCAAGCCTCTCATGGAAAATACTCAAGATCTCATTAGCTTCCTCCTTGGAAGTAGATGTTAGGTATATCCCTTCATAATTCTTCCTAAAAATTACTCCATCTTTGATCAGGAAATGAGTTTCCTTGAGCCTTAAAGCTCTCCTTTACTCCCTAGTAAACCCTAGAGGATAAGTTACATTGATTAAAAAATGAATAATGGTATCATATTAATCATTGGGTTAAAAAATATGTTCCTCTACCTACATGACACTTAAATTAGGATTTGTATTATTAATTAATTTAATTAACCCTTGGAACCTTACAAATTTAGTAGTCTTAATTTCCAAATCATATTCTTTAAGTATGAACATCTAGTTACCTCTTCTTTCCCCTAATTCAAATTGCTTAAGCATGAGCTTAGTGACAGGGTCTGGTAGTATTAAATACACCTTATTTCTAAGAATATAATGCCTAAATTTATTCCCTACCTTGACTAAAGCACATACTTGTTTGTCAATTATTGAATAGTTTAAATTATAATTTTTAAATTTAATACTCATGAAAGAAATAAGATCATCACACCCATCCATTTTTTGAGTTAGGATAATTGTAATTGTATGATCAAAGGCAAATGAATAAAGATAGAAATCCTTTGAAAAATTAGGGCTTATTAATATTGGTGCCTACATTATTTCTTATTTTATATCGTTGAAGGGCTTTCTAGTTTGTTCATTCGATATGATCTTGGCATCCTTCTTCAACATGTCATTCAATGATCTCTCAATTTATGCAAAACTAGAAATAAACTTTCTCACAAAGTTAATATTCCCAAAACAATATTTCAATTATTTTTTGATATTAGGAGGTTTTATCTTAGATATATCATCTACTCTATTAGGGCCTATAGAAATACCCTCTTTAGTTATAACATGTCATGATAATTTTCCCTCAGTTACACAAAAAATACTCTTCTTTGGGTTGAGAGAAAATCCATACCTTTTACACCTTTCAAATACCTATTGTAAGTGCATGATGTGATCCTCCCTATTTTTAATAAACATAGTTAGGTCATCCATGTAAATTATAATACACTTACCAATCAGCCCCTAGAAAGTGTGGTTAATTTCTCTTTGAAAGGTTACACCTGAATTTATCAATCCAAAGGTCATTCTCATGTAGGTAAAAGTGACCCACATAGTAGTGAATGTAGTCTTTAATCTATCTTACTTGTTTATAAGTACCTGGTCATAAATTGAAAATCCATTTATTGAAAATCTTTCAATGAGGTCATGTGTGTTAATATGAGTGTATAAATTGTCTTTATAGTCTAAGTGTCAATGAAAAAGTGTGCAGTGGGTTTGTCCTAGTATGCTTGAAGTATGATTGGTTGATCTTTAGTTTTAGCATGGTTAAGGATGTTTAGGGATGAGTATGATTATTTGATCATATGTGAGGGGTAATATCAAAGGTAAAATATGATTGGATAGATTTTTTAATTACATGGTGTTCATCTAGGTCTTTGTTATGTTCATCTTGGCATAATTGGTTCTATGATAGAAAAATTTGAGTAGACAATTTGCTGGCATCCCCATTACCACGTATGGATGAGTCAGGTGGAGTTGGTTATATGGGTGTGATAATATTAGTCCCAAGTTACTATGGTAAAAATTTTGTCTCGTGAGATTAAGCAAAAAAATTTATTAAGGTTTAAATTTGGCCTTCTAGGTAGATTACAGTAGTTTCTATTCTTAGCCAGACTATTAGTACATGTCATGCAGATATGGCTAAACCAACAAGTTTGTGTATTTAATTAAGGTATTAATAAATTATATAATGGTAAAATATTACATTTAGATGATTTATATAGTTCCAACAAGCTAATCTAAAAATTTGGAGTCCTAAAGAATTTTCTAGCTTGAGATATAAATCTTAAAAGTTGCTCTAGTAGACTATGATGGGTTAGAGACTATCAAGTTTAACCACGTCAAAGACTAAGGTCATTAGTTAGAAGATATAAAGGTGCACATTAATTGATGATATTTATCCATTGATATGTGTAATATTTAACATGTTAAAGGTTTTACATGTAGGTGAAAAGGGTCACAATCTTACTAGTTTGACAAAAGATCAATGGTAAGCGGTGGTTCACAATAACAAAAATCAATGGTGTGGGATAAGACAAATAGTAAAAAATGCACACAAGATTATCAAGTGGCACAAGTGTAGGTGATTAATATTAATGTTATAAAAAGGAATATTAAGGTTCCAAGTGTCATAATCTTATGAGTTATGAGAAATATCTAATGGTGAGAACTACAATATAAAGACCTGACTGATCCATAGAGATTGACAATGCACTTTTGGTCAAGATTACCAGAAAGCACAAGATGAGATCTACATGTTTGAGATTTAATGTTTAGATAGTAGATTAATATAAGTTAAATTTTAATCTACTCTTGATTAGATCGATGGAGTGTGTTTATTCAAAATTGTTAGGAAGTAGTGTGATGATGATAAGTGCTCAATGTTTCACTCTGACCATTTGAAATTAAATATTTGAATTTAATGAATAAAAGACCAATGCTTGGTTTTTGAGACGTATATTTTGATCTATACAAACTTTGATGGTGTAGTAAAAAGTAAAGTTGTATAGGACTACAAGGTATATCTATAAATATTCATTTTAAGGTATAAATGTTTGTACGATCAAAGTTATTAAGCTCCAAAGTTGACTATCTGTCCATTTATTTTGTGAAAGTAACCTGAGAAGGGTAGTTGAATTGTTCATGATGGTATTTTTATGTTTCAAGATGAGATAGATATTGGAGAGTATTATATAATCCATGAGGACCATTTTTATGTATTTTATTATTTTTACTAATATATATATTACATGATCAAATTCTTATAAGTTGACTATGTGTTCATTCATGATGACTGTGTGTATAAAATGTTATTTGAGCAAATTGTGCTTTAGCATAAGATTATTTTGGTGACTATGATCATTTGATGATGTCATAAGGGTCATATGGATTATAAATATGAATATATAAGTGGTCCTATGTTTTTAATTTGATTAATGGAGTGGTAAATGGGGGAATATATCTCCATGAGACCTATAAGAGCTATTAAGGCCTAATTGAAAGGTGTAGCTACTTAAGTGTGACCCATGGATGCTATGGTCAACCTGTGAAATTGCTATTAATATATGTTAGATATATTTATGGATAAGTAAATTATTATGTATGAATAAGAAGATAATAATCATGAAGGCTTATAAAAGGTGAAATAAAATGTGGTAATTTCTAGAGGTGAGAGGCTGGTGGAATAGATGGGAGTGACTTGAGAGAAGAGGTGAATGTGAGAGTTGTGGAGAGAAAGAAGAGGTGAGGGAGTGAATATTAGATCCTTCACATTTTAGATCCAATATGCACCTTCTGAATCTAATATATCTATTATTATCTATAGACTTACCTAGCCTTCCTATGGCAAACCAGATTCTCCCACCATTTTCAATGTGGAAGAGACCCAACTTGACCTTTTGTATTAGCAGACCTTTAACTATCTCAACCTTGAAATCATTACTTCTATGTTATTTAGGAATGCTAAAAATGCATTTATCCATATTACATCATGTTTATTATTATGGGGGGATTCTTTACAAGCATAGCTTTGATGCCCTCCTCTTTTGTTGCCTATGTACTCACAAAGCCTCTCATGCTATCAAGGAAATGTATGATGGTATTTTTTGGGGACACTTTAGTGGGCTCACCATATATAAATTTATCCTTATCCTCAACTATTACAATCATATGCTTAACTAAGACTATTTTGATTATGTTGAAAAGTGTGTTAAGTGTCAACAACATGCCAATCTGCATCACACACCTAACCATAGTCTTTGTATTTCCACTAATTTTTTTCCCTTCTAATAAAGGGGTCTAGACCTTATTGGTGAAATTAACCCCCATTATCCATAGTGACATCATTATATCATCATTATGATCAAATATTTTACCAAATGGGTAGAGGTTATTCCTCTAGTCTCAACTAAAGTGAAAAAGATTATCAATTTTATCAACCATCATATCATCAAGCATTTTAGTGTTTCTCACAAGATTATCACCTAAAATGGTAAATATTTTAATAATAAACTAGTCCAAGGTCTATGTGACACATTTAGAATTAATTTAAGCTTCTCCTCACCCTATCACCTCAATCAAATAGATAGACCAAGGCCTCTAATAAAACTCTTAACAACATGCTAACTAAAATGGTCAATATATTTGGTCAAGATTTGAATTCACACATACCCTTCACCTTATGGGAATATTGTACTAGCATTATAACCCCTAAAAGTGCTACCCCTTTCTCTTTTGTGTTTAGAGAAGAGGTCATCTTGCCTCTTGAAGTCCAAATACCTTCTCTTTGCATATCTTTGTAAGATCTCATTTTTGAAGATGACTATCATTAGCACCACTTAGCCCAACTTGATCTACATAATGAGAGTCACTTATCATCCCTTACCCATCTTCATTTATATCAAGATCATGTCAAGTGTGCCTATAAAAAAACACCTTAGAGTGTGATAATTCAACATTGGAGACCTCATCCTAAAGGAAAATCAACATGTCACCAATATGGAGAAAAGCAAGTGAGGAAAGTTTGATTTCAATTGGCTCATACATAATATCATTTCCCACAAGTATGGATCATATTAATGATTGTCCTCTCTTGAATGAAATCCATAACTTGAGCCCCTCAATGCTTCACATTTGTATCTATTCTATTGTTAAGGAGGATCAAGTTCACCTTTTATTTTAACTTAAACTCATCCTTTGATTTTATAGCCACATCCCATCTTCCTATTTTAGGGGTAATTTATTAAAAATGAATCATGTAATTACCTATCACAATCATAGTCTAATTATGAACAATGGATACTATGGCTTTACCCATGGCATGATTTTTATGGTATTTTTTGCCCCTTTCCCAAGATAGATTCCCATGATCATTATCAATTAAACCTCTTTAAACCTACTCAAACTTATTTTTATTTTAGTTTTGACTTTATTAAGGTGAACCCTAAATCCTATATAAACAACTCTATGTCAAACACAACTAAAAAAGAAAAAAGCAAGATCCAAACCATTTACAATCATGCTTCATTCATAAGCATTTACAGACTACTCCCTTGAAGGAAAGCTATTGAAAACATATTTGAAATTATTCGACATAAGGAGGAATACTCCCTTAAAGGACAAATATAAAAATCATTAATCAAATCACACAAACTTAGACCACTCCCTTAAAGGATGGCTAATTAAATCATTTTTCAAAGTAAATAATTTCTTGGAAGCTTCCCACATAGATCATATTCCCTAAACCTTCTAAGAAAATAAGAAAAAGACCCATTATCAAGCAATGGTAAAATCAATATAACTTTGAAATCCACAATCAACTTTCATAAGCAAACTAACTTTGAAATTTATAATTGTCTTTCATTATTAGACTTCCCACATCAATCTGTCTACACTTTATATGACATAGACTTGTTTATACTAAATCTTTATACACCTATAGAAAAGGCATGCTAGTCTCAAAATAAGGTTCCATTTTCATCCTTCTCCCCTTTATACACTATATGCAATGGATTTTGAGCTTACTTAACATTATGTGATCCAAACACCTTTTTTACCAACTAATGAATGTTAATGTGAATCATTCAAAGGACTTATGTTCATTAAGCCAATCCAAATTTAATTTTTTTTAAGTCATTGTCAAATAAGAATCATCTTACTCTCTTATTATCCTCTCATGACTAGTTGGTATTTTCATTATGATGTTTGCCTCTTGATTATATTCTTTGTTCTCCAATCTAGTGTTGTTAATTAACTTACCTCATATGTTTTATCTTAACAATTAACAAAAATCATATGCACATGTGTCATATGAAAAATCATAACCATAACAATCATAATAACATCATAACATCCATGAGAAATAAAGCAAACAACCATTTTCATCACATGTTTAAATGTAAATAATGAATCATATACTCATTAAAAATTGGCATGTCATAAGCAAAATGGAAGCATACCCATAAATAAAAATTATCTCATGCCTATCTAGGTGAGTCTAAATTAGTGTATAGCACCCATAACATAAGCATAAACCCATAATCAATATAAACATCACATCATAAGCATTAATATCAAATCAGATCATAGACCATGAGTATAGGAAATAAACAAAGACCATATATATAACTCATGAGTCAAATAACATCATAATATATATAAACAAATACGGATGTCTCTCTCTCTTAAAATGCACATCTCATCACATCAGCTCATAGGTTGAAATAAAAATGCTATATAAAATAACATAATATATATATATATATATATGCCCTAGGGGCACCACTATCTCCTAGAACTAGATCCTAGTGCCTTCCCCCCTGTAGTACCCACCTATCCTACATATATACCTATTTATTAACATACAAGTGTTTCCCACTAACTTGGAGTCTCCACATTGGCACTGCCTACCAAACTCACTCTATACTCACCCTATCAAGGCTCTGTTGGGTAGTGAGTGAAGACTATAGCCTCATAGCATCATAAATCCTAAATAATGGATATGTACCTTTGCATATCAATGGTCCTTGATAGACCTATTGGTATTGTTACTACTCTTCTAGCCTATCTTAGAGAATCTCTCTCCTAGGTGACCTGGGCTAGTGTAGCTCTAGCCTAGTCCCTCTCACCTGTCATAGTGGCTAGCTAACCCTGTAATGTAGTGACCTAACCTTATAATGTAGCCACTTGTTCCTATAATACTATGGCTTATGCTTGTGTAGTGACTAATATCACTCCTACCTATCCATTGGGGCCAACCCCCTATGCTTGTGCCCATTATCCCCCTCTCCCAAATGGGTCCACATCTATCAACTGCCTACCACCATCACCATCACCAAAATATGTGGTTTCATATAAATCCTAGTATAATCCATGTACCCATATACAAAGTTAGTGTCATCTATCTATGGCCTAGCTGGAATTTCTTCATGATCAAGCAAAGTTGGTAATGGATGTGGTTTAGGTAATAAAATCTCTGAATCCTCATACATATATCTAGGGAATGCACCTAAATACCTTGAACTAGGATAAACTATTTTTGCACCCTATCAAAGGGGATAAGATCTACCTCCCTATCCCACCTATCAAATATCCATCTATAAATCAATTGAGATAGGATCTAACTCATATAGCTAGGTCATATTGGGAACTGAACATAGGGTCTCTAGGTAATGTCTCCAATCACTAGTGCACCTAGTGCACTATTAAACCAATCTACATCATGTACACCTCCCCCTACATCTGAAGTGGAAAATTAACCTCTCCACCACATGAATCCAATTGAGAACTCAATCTACACATATCCCATCCATGACAACCCCATTGGCTTCATCACCCAGATGTGCTTGTAGGCCCAACAGTGTAGAACTAGACTAACATTAATGTCATATCTCTTATGGGCCCTAAATCCCCATAACTCCCTATATATATACACTAAGATAATAGTTAACCAACTAAATACAATCCACCCTTGTATTAACTCAACCAACACCCCAATAAAAGGTATAGAAATATCCTATTGCTTAAGTTAATTTGTGCATGTTTTACAATGATTTTTTACCTAGTCATTTGATTTTAGTGACAACATTTTCATGTTGACCACTTTTTGCACTTGTGCCTCTTCACTCATACAAAACCCACTTGTGTTTTCTTGAAAGTACTTCCTACCTCAGATACCTATGACACTTGACTAGTTTGTATTTTCATTGGGAGTACATCCTGCCTTGGATACCCACCAAAACGCAAACATTGCCTAAGAGACTTGAATTTATGAGTGTTCCCAAATTTTATGCCTAAATGTGGTCACATGATCCACTTATCATCCTACCACCTACCCTTTATTATTACTTACTATGGTAACCTTATCAATGCGTGATCTTAGCTATCACACTTTATGTACGTATTTGTGCTTCAGTACCTAACTTATCATTCACGTATTTTAGTTTCAATTAACCCTCTCATCAAACTTGTACCTAATTTTACTTCACCTCATTAATTTCTAGTGTGAGGGCAAACACCTCTTCCCATACTTAGGGTAATTAGACCTTTGACCATTTCTTTTTTTTTTTTTTATAGTTTTTTAATTCAATGTCATAAAACAAAAAGGGGAAAAATGTAGACACTAAAAATATATACACTATGATTCCAATTGTCAAAACACCCCTAGACCACATTTGTACCCCCTTAGGACCAATTTGACCCTTTGACCCTAACCAAGCCTAACCATAGCTAGTTTGATGAAATAACTTAACCTACCTTTTTACCCACTTTTTACCTTCACCCTTGATCATAGATGGTCAAGATGACCACTGATGGTCACCTAGACCACCAACGATCGTATCTCCTTAACAAAGAACATGCAAGTTACTTCACCTTTCCTTTCTAAATATAACTTGTCTTCATCTGTGTGTAAATTCATGCATGTGTGACATATAATTAGGAAACCCAATTGAACCTCTTGATTGTGCCTATAAAAAGAGAGGAACAAGGAGGTGAAATCAATCTACAAATTATTATCAAGACCTTGTGCATATAAAGTTTCTTTTTTATAGGTCAATCATCATCAGGGATCTAAAAATCTAGTCATCATGTTAGAGAGCTAACTTGCCACTACCACTCTACCAAAGCATCAAGTACTATTACTCTATCAATATCATGCTAGAATACACCAATAGGCCAACCACATTAACCACTCATTTGATCAACCTATAACAAGATAGGTACTTGTTTTTTGATATTCATTTACTTTATTTGTATTTCATGATTAACCTAGTACTAAGCCATCTCTTAGAATCTAAGTTTAGGATCTCAACAACCAGTTATTTATCAATCTATACCTACACATAGTAACCACTGATGCTTACCTCAACCACTAATGGTTTGTCCAACCACCGATGGTCACCTTGACCACTTATGACCACCTTGACCACTGATGGTCACCTTAACCATTGATGGTCATCCTAACTACTGAAAATCATTGTAGCAAGAAATACCAAGTTATTTTCAGCCTCTTACCCACAACCAAATCTAATTATTTATGTCCTTACTTGTTCACAAACCCCTACCTAATTTTCTAAAACACACTTGACCCATTTAACACTAGTGTTGACTTACTTATTGCTTTATTAGTCATTTTAGTCTATTTTCTTATCAAGAATTTTTTGTATTAAATTTTAGTACCTTTTGCTTATTGATGTAAGTACTTTATTTTCCATTTATAAACTTAATTTTTTTAAATGTGTGGATTGATAGACCTTAAGGAAGCTCTTACTTTTAGGATCTAGATAGTGTTAGGCAATGCACATAGCTATATATCTATCCCACCATTTTCTTTAGTGTTATTTTATTTGTCGGTCATCCTCCCAAGTCAAAGAGGAACTCTTCATAATCATCTAATTCAATGTGTGCACAATCTAATAGGTTTTTCAACCATACCTATATTTAGTTTCTTCTTCTTCTTCCCATTATAAAATATAATCTAAAATTCACTAAAACATAGAGCTCATGATGCACTTCCTAACTTTTTAAAGTTACAAAGTGTAATCATATTTTTGATTCTCATAGATAATATGTAAGAGTAAAAATTAGAGTTCTTATTTCATTTTGCAACTTTGCAAGTTGTAAAGTACAACATGAATTTTGGTTTTCACTAAGCACTGGGTTATTAGGAAAGTGGATGTTTGGGTGTACTTTACAAATGTGCAAAGTTGTAAAATACACCCAAATCTATGTTTTCTACTTAGGTCTTAAAATTAGGTATTTAGGTCAATTTTCGAAAAATTTCTCCAAAATTTATGGGTCTCCCTTAGGGTATAAGGTGTTTTGATATTTTTTACACAAATATATCAATAGTTACCAGGCCTAAATATTAATCCAAGCAACATCAAATTCAAGGTGCCAAGGAGAGAAGGATCCAAGTAACCTCCATTTTCAAAGACTTCTTGATGCACAAGATGAGCAAGCCATTCAAAAATCCATTGAGATCTCCTAAGGAAGGTAAAAGAGTTATGTCTTTTATGTTTTGGTTGTGCTTTCATTTATTTTTTCTTACCTAAGCTCTTCATAGTGTCTAGGCTATAGGTGTTAGGATATTAGTGTGTTCATTTCATTTTTTTTATGAGACTAACACAAGGCTAACCTCCCCTCTATGTCAACTTCTTAGTTCACATGATGGCATGCTTGATGGGACCTACACACCCCATGAATCCTTTTGATAAATTTTAAGCATATTATGTACCATTATTTGGTCCTAATTTTTGTTTAATTGAGCTCATTTTCATTAAATATTTTTCAAAATTCCATTAATGGGTTTTTACCTATAAATCCATGGCTTGAACTATCAACCTATGGCCTAAACTCACTACAAGCTACTACTATACCTAAAAACATATGGCTTGAATTGAAAGTAGACATGCCATCTTTTGGAGCCTGCTTTGGGGTCATTTAGACTCTATTTTGGATACTTTTTTTAGTTACACATGCTTTCTCATGAATTTCAAGAATAATCTATTAGTTTACCTTAAAATTGCATATATTTTTTCACAAAATAAATAAACCCATTAATGTGTTTTGCAAGACCCAAAGACCACAAGAAAACATTTAAAACACCTCTAACTTGCAAATTTTATATTTAAAATTGGTGTTTAAAAATTATTTTGCTTAATTCATTTTTGATTTTTCAAAGTTTGAAATAAACAAATGCCAAGGGGATAAAATTTCATAACATATTTCATTTTTGTGTATTAAAATGAAGTTTCACCCTTAGTTGCATACTCCTAAGTTTTGTACATTTTATGCTTATTTGTTTAAAGTTCTTTATTTATATCAAACTGAGTGATGTGTGTATTATCTCCCCCTTTCCCCTTTAGGGAACTCAGATGACCAAAACCACTCATTCTTTTCCTTGGTCACTTTAGTCTAAAATCATGAAAAGAAAGTCACTAAGGCCCTCCCAAAATCCATATGGTTTGGATGCCCCTACAATAACCATAAAGTCTTTTCACTTGTCTTTATTTCCATGAATCTTGGATTATAAGTGGGAGTTAATCACCTCCTCATGACTTATTTATGAAAGTATTAAACTAAGAATTCATCTCCCAACATCATTTCAACCCCACTCCATGGTGAGGTATATAAATTGAGATGGTGAATTTTTGGGATCATAGTTTGATCAGCTAAACTACTTTCATTAGCAATTACTACCCTCAAAATGTATAATTAACTCAAAAATTGCATTACAATAATAAAACAATGGTTATATTGTTGTAAAAGGACGAAATATTTTTAAAACAATCCAATTCATGTAAATCCAATTGACGTGAGCATCTCTTGTGTTAGCCACACTTGGGACCATCTAGAAATGAGTGAAAATTGATAGTTTAGAATAACCCCACTTATCGTGGACATATTATTGATGAGTGTGAGGAGCCTTATGTTTCATGTCATAGTAAAAAATCTTGAGAGAAGATGGAGCCTAAAAACCCTATTTTTAATGCACTTTTACTTCTTGGATTAAAAAATAAATTTTTCTCAAGAATGAGTATATTGATAGAATTTGATAGTATTATGCAACTTTGTCAATTTTAGGATTTAGGATGTTATAATTATGTGTTTGTGTCATTTTATCCTTTCTCACATGGTTTTTTATTATATTATTTATTTTTATACCATATTGAAAATGATTATTGTTTAATACATCACTCCTTTGTCTGAGGAGGCATTATACCATCCATTTGACACTATGATTTTGCCTTAGTCTTTATAAAACTTTTTTGTATGTCACCTGATTAAATGTGGCATCATTACACTACCCAATTCATTCTAAATTTTTTGACTTTAAGTCTTGAAACAAACTATTTATCATATCTTTAGAGCATGATAACATCATTGCACTTCTAAAAATGTTTCATAGATTTGTTGCCTTGTGTCCCAAATTACATTTAAAAACCAAATCTACATGTGTCTTTTTGGATCTTTACCTAGTTACATTATATTATCCATTCTTGTCTAGATTTTTATTTGTTCAAAGATCCTAGTTTTCTATGTTGAGTTTGAAATTAGTTTTGACAAACTCAAATCTAAACATTGATTGATTTATGTCTATGCCTTGTGTAATTTTGTCCTATACATCAATATTTATCTTTTGAGTTGTGTGATGTAGCCTAACTTTGTATTCAATTTGAAAACTATTTTTTGTGCCTAGATTTGGGAGAAATAGTCTATCTCCATATGCCTAGAGTTTCATGCCTTATACCAATTGACCAAGTTCATGTTTAAATTTGAATGTCTAATTTATACCAAAGTATCACAAATTTGTTAGAATAAATATCATACTTTATTATATTTAAATTATAGATTTTATGCCTTTTCCAAAAGACCTAGCAATACCTATTTTGAGCCTAGCTTTTTTCTTTTTTGAAATACCTAGCAATTTTTTTTAAAGATTAGACTTGTTTGAAATGGTTTACACCTAGAGTCTAGTATTTTAGTTTTATTTCATCCACTTGATCATCTGTTTAAGACCTTTGATGTTATACATATGGTGATAGACTATTTTAGACCAAGTTTTATAACAAACCATTTTGAAGATACAACTCCACTTTATTGACCATGTTAGAATATGTTTGGACCATTTGTCCTTTAGACATTATTTTTCAAAGTTTGTAGAACTCTATGCCTTTTTGTGAAATGTTCACCATTGATTTGGATAAGTATCATTACACTCATAGTGGATCCATGTACAATCCAAGTTATGATAATGTGGTCATGAAAATTAACATTGATTAAGACCCCTATGGTGAACATGTGGTTTGTGATATGGATCTTTATCCTCCTTACAATACTTAATCTTGAGAACAAAGTCAATATCCTAGAGAGAAACATGCAGTGATACCTTATTTTGGTTGGTTAGTATAATGTTCATCATTTCACTACTCATGGTACCTAATCCCACACCTATATCATTAACCTTCATTCATATTGTGTGAGCAACCAAGTTCCACATCATCTAAGGATTACCATTCGAGGACCTCATCCTTTGGCTTGTGTGAGCAACCAAACTTTGTAATGCCTTACCAGTACTATACCATGGCCTTATCATTTGGCTTGAAATAGTATCCAAGCTTCAAAATTCCCTACCATTACTATTTTATGACCTCATCCTTTGACTCATGATAAAAACCAAACTTCAAAATGCCCTACCATTACCATTCTAAGACCTCATCTTTTATCTTGTGATAGTAACCAAGATTCATAACTCCCTACCATTAATATTTAATTACCTCATCCTTTGGAACATGATAAAAACCAAGCTTCATAATGCCTTACCATTACCATTCCAGGCCCTTCTAAGTATGGTGGCTCATTCTCCTAATAAAGTTATGCAATGATGACTAGAAATATCATAGTTACCATCTTATAATCACAATCAACCTTTGTTAAGCCCATTGTAGATGAGCCTATTTATAAAGAGATCATTATCCAAACACCAACCATTCTTAATCCATTTCTAACCATCCTCCACTTTAGAAATCCCATGCCAATCTTTGAGCCAAAATCGAGCCAATCACTACCTCTCTAATCGATCCAAACATTCGAAGACCAAGATGTGTTGAAAATTAGTATTTTACAACTACTTGTAAACCAAGGATAAGATAACCAACCAATCCATTATTTTTTTATTGAAACAAATATTTGTGACAAGTCAACATGTGATGAATCACCTTTTGATCCTTTACCTATTATCGAGTCTCACTCTGACAAGCCAATCTTTGTTGAGTCACTTCTTAATGACTATAATTGCCTTTGGACAAATCATTATCTAAACCATTATCTTGTTTTAAAATAGCCTCCCATTGACAAGTTAGTCTCTATGGAGTTATCTCTTGACCTTTTTCCTATCATTATAGAGTTTTACTTTGACAAGCTAGTCTCTTTGAAATCCTTCTTAGCTAAGCTTATTTTTAAAGTGCCCATTGTGTCATCATAGGCCATTAATTTTCCAATCCCAAATATTTAACAAGACATCATTTGAGCAAAATCCACACCAAATGAAAATTCAGCGTTGAGGTTATGTTCTATTATTGAATCAACATCATATTTAGCATCAAAAGCATAATCAACATCAATTCAATATTAGATTCAGAGTCCCTTGAGTTAGACTTAGCTTTAGAATCATAATACATTCATGTTTATTACAATATTAGTTACACCTACCTTGAAAATCAATTTGAATATCTTTGTGATCCTTCTATAGTTCTTGAGGATGATTAATTTAGCTTTAACACAAGATCTGCTAGTATATTCTGAGGATTGTGTTTCCTCTTTCCATTCCATTATTGTTACACATGCCATTACCACAAATCAACCTAGCCATTATATTGACATTCCACTTCCCACAAGTTTCAATTAGGACCACCACAATCACAACTTATTTAATTGCATCCATGGAAACATATCAATTTGATAATGTCAGGGGAACCAAGACCACATTCATGTATAAGAAGAAAAATATCCTAGTGAAACCTTTTTAGAGGTGTTATAGGTAAATTAGATTCCAAACTTAGCATATTCTAGTGAAACCTTGTTTTAGGTGTTAGAAGACAATGAAAGTCAAAAGTTAAAGTTCCTCAGTGAAACCTTATTAGAGGTGCTATGGGAAAATCAAGATAACTTCACTGGTGAAAACCTTTTTGAGGCACCAATAGCTAAGCATAGTAGTTATTCACTATTTTATGAAGACACTATCAAAAATAACCTCAATACATCTTCCAATATATATCATAATCATATGGTAGCTACTCTTAAGTGCAAACAATAAAAAAATATAGTGGTCCTACCAAGAGAATTTTCAAAAGTCTTTAGCACCACCACAACCAAATTTATGTTAAATCTAGAATCATGAACATTATGTGTGCCTAAAAACCCTAATATTCATTTATTACCTAATAATTATACATTAAATTACAATTCATTTATCCATTATCAACAAAATTTAAACTCCGAAATCAAACCTATTGGCTATTATGTATCAATATTTACCATCCCTGACCATACTTTCCTTTATAGAGGCTACATAGACATCTTGTCTCGACATTTGGAGGAAATAGAATCAATGACCAATGAAGATAAAAATAACATTATTGGAGTCCAAATATGTATTATGTTCTTAATAGAGTAGCTATTCAAAAGAGTGTGGGCTAGCAATTTACATGATTGATTATTTTAGTTATATCATATACTAATCAGGATGTACATCTCTAGATTAGCAAGAACAACATAACCTTACCTCTTCCATTTTCTATTTACCTTACCTTTTCCATTTGACCTTTACCTTGCCTTTTTTATTTTCCATTTACCTTTCCTTTTTAATTTTCCATTCATCTTATCATTGTTTCTTACCATGCTATATACCTTATCAATTGGGGGTAATATTGTTACCATGATATCCAATTTTCATAGCATAACCGTCCTTGAAAAATGCCATATCATATGCTATTTTACCATACCTTCACTATTTAACAAAGATTATTTTTAGCCACCCTGCATACCCCTTTTTGACCTTAGTTCTATTGGTTATTTTGGCACCTTCTGTGAGGGGATTTTGATCTATTTTCAATAGTTTCAAAATGACATGTTCAAACGGAAGTATATGAAAGTAGTATGATAATGGATCTAGAAATTACATATTTTATTTATGCTTGACTAGTGTTCCTAATTATAACCTCCTTTGGGCAAATCAATATTCCACCTTGTATTACTAATTATAACTACCTATGGGAAATTAGTGTCATTGACCTATGTCATTATTTCCTAATCATAACGACCTATGAGAAAATTAGGAACAACACATTTTATCATGCCTTGTTGTATTACCTTTCCATTACTATTATCATTTGCCTAAATTATCAAACTTGATGATATCTAGTTAGATCTCCATACCTTTTGTGTTGGTATAACTACTGTGATTTAAGGCTCTTTTGGGACTATGTAAGTGGCACTCAATTCACATTGAGGTCAAATTTTTCACCCTATTTTTAATGCTCTCACCATTTTATGAGAAATATAAACCATACTTTCACCATTTTGTAATTTATACCATTATTTGTCTCATAATTCTCAATAAAGTTGTGATACCAAAAAAAAATCCAAAATATTCAAAAATTTCAAAATCCAAATACGTGTGTCCTATTTAAACCTAGTTAGTTATCCTCAACCTACCCTATTGGGGATAAATACGTTATTGGTTCAAATCCATTAAAATACCATTGGGGGTGAGATATTTCCATTTACATGTATCCTTTCTTGTGAGAACTACCCATTTATCATTCCATTGAGCCTTCATGTGTTGATATTGACTTATTACAAATAGGATGTTTTCTATTCCTTTTACTTTCTAGATTTTTGTCTTTATTTACTTGTTTGTTTACCTATTTATTTACTTTCATTATTGTGCCTTGACTCAGTATATATTTGTTCATTGGGTGATTCCTTTCACATTATTATTTAGTCTATACATATTCATATGTCAACATTGCCATCATGATTTTTATCATTGATGCATTATTTTTAATTGTCTATTGGATTGAGAGTTTGCCATTTTGCATATTTTAGTTCAGTTATCATGGTACATAGTGTCACATGGTACATCAAAACTCAACTAGGGAAACCTTATAATAAATGGAGCTGCAAAAACTTTTCTTTGGTATCCTTGGTAAATCCTCCCCCCATCCATTATCAAATTAACCCCTTGACCATTCTTGTTGTATAAGTGCTAATAAGGATGAACATATCCACATTGGAAGCTACAACTAAATAATTCACATTGATCAATTTTTATTCCTCCAATAATCTATTTAGTCACTTTGCATATCCTCATGTGATTAGTTATTTATGGCTTCTTCAGTCATTAGACCATCACATATATGTTTAGACTTGATCATATTTAATCTATATGATAGATTATATCCTTGAGTTATGCTTGTCAATATTCCCTATTAGAGCATAATAAAAATATATATATTCAATATAAATCATCTTAATGATTATAATTGCTTATGGGAAAATAATTATTTTAACTCATCCTCACTACTGGGGCATGTGATTGTGCCACTGTTTATAACCACCTATGGGAAAATTAGTGTCTCAACCTTTGTTACTGGTTATATCCACCTTTGGGAAAATTATAAATTTTTAAATTAATGCATGCAAGTATTATCTTGATTGTAATAATCTTACCCATGTGTTAATTTCATTCTTATTTTTTGCTTCTTTTTTAGGGACTATCCATAAATTGTATATGTCAACCACTCCCTCAAGGGGGAATCATTTTAGGCTTCCCAAACTTTTTTTTGAGCATCTTATTAAATCATTACCTTATTCATTTCTTAACACCCTATTTCATTATTTGAGAAGACATTATTGTGCATATAAATTTTAACATCTTCCCAAATAGGGGAAAACTATAAACACCTAAAATAGGCCACAACTAGATTCTAATCAAACCTTAGATTGATTCTTATAAACCATTACAAATTAAGCCAAAGAATTGCTAAACATACCAAATTTTATTATGCATCACTCATCAAAGCTTTGAATCATTTTGAGATATCCCTAATTGGGGTATTATATCATATGTAATAATAAAATCTCATATATTCATCCCTAATCACCTTATGGCATCACAACTATCAATTTGGCCTATGGACCTATTAAGTGGGGGCATTTTCACACTTAAATCAAATATTGAAAGAGAAAAAATGCTAATCAAAATCAATCAACTAATTAAAATAGATTAAATACTTATCTAATTAATCCATTTGAAATTAATGAATATCTAAAAATGGAAATTACAAAAATAAAAATGTCAAGCCTTTCATCATTACTTTTGTGATTCACCATTCAACTTGTAAAAATATTTAAATTAATTAGAGGACATAATCATTTTGACCTATGTCTCCCCACATGGCCCTAACTCAACTGGAGTTAGTCTTAACTCAACCAAGGTTAACCTAGCTACACTTGGGTTAGAGTTAGTTTCCTAATGTTATAAATACAAGGCCATACCTATTGAACCATAAGCTATTTTGGAACAAAGTTATTATGCAAAAATTTATTTAACAAGCTTGGATATTATAGAGTTATAATGCCCAAATGCCATGTAATTAAGGTTACCATGCCCAAATATTAATCCAAGTAACATCAAATTTAGGATTAAAAGGAAATAAGGATCTAAAAAACCTCCATTATCAAAGACTTCTTGATGCACGAGCTGAGCAAGCCATTCAACAAACCATTTAGAGCTCTCAAGGAAGGTAAAAGAGTTACGTGTTTTTTTTGTTGTGATTTCATTTAGTTTTTATTACCTAAGATATCCCTAGGGTCTAGGCTAGAGGTTTTAGGATCTTAGTTTTTTAATTTCATTTTTAAATAAAACTAACACAAGACTAACCCCCCATCTATGTCAAATTCCTAGTTCACAACTACATCATTATGAGGCCCTCTTTGGAGTATATGGATATGGTTATCATTGATATATGGGTATTTAGGTTTAATATTTTCTTGATCTAAATAACCTTTTTATATAATATCACATTCAAATAATTGGATGACCTAGGGTTTTGAGCTACACATTGATATAAATAACCCATGCGTGTAATCCAAATAGAGAATTCACAAGATGAAAGTAAGAATTAACATGTGCAAGTGGAATTTTTAGAAAATTTTGTGTGTTTAACTATAAAAATAACTATATAAACTAGGATAAAAGTACCAATTATAGCATTCATATTCCAATGGTAGTGTCTATGCTAATAGAGAGATGATTTATAGAATTTGATAAATTATGCTTGAGCATTCATCTTGAATATTTTCATACCTAGATTTTAAATATATTCGTATGAACTAAAGAATAAGATAAATATTATATCTTCTTTATGTTTAAGTAATAAAACTAATTTTTTCAGGGTAATTTCCATCTTTAACATAGTTCCATAATTCAACATTGTAAGTAAATATTGTGAGTCTAAATTATTTAATTGGAATTCCTCCTATAATAGTCCACTTCATTATTTTATTAGAATATTTTCCTCACCCCTATATAAAAAAGGGTTAAACTTTTGGTGAACCTAAACTTTGAGTTTTCTTATTCCAATCATAGCTTGCCCTAGGGTTTTTAGCATTTTGTAATTCCAAACTATAGTAATTACTTTTTAGATCTAAAATTTTTCATCATTATTTACATATTTTTAATAAGAAATGAAAAATATTAATAATAGATAATTTTTTGAAACTAAAGATAAGGAATAATAAATTCATCATCTCAATGTCACTCATAAATTATTTAATGCATTATTATATGTCACATGAGATGAAATTAATAAGCATGTTAAGGCTAATACATCTATATCCAGTAATGATGAATATTTAAATTATATTAATACTAATTTCATACAAGTATACATCTATTTTCAAGATTATTTTCATCAAAGACCAAATAAATATTGCTACATCCACCATGGGAATAACCAATGTTTCAATGCAATTACTAGTTTAAATGACTTTATAAACACAAGTAGTGTTTAAATCACCTTTGGTGAATTATAAACATAACATATTAATCCCAATGGATATATTGTGAAAAATATTCTCAAATTTAGTCACAACTTGAAAGTTATGATTAAAAATATTGTCAAAATCATTTAAAATCAACTCATACTATTGATTATTAAGATGTATTACATAATCCTATTACACCTAATATATATTTTCACTCATTTCCAATTGGTTTGTAGTAACCAATTTCACACATTATGATGTCAAGGGTGACCCTCATCAACATCTTCCCTCTTTATATGAAACTTGCCTTGGTTATGGTTCTAATGATAGGATTTTGACCAAGCTATTTACAAGAATACTCAAGGACTAAGATTTGAGATGGTTATAAAAAAAAATTTCAACCTTGGATAAGGAGTTTTAGACAATTCCAAATTACACTAACATGGTATTACCCCTAGATCTGTAGGTTGTCTACAACAAGGGTAAACCTCTAGCTTATGGGATAGCTCCCTTGATCTATCTCTTAGGATTACATAATACATTAGGCTAATCACTATTAGAGGTGAAGAGAGAATAAGGTAAATGAAATTAACATAGAGTAATGAAGGTGATAAACCAAATATAACTCCATAGACATACTTTCATTTACACTAAGAAAGAAGACTATTAAAACTGACCTTAACTTAATGTACTTATAGCATAATTGCTTCTACATAGAGGTAGATTAATATGCATATATATAGGTGGGTAAAAAGGAGGTATGATATTATAAACTAATATTATCTCTCAAACTTATAATCACACTTAAAAAACACATACACTTCATGAGACCTATTAGAATAAATGCTACTACTCATACAAGGCATACAAGAGTAAAATAGAAGTAAGGAAAAGACATTCATCACTTGTCATCCAAATACACTAATTTACATACTTAGGAAATATTTATAGAGACAAAAATAAACTTAAAAAATCTATTCCAAGGTAATAAAATATGTCAAACCATTAGGGCTTCACCATACTATGTGTGGATTCCTTATAATGAAAAAATGGTTTGCATATATAAAGCATAAGAGAGGATAGAGAATAAGTGAAGTTAGACAATCACAATGCTAGGTGTCAAGATCTGAAAAATATTTAAAATGAAAGATAATAGAGTTTGGTAATAGGTCATAAGGTCTTATTGGACATGTGTCCATTACAAACATGACATCTACCTTAAGTTGGCATAGAGACACTCCATTCTCCTTCTTGAAACTACCTTGATGATGAGGAGTCCATTTGATTGTTAAAAAATAAAATATAAGTCATTGAAACATATAAATTTCCTTGAGGATTTGAAACCATGATTAATTCAATTCATCATATCCATTACACTTATATCCTCCTCCTTAACACTTGTTCACTTCTTTGCAACTTTTCACTAGCTATGTAGGCTTGTCTTCACACTTGTCACTATGGTGACTTGAAATTATTCAAGGAGATTCATTTTATAGGTGTTATAAAACTCATTAAAACCTATTTATATACTTTTATATCAAATATAACTCAATGAAACTCCAAACCACACTTATCACCTCAACTTTGATAGACACATTTCTTCTCACTATGTTATTCAAGACTACTTGCAATAACCAATCTAACAGAGGGTTTTTAAAGAACGAAAAATGTGAGAATTAAGATATATGAGTTATATTACATCCCTACACACCTCTCAAAATAATTTTCATCTATCTATTCCCTTTTATGCCTTTGAATCACCTCAAAACTTATAGAAAACCCAAATTTTGGCATATTTGTACACGTGATAGTACATAAAAATTGATTTTTAAGGATCTTAGGATATTTTTAAAAATTCAAAAAATAATATTATAGTCTAAATAACCCATTATATTTTAATTTACGTTCATATCTTCTTCATCAGGGTCATATAAGGGTTTTAGGAGGTTAGGTTCATAGTGATTATTCATAAAAGTTAGATGCTTAACCCCCAAAAACATTATATATATTTTCAGTTTATTACCCTCATAAACTATCCATATATACTTGAGACACCATGCACACCATCCATACAAAAATGATAAAAATAAATTAGCTCTCGTGTAGCTAGTTTGCATTTTAGGTAGGCCTGAGATAGATTTAGGCCGAAAATGACTAGTCTTAGATTATTTTATGAAAAATAAAAGTTATTATCAATACTTAACTCTAAATTTAATTATATAAATGTTTTTTATAAGGTAACATTATCTTATGAATGTCATTAGGCACCTTGGGGGCTCATGTCTAGTTTTAGGCCTAATAGGCCTAAACTAGGTTTCTGAGTATATAACCACCCGTGAGTGTTTCTAGTGGATGTAAGTGTTTATCCAAAAAACTTAAAATATAAATAAACTTTTTATATCATCCATAATTTATTCAATATTATTGGATTCATATTTCACCATCCATGTACTATAGGTCTGCACATTAGGTTGACTATGGAGTGCCCTCTGTCTGATACAAAACATAGGGAACTTCCCCTATTAGTCTAGCTCAATTGAGATTATGGAGGTCTATTATACCTCATGATATTATATAAAAAATTTCAAAGATTTATTACCTATCTATATTTCTTAACACTTCAAATTTTCCAAGCTAAGTCCTAGGCCTAAGACTATATGCAAGCTTTGATTAGACTGAGTTTAAGGATCATGCCTAGTTATAGATCAATATATGTTCTATGTCCATTGTTTTAAAATAATATGTAATGTTACATAATAATTCTAAGAGTATTTTATACATGACCATCTACCTTACACCTCTACTTACCTTCCTAAACCTACACTCTTGATATGCTTAGGCTAGTATGTGATTGTGTCAGATTGTAGGTGACAATTAGGAAAGTATGAAAGACTCTTGTAAATGATAATTTTTTTTATTATTGATATGTTTTACCCCTCTACTTACTCATAATTTCATTAGGCCATTTCACACTTGAATTTATTCATCTCTATCTCTAAACCATGCCCTTGTCCTTATACTATCAATGCACTAAAAGTTCCTTGTGAGTTACACTATCCATTTTGGCAGTGTGGCACTGTATCTCATTGAGTATCTCCAGTGAAGAATTGATTAAGTTAGAGACCACTATATATCCTTCTCTCTCAACCAAAAAATCTCTTTCTTTTTCTCATATATGGCTCATAGGTCTAGACTATAAGAGTTAAGTGATTATAATTATCTATACCTCAAAAATATCCATCAATAGATGGCATTGTGTGGGGTAGAGAACCTTTTCAAAGAAACTAAGGTAAGACTTCCATCTTAGAAATTTATTCAACATATGAGCATGAACCTAGGTCTGATTATATGTAATAGACTTAAAACTATCACAATGATCTTATATATGCTCTCAAATCTGATTGAAGGTATCAATTGAGTTCAAACACCTCTAATTTAACACTACTCTACCTCATTTGTATTGACTTCAAATGAGTTTTGAGATTGCTTATAGATGGCCCTTTTAGGTCTTTTTGACTGTATCATGTGTTTTATACCTTTACCTCTCATTAATTATATTCTTGAGATAAACATTCAATGGTTAAACTAATCATCATTATATGGAGAGCTAAACATAGATATGTTATTCTTTTTCTGAAGCCACTTGTAGAAAGATGAAACTCTACAATTGGTAAAACATTGTTCATAGCCCTCAATGTTTTTCATTTCTATCACAATGACATCTTTCCTATCTCTTCATGTTCACCAATTCCAACCATATTATATCCAACATTAAATGATTGAGCATGTTCTAAAAGACCACATACATCACTTAATTCACATAGACTACTGTGCAAATAGATGAGAAAACCATGTTGGGGATGTACAAGTAATTTACAGGATTTAACAATCTTAGTGATTTTTAATGAAACATATATTTATAATATAGAAACTATGACCATGAAATTGAAGGCCATAAATATTACTAAAATCCACCAAGTGCACTTAGTCTAACTCCTCTTCTCTTATTCATACCAAGTGTAAATAGTTTGACCTTATTGACCTACCCAAGAGAGTGATGAGAGAGATAGATCATTTTAAAAAAATTTAAACCTATTAAATCCACCTAAGATTAGATAAAACTAGTGGATATCTAAAGACACCATCCTAAAACCTCACACATGTCAGGTGAGTTCCCTTAGTTTGTAAAAATATCTTAAACTAACTTTTGTAGATGATCTACTTATTTTCACATTGTACCTAAAAACTTTTTAATTTAAAATTCTCTTATGACACTTATCTACCATGTAATACATTATATTTGACTTTGATATGTTTTTCCTTTTAGTGGAAATTGTATAATTCTTTTTAAATGGACAAAAGGTGGAAAAAAAGGTTATGAGGATAAATGATAAACATGACAAAGGTTTAAAACACATTAAGTGACATTCAAAACATGACTTAACCCCACTTAGGACCATGGTGGACATTTAAAACTTAAAATTACCCTATGAAAGTTTGAAAATGTAGGATGGGTTGACTTAATTTGACTTAGAGGTAAAATTAGTCAAGATTTTGGCAATTTCTACTGGGTAACATACTGGCTATGCTAGGGACCAGTTGATTTATCCTATCCTTGGAAAATGGAGTCATACATATGCTACCAATGACACTAATATGCATCTAAAAATACTTCAAAACTCACACCAACACATAACAGGAAAAAACACACAAAAAAAGACACCAAAACACACACTTATGCTCTCTAATCACTTAGGTAAAACACAAACAAAATTTAAGAAAACTAAGATATTTACAGAAAAACCTGAATAAAAATTTATCCTCTTAAATCAAAGGGGGATTTTTCACCATATATTTCTCCTTGATTTGAATTAGTACATTAAACATATTTCTTTTTGATATTTGTCCTTGTTGTCTTCCATTCTTTCATGATTTCTACTCTCTTTGTCATGATCTTTAATGCATCCATAACAACTACAAACATATCACCTATGAAGGTGAAATATTCTTACACTTCAAAAATCTCAATATTATTATGATACCCCTTAGTTGAAACTTCCAATCATTCTTCATTCAATCATGATTATTTGACCTCAATGGTACTTTGAATGAGATCAAACTTCTTACTAGTTTCCAGCTCTTCAATCCCTTCAAGGATCTTTACATATTCAATCCAATATTCATCATTTTCCTCCATGGGGGAATCTTGTTTTATCTTCTTGTGCTCTTTAATTTCAAACATGAAAAGGTCTTCTTATTCTTTGAGAAGTTCAATATGTTGTTTCCAATCATATTTTCCTTCTTTTTCCTTGATAACCATAAAATATTCAAACTCATCCTCTTGGCCATGCTTATGAATGTCATATTCATAATATATTTCTCTATCATGTACTTAAAGTTATTGGTGATGTTTTTTAAGGCATATTTTTTCAATAACAACCTTACACCTCTGCAACAATCTCATTTTTATCTCCTATAAATACTAGATTCTCAAGACCTTTAAATTATTTGAACTTGTATAAATAGGCCTACCACATGTATCTTAGATATATTTAACCTTCTCATGAGACTCAACAATATTATTTAATATAATGTCTTTCTCAAGCACTTCCTCTCTCATGTCTTGATTAATATCTTTGTGAACAACTGTAATATGATTTAAATCTTCTCTTTATTCACTCAATAATGTTTACTTGTGTTTATATTCACCAAGGGGAGTCCCTATAGTGAACACTTATTCATATAAACTTGTGTCATCTTCTAAATCAGTTGTGAATTAGCTTAGTCTTCTTTGCTTGCCTCTCATAGGATGGGTTCTCCTTTCATAAAGGATGAGGTGGGAGGGTGGTGAACAAGTTCCTGGGTTGGAGAGGGAGAATGAGATGCTATGGAGGGATTCTAAATGGGCATAGGTATGTAAGGAGACAATTTAAATAATTATTGGAGAGAGAATATTATTTTGGGATATAAACACTTCATTTTCTTCAACAAGCACATCACCTTTCTCATAGCCTTTTTGAGGATCTTCAATAGCTATAACTTGATCTTCTACATTCTCAACTAAGGCTTATTTTCACATTGAAAATATTCTTGGATAGACTTCCAAGATGGATAGGCTATAGGTTCTTTAGGAGAAATAAATGGTGCTTGAACACACACAAGGTTTTCTTTCTTGACATCAACTTCTTGGTCTTTACTCTCTTTACCTTTCATTCCCCAAGACTTCACTACCTGATTCCAAGTTGGAACTTTGAGGTTAATAAGATATTTTGAAGACTCTTATTTAGGATTGTGAGTGATTTCATAAGGTTAAGAAGCATGATAAAACTAATGTTAAATATATTAATACTCTTGAGGATGGGAGGAGAAGACATGTTATTCAACCATATTTTCACTTTCTTCATAGCTTTCTTGAGGACCTTCCATAGTTGCTAGTTGATATTAAACTTCTTGGTTTTACCACCTTTATAATCTATATACCCACCATTGAATATGTCATCTCATTTCATGAAAATCTTTATTGATGACATAGTTAGCTTCCTCCTAAACCAATCTCTACTTATTCATAAGGAATTGAACCAACTTTATCAACCTCTTTATGAGATGGATAGGGATCACATAAAGTTCTTTATCCCATTTTTTCATCACCCTTTATAATCTTATCATATTTTTCATGAGTGATAACAAGTATCTAAATTGATGTGGAATTGAATTAGGAGGAGGAGGGATAGGTATATCTTGAGGAAGACTGCCTCTAAGAAACTACCTCTTAAGAGATTGGATTTTTTCTTTAAGATTTTTAAGCATATCTTATTAATATCCTTATTCATAGGTTTCTTCACAAGGCTGATCAAAAACTTCATAATCATATGGAGAAGGAATGGGTTGAACATATGGTTGATAACAACTTTGATAGGGCTATTGAGGAACATAGTATGGGTTATGACAAGGTTGATAGGGAGGTGTGTAGTAAAAACTCTCAACATATCCAAACATATCAACTTCATTAGTAAAATAAAACACAATATTGTTAAGCATGAAATATACTAAGAGGGGGGGGTGTGAATTAGTATATTATATATCTTATAAATCTTTCCTTTAACCAAATTCCACTTAATCAAACATTCAAGATATGCAATAAAACTCAAACAATAAACATCCACACAAGATAGAGAGAGACACCAAATATAATGTGGAAACCCAATGTGGGAAAAACCACAGAGAATCAATCTCAAATATATTTGTGAGAACAACCCCATAGGAGCACTATACCCCTTTGCCAAGTACAAACCTCAACTACAATTCATGAGCACCAACCCATAAGAGCTTCAAACCCCTTTGCTGAGCACCAACCCAGCACCTATTCATCAGTGCCAACCCACAAGAGCACCAACCCAACAACAATTTGTGAGCACCAACCCATAGGATCACCAAACCCTTTATGTATACCACACACCTATCTCTCAATGTTGCTACTTCAACAAATGATAGATCAATACAACATCTCCTTCCTCTCTCTCATTTTTGCTCTTCTAAGCTAGATATAACAAATACAAATCATATTCATCTCTCACATTTTCTCTTCTAAGATAGATATTAAAATATCAAATCAACCTCTCACTCCATATTATAAATGGCTACTCAAGCCTTTATTTATAGCTTTCCAAATGACCTTTGGCCTTCCCCCTTTGTGACCTTTCAATCCTCATGGAAAATGGCGGCAATCTTGGATGACCCTTCATATCCAAGCATTTGAAAGGTCATGTGGTGACCCTTCATGACCAAAAACATCCTTCCCACTTTTTTCCTTATCTTTGGTGACTTTTCGTATTCCTCAAAGTGTCCCTTCATAAGAAATTCGCCCTTTACTCTTTTGTCTTCACTTGGTGACTCTTGGTATTCCCCAGGATGACTCTTCATGGGAAAATGCATCCCATCCTTCTTTTGTCTTTATCCCATGACTGTTTGACTTCTCCATGGGCCCTTATTTTGTCTCATATGCAACCGAAAATATATTCGTTAATATTAAATAAATATTAACTCATAATAGCCAAGATAAACAACATTAAATGCAATGGGGCCTTTATCACCAATAATACTAAACCTTTGACATCAATGACAATATTTCTAACAAATACTTGATCAAAATATTTTACAACAATTGCTTGGGATACTTATAACTAGCTAATTACATTCAGATTCACCATTGGTGTTTGCTTGAATTCTTGAAAAAGTTGATAGTAGAAAGACACACTAAAAACCCTTCCACTCTTTTTAACCTTGGTCCCATCAGGCATGCCAAAAATGATATAACCAAATACTTCACATTTGGATAAGGTGGTTAAAACCTCTATAAATTTGGCTAATATGGTAATACCCTTAGACCTTTGTGTTGTCTACAATAAGGGTAAACCTATAGATTATGGGTTAGTTCCCTTGATCTATCTTTTAGACAAACACTCTACACTAGGCTAATAACTACTGGGGATGAAAAGGGATAAATGATAATGAAATAAACCTATACTAATGAAGGTGATACACCAAATATAAATCCACCAACATATTTGTATTTTTACTAAGACAGAAGACTCCTAAAATAGACCTCAACTCAATGTTCTTCTAGAATAAGTGTTTCTACATGGAGGTAGATTGTTATGCATATCCAGAGGTGGGTGAAAAAGAGGTCTAATAATAGACACTAATAGTCTCTCTCACACATCAAAACACACTTAATAAATACACACACTTCATGATACTTGTTAGAAGAGATGCTACTACTCATGCAATGCATACAAAATCATAATAGAAGTAAGGAGAAGACATTCATCACTTATAATCCAAATACACTACTTGACATAATTAGGCAAAAGTTTTAGAGACAAAAATCAACTTCAAAACTTTATTCCAAGGCAAAACAAGATTTCAAACCAGCAAGTCTTTACCATACTTCGTGTGGATTCCTTACAATGCCAAAATGGCTTGCATTTATAAAGCATAGGACATTAGAGAGAAGAAGTAAAGCTTGAAAATCATAATGCCAAGTGTCAAGATATGAAAACTAGATACAATGAAAGATAAGAGAGTTAAGAATACTTCATGAGGTCTTTTTGGACATGTGTCTATTACAAACATGACATCTCCCTTAAGTTCATGTAGAAACACTCCATTCTCCTTCTTGAAACTACCTTGATGAGGAAACCATTTGAATATTCAAAACTCCCATATAAGTCTTTGACACATATAATCTAACCTAAGGAGCTAAAATCATGATTTATTCAATTTATCATATTTGTTTAACTAATAACATCCTCCTTGACACTTGTTCACTTCTTTATAGCTGCCCACTAGCCTTATAGGCTTGTTTTCACACTTGTCACTGTGGTGACTTGAATTTATTTAAGGAGATTAATTTTATAAGTGTTAGAAAACTAATTAAGACATATTTATCCTTTATTATATCAAATAGACCTCAATGAAACTCCAAACCACACTTGTCATCTCAACTTTGACAGTCACATTTCTTCTCACTATGTTATTAAACACTAAATGCAATGATCAATCTGATGGAGGCATTTTTAGGCATGACCATGGTGAGAATTGACTCTGAGGAGTTATATTATATCTCTACAAACCTCTTTTATGAAATGGTAAATGCAAAAAGTCTACAAATCAATCCTAGCTTAGATAAGATAGATCCTGCTTATACTTCTGATTGGGGATATATTAGATAATTAAGATCATGACCAATTTGGATTTATTATACCTAGCCAAGGGATCTCTTACCATAATAATATCACAAGGGAGGGTTAAAAAGCTTTCAATCAGAACCTAACTAGGTCCTATGTTTTCATACTAACTAAACTAATAACAAGTAAATAAAAATCTTATCTAGTGTTCACCAAAGCTTATGGCATAAAGTGGGGGTAATAAAAAAATAAAAGTAAACATGCATAGAATACATATACTCACATCAATGTATATTTAATCCTATTTCATGGAAAATAACTACAAATGCATATGTATCTACTCTTATAAAGGAGGAACAAAGTTAGGAATACTTACCTTTGAATACAAACCCGTTGAGCCTCAATCTCTCTTTTGGCCAAGGTGATTTGCAATAGGTTATTATGGTATGTAAGGATGACAAGTATAAATTAGCTGTAGGCTACACAACCTACTGATGCATCCAAAAGACTTATATACAATACAAGATATGTATCTCAAAATAAAGTATGAAACCCTAAGCTTGATCTTCAAGTAGAATGGTGGATTAGTAGATGTGTAATATATCTTACTTCTTCTTGTATTTATTTTGAAATTATGAAATTAATGTTTTTATATAGGTGGATATAACCCTAAAACATTATAGAGATTTAGCTTAACAAGGTCGACCCAATCGACCTAGTATTGTAATTGACAAAAAACTAACTAGGTAATGTACTATGTTGGACATGGTTGACCTAGTTCCTAGTAAGCTTTATAAATAACAATACAAGGTCGATGTGGGTAACATAGTCATGTAAACTATCAAAAAGGGGTTTAGGTTAGGGAAAGGGATAATGAAGGTGTTAAATGACTAGAGGAGGGTAAAAAAAAAGAGGCAAAGCTTATAGGAATTATTTTTAGGAGACAAGTGTGTAGATAGCAAGTGGAAAAAAGGGATAATAATCTAGTGAATCACTAATGGTCTGCCCACCCATTTCCCAGTACACCCTTTAAAGAATACACTCAGAGAGATTGAGACTCCATGGGTTCCTAAAAGATATAAATGATTAGTATTTGATAAAAAGGTTGAAAATATTATGTGTATACATATTCCCCACTCAAAGCTCAACACATGTCACATATGTGTAACATGGGATGGTGCTTTAGGAAAAGAACATAAGTACAAATAACACTAAAGTTAAATAAATTTACGTAAAGATAAAATAATAAAAATTAAATGATGAAATTAAAAAACACATATATTTACTTACCTTAGTGCTTGATATAAATAAGGAAATATGAAAAATTTTAAGGTGTCCAATGTGAGGAACATTCAACAAACCTATAGAGATTAGTGAAAAAGAGCAAAAAATTAAAATTTTTGCAACACATATATATAATATCATAAAATATTCTCTATAATGTTAGGATTACATAACATTTTAAAGCTTAGAAAAAGAGTTAGTAGAAACAAAGATATGAGGAAAATAAGAAATATGACAATAAATTGTTGAAAGGTAAACAATTTTTAAAATAGTGAATATAAATAGGGTGAAAAATAATTTGTTTGTCATTATTTTCTATTATAAGAATAAAATAGATATTTGATAGATTGATTTGGATATATAGAGAACAAGGATGGTGGGGAGATGATAGATAAGATGGAGAGAATGCATTGCAACCACAATGAGTGTAACATAGGTAAGCAACTGAATAAATTCAAAATCTTGATTATTTTTATTTAAAATTGAGTAATGTATAAAAATTATATGATTATATTGAATATACATACCAAAATGAACCCTAGGAAAGTTATAGGGGCACTAGGGATCAAATGGGGTATTGGGTTGTAAGAAATCAGACTAATAAATGCCCAAGGCATTTATGACACTTTTAGACAAAAACTCATGGTAGTGAAAGAACAAGGTTGACTAGGTTAACATAGTTGTCATAAGAGGAAATAAACTAGTATCTAACTTAATAGTAAGTGGTTGACTTAGTTGGTTATGTAAAAAACTAGTGAGTTGAATTAGTAATATTAAGTCAAATATGGTTAAAATTGAAGCAAACCAATTTTTTTTTATGAATTTTATAATAATGTATTTTGATTAGAAATAAAATATATGTCTAATATATCCTTTTTTGTTTTATATTTTTTAGAGGTTCTATATATTTTTTTGATTGATCAATGCTTCATGGTTACCTGATTTGGTAGAGCGGTTGACAAATGTGGATAGAGTAAGATTGGCAGCATTGGGCTTGGAAGGAATCATGGAGATGAGATGCATCCCAATGTGTTGATTGCATTATCATGTTCCTTGGAACATGTGAATGGTTGTCTAACACTTTTAAATGGGTGGTGTATGGGGATACCATAGATGTAGGTATCACACTAGAGGATGTCCATGCATTGCTTAGACTACCTATATAAGGGACATCTATAATGATAAGATCACTAAATGATCCAGAAGAGAGATAGAGACTGGCCAGGTGGGTGACAAAATTAGATATGATATATCCATAGCTAAGGGTGAGCTCATTTGATGTTTACATTACATAGATTCTATATATTTAGAATGTTGTGATAGGACCCTAATAAAAACTATGCAAAAATTATACAAATCAATCCTAACTTGGAGAAGATAGATCTTACTTACACTTCTTATTGGGGATATATTAGATAATTGGGATCATGACCTATATAGATATAATAGACCTATACAAGGGATCTTTTACCATACTAATATTGTTAAGGAGGGTGCAAAAGCCTTCAATCAAGTAAAACTATGCAATAACCCTAACTAGGTCCTATGTTTTCATATTCACTATACTAATAACAAGTAAAACAAAATATAATCTAGTGCTCACCAAAGTTTGTGGCATAAAGTGAGGGTAATAAATAATAAAATTAAACATGCATAGATGACATATACTCACATCAATATTTATGGAATCCTAATTCATGGAAGAGAAGTGAAAATGCATATCTATCTACTTTTACAAAGGAAGAACAAAGTTATGAATAGTTACCTTCTAAGATGAACCTATTGAGCCTTAATCTCTCCCTTGGACAAGGTGATTTACAAGAGATTGTTGTGATTTGTAAGGATGATAAGGATAAATTAGTTCTAGGCTATAGAACCTATCAATGCATCCAAAATACTTCTCCATAAGACAAGATCTATATCTCTAAAGAAAGTATGAAACCCTACGCTTGCTCCTTAAGTAGAACAATGGATAGTAAATGCATAATATTTATTACTTATTCTTCTCTTTGTAATAAATAAAGGAAATGAATGTGTTTATATAGGTGAATCTAACCCTAAACCCTTCCAAAAATTTTGGCTGATAAAGTCAACCTAGTTGACATAGTATTAGAATTGACAAAGAACTAACTAGGTAATGAACTATGTTAGCCATGGATGACCTAGTTCTAAGTAAGCTTTATAAATAAAAATACATGGTTGATGTGGCCAACATAGTCGTGTAAACTTCCAAAAAAGGGTTTAAGTTAGGAAAATGGATAAATAAGGTGGAAAATGACTAGAGGATGGTGAAAATAGGAGGCAATGTTTAGGGTAATGGTTTCTAGGAGACAAGTGTGTAGATAACAAGTGGAAAAAGGGACAATAATCATATGAATCACTAATTGTCTGACCATCCCTTTCTTGGTACACCCCTTAAGACATGCACTTAGATAAATTGAGACTTGATGGGTTCTTTCAAGATATAAATCATCAATATTTTAAAAAATTTAAGGATATTATGCGTATACATATGCCCCATTCTAAGCTCATCATGTGTCATTCAGGTGTAATAGGGGATGGTGATTTGAGAAAGAAAATAGAAACACATGAAACTAAGATAAATAAAAATGACATATGGAAAGTAATGCTAAAATGAAATGAGAGAAATTGAAAATTCCATATATATACCTTAACTTACCTTTTCATTAAATGATTGTATGCAAACATCATAGACTTGATCATGGATGGTGAAGTATCTACATTTGAGAAAATCAACAAAATTGGCTAGATAACCAAGTTAGCTTCCCCCTTGGTGATCAAATATAAGTAGGTATTGATTGGGAAGACAAATGTTAAATTCATTTTGAATATTGTTTGATTTTTAGTGTGTGTAAGAAGAGAAAAATAGTGAAACTAAATGGTAATTTGAAAACCACCTAATTAGACTATGTGAGCTATTATAACCATACAAATAGCTGAAAATGAAAGTGTGAATTAATTACTAACAAATAGTTATTAATTTATAAATTAAGAATGGTATAGAGTTAATTAAAATGACACTATATGAAAATAGTATAAAATAGAGTTGATTGGGTAACTATTATTCTATGTAAGAGTCTTTAAAAACAAATCTAACTAGGTTGACTTAGTTTTTTAGATAAAAGACAGGCTACAAAACTAAGTTGACTGGTTTGACTTAGTTTGTTGTAGGATTACAATTTTGAAGACTACAATATTACATAAAATAGAACTATAATAAAGTACTAGATTGACATAAGGAGAAAGAGAGGAATCTTGGTAGGTTGGAAGATGATTAGGATTTCAAATTTTTTGTTGAAGTGCCTTGAATGCTACTTTTAAGTTCTATCAACTAAGTTGACTAATTTGACCTAGTTCTATGAAACCCTATTTAATTAAGTAAGATAATAAGACTAAGTTAACCTGACTGACTTAGTTTGTTGATCTAAATGTTGATTGAAATATTAAGTCAACCTTCCTGACTTAGTTTATTGATCTAAATGCTAATTAAAAGATTAAGTCAACTTTCTTGACTTAGTTTGTTGACTTGGATGTTGACTGGAAGACTAAGTTAATATACACAAATTAGTTTGCTGATTTAGATTCTAATTAGAAGACTAAATTGATCTACCCAACTTAATTTACTGATCTTGATGTTGACTAAAAAAATAAGTCAACCTACTTGACTTAGTTTGTTGATTTAGAGGCTGACTGAAAGACTATGTTAACCTCTATGACATAGTTTGTTGATCTAGATGTTGACTAAAAAACTATGTTGACCTATCTAACTTAGTTTGTTGATCTGGATGCTGACTAAAAGACTAAGTTATCATATCTGACTTAGTTTATTGATTTGGATGCTGACTGAAAGACTATGTCAACCTATTCAACATTGTTTGTTATCTAGGACTGAAGAACAATATTGTGTCAACCTATCCAATTCAATAACCTATATTTTATGAAGACCTACACATAATGAATAAATTCATTATGATATAACTATGTGTTAAAATTTTGCACTAAAGTTAAAACTATATAAACTAGGTCAACATAGCATCAAAAATATATAAAAATAATAGAATAATAAAAATTAAAGCATAAAAGAAAACCTACAAGGGTTAGATTCATGTCAGGTTCACCATAATTTATGCAATGAGAAATGTAACCAATCTACAAATCAATCTTCACTCGGAGAAGATAGATTCTACTTACACTTTTGATTGGAGATACATTAGATAATTGGGGTCATGACCAATATGGATATGTTAGACCTATCCAAGGGATCTCTTAATAAAATAATATCACTAAGGAGTGATCCAAAGACTCCACTCAAGTAAAACTATGCAATAACCATAACTAGATCCTATGTTTTCATATTCACTAAACTAATAAAAAGTAAAGCAAAATCTAATCTAGTGCTCACCAATGCTTGTGGCACAAAGTGGGGGTAATAAATAATAAATGTAAACATGCATAGAATATATATACTCACATAAATGTATAATGAATGTAAATGCATGGAAGATAAGTGCAAATTCATATCTATCTAATCTTACAAAAGAGGAATAAAGTTAGGAATACTTACCTTTGAACATGAAACCATCGAGCCTCATTCCCTTCTTTGGCCAAGGTGGTTCGCAAGAGATTGTCATAGTATGTAAGGATGATAAGGATAAATCATATATGGGATACATAACCTATTAATGCATCCAAAAAACTTATCCATAAGATAAGATCTATATTTCTAAATAAACTATGAAAACCTAAGCTTGGTCCTCAAGTAGAATGATGGATAAGTAGACGTCAAATATATCTTATTTTTTCTTCTTTTAATTTATAAATGATGAAATGAATGTGTTTATATAGGTATATCTAACCCTAAACCTTTATATAAATTTGGGTCGACAAGGTCGACCTTATCAACATAGTATTAGAATTGAAAAAAAAACTAACTAGGCTATGAACTATGTTGGTCATGGCTGACCTAGTTCCCAGTAAGATTTATAAATAATAATATAGGGTCGATGTGGTTGAGATAGTCATGTAAAATACCTAAAAGAGGTTTAGGTTATGGAAAGGGATAATGAAGGTGGTAAATGACTAGATGAGGGTGAAAAATAGGAGGCAAAGCTTAGGGGAATGGTTTTTAGGAGACAAGTGTGTAGATAACAAGTGGTAAAAAGGGACAATAATCCTATAAAGCACTAATGGTATGCCCACCCCTTTCCCAATGCACCCCTTAAGGCATGTAATTAAAGAGATTGAGAATAGATAGGTTATTATAAGATATAAATCATTGGTATTTGATAAATAATGAAAATATAATGTGTATACACTACTCACAATAACTTTCATTTGTATATTCCCTTTTGTACCTTTGAATCACCTTAAAACTTGTAGAAAACCCATATTTTAGCATGTTTGTACAAGTGATAGTATGTAAAAATTTAGTTTAAAGTAACTTTAGAGAGTTAAAAAGACTTCCAAATCATATTTTAGGACAAACTACCCCTTTTGGATGTATTTCCATTCATATCTTCTTCATCAGGTTCATACAAGGTTTTTAGGAGGGTTAAGTTCTTAATGATGATTCATAAAGGTTATATGCTTAACCCCAAAAATAATTAAACTGAGTTTGATTTTAGTACCCTCATAAACTACCCCTATATTATTTGGGTACCATGCACACCATCCCTATAGATATGAGCAAAATAAATTGGCTTTCGAGTAGCTAGCTTGCATCCTGGATAAGCCTGAGATAGATTTAGGCAAAAAATGACTAGTATTGGATTATTATATACAAAATGATAGTTATAATAATTATTTAAATTTACCCTTAAGGATATCAAAGTTTTTTATAAGATCAGATGATCTTATGAATGTCATTAGACACTTTGAAGGCTCATGTCTAATTTTGGGCCTAATAGGCCTAAACTAGGTTTTTAAGTATATAACCACCCTTAAGTGTTTCCAGTGTATTTAAGTGTTTATAAAACAAAATTACATATAAATAAACCTTTTATATCATACTTAAATTCTTCAATATTCTTCCATTCATTTTGCATCATTCATGTATCATATGTTTGTAAGGTTGGGTTAACTGTGGAGTGCCCTTTGTTTGAGAAAAAATAGAGGGCACTTCCCCTATTAGTCTACATAAAATGAGAATATGGAGGTATATTAAATCTCATGGGGTCATTATTTACAAATTTTTAAAACTTTATCACCTCTTTATAGATCTCAACACTTCAAATTCTCCAAACTAGCTCCCAGACCTAACATTATGTGTAGCCTTTTATTAGACTGAGTTTCAGGCTCATGCCCAATCATGGATCAATATGTGTTTTGTGTCCTTTATATGAGAATCACATGGAATGTTACATCATTATTATGAAATTTTTTTATACATTTTCATCCAACTTACACCTCTGCTTACCTTGTTAAACCTACGCTCTCCATATGCCTAGGTTAGTTTGTGACTGTGTCAGACTGTAGGTGATATTCAAGGAAGTATGAGATTCTCATGTAGGTCCTAATTTATGTATAATTACTATGTTTCACCCCTGTACCTAATCTTGATGTCATTATGCCATTTCACACTTAAATAGATTAATCTTTTCCTTGAAACCATGCCCTTGTCCTTATATCATCAGTTCACTAGAAGCTACTTATGAGATTCACTATCTATTTTGGCACTATGGCATTATATCTAAATAATTATATCCATTTAAGAATTTATTGAGTTATATACCACTCTATCTCCTTCTCTCTCAACCAAAAAATCTCCTTCTTGTGCTTATGTGTGGCCTCAAGGTCTAGACTACAAGAATGAAGTGATTAGACTTATCTAGACCTCAAAAATATCCACCAATAGATGACACTGTGTAGGGTAGATAACCTTTTTAGAAAAACTAAAGTAAGAATTCCTTCTTAGCAAATTATTCAACCTATGATCATGAACCTAGGTCTGACTATATATAATAGCCTCACCACTATCACAATGATATTATCTATGCTTTTAGACATAATTAAAGGTATCAATTCAGTTCAAACACGTCTAATTCAACACTACTCTACCTCTTTTGTATTGAATTCAGACCACTATTTGAGACTACCTATAGATGGCCCTTTTAGGGCTTCTTAACTGTATCATGTGTTTTATATATTTGCCTCCCATTAATTATCGTCTTGAGGAAAACCTTCTATGGAGAAACTAATCATCATGATCTAGATATTTAAACACATGTTTCCTATTCTTGTTTTCAATCCACTCATAGAAAGATGAAACTCTACAATTGGTAAAACATTGTTCACATCCCTTAATGGTGTTCACTTTTAACACAATGAAATTATACCTATCTCTTCATGTTCACACATTCCAACCATAATTAAGCCAACATAAAATGAGTGAGCATGCACTGCAAGACCACATACATCAATTGCTTCACATAAACCATTGTAAATAGATGAGAAAATTAAGGTGTTGGGGATGTACATGCAATTTAGAGGCACTAACAGTCTTAGCGATTGTCTTAAATCATATACCACTAATATATAAACCATGACCATTAAATATAAGGCCATAAAGATTATTAACATCCACCAAGTGAACTCATTCCAACTCCTCTCCTCTTATCCGTACCAAGTGTAAACCATTTGACCTTGTTGACTTGCCCAAGAGAGCGATGATAGAGAGAGATTAGTTTTTTTCAAATTTGAACCTATTAAATCCACTTGAGCTTAGAGAAGATATTTTGATTTCTTAATAAACCTTCTTAAATCCTCACACTTTTTAGGTGAGTTCCCTTAGTCTATACAACTATCTTAAACTAAATTTTTTAAATGATCTTCTAGTTTGTACATTGTACCTACAACCTTTTCAATTTAAAACTATCTTCTAACACTTATCTAACATGTAGTGTGTTATATTTCACTTTGACACATTTTTCTTTTAGGGAAAACTGTACAATTTTGTTCAAATGGCCAAAATCTAGTAAAAAGGTGATGAGGATAAATAATAAACATGGAAAATATTTAAAACACATTAAGTGACCTTCAAAACATGACTTAACCCCATTTAGTACCATGGTTGGAATTTAAAACATATAATAACCCTATGACAACTTGAAATTTTAGTAGGGTTGACCTAGTTTGACATAGGGGAAAATTAGTCAACAAGAAATAAAATTATTTTTGGTATGGTAATTTCCATATTTAACATATTTCCATAATTCAACATTGTAACTGAATATTGTGAATCTAAAATATTTAATTGGAAATATTCCTATATTAGTCTACTTCATTATTTATTACAATATTCTCCTCACCCTTATTTCAAAAAAATGTGAAAATTTTGGTGAACCCATCCTTTTAGTCTTGTTATTCCAATCATAGCTTGCCCTAGGGTTTTCAACATTTTGTAATTCCAAATTGTAGCAATAACTTTTTAGATTTGGAATTTTCCATCCTTATTTTCATCTTTTTTATATAAGAAATGGAAAATGTTAATAATAGATATTTTTTTGAAAGTAAAGATAAGGAATAATTAATTAATCATTTCAATGTCAATCATGAATTATTTGATGCCTTATTATATGTCACTTTTTGGTGAAATCACTAATCATGTTGAGGCTAATGCATCTATATCTAGTAATGATGAATATTTAAATTATATTACTACTGATTCAATCCCAATATTCTTCACATTGATCACATCATTTATTACTACATCTAGTGGAGGAAAGAGATATGTTTTCAAGTTGAGTTTCCTCAAAGACCAAACAGATATTGTTACATCCTCCATGGGAACAACTAATGTTTCAACTCAATTACCAGTTTTAATGCCTTTATAAACACAAATAGTGATTGCATCCCCTTTGGTGACTTTTAAATATCAAATCTTATCCCAATGACTATATTGTGAAAATTATTCTCAAATTTAGTCATAATTTGTAAGTTAAGGCTACAAATATGGATCAAAATGATTCAAAATCAACTCATACTATTGATTCAAAAGATGTATTACATAATCCTCTTTCACCTACTATGTATTTTCACTCTTTTCCAATTGGTTTTTAGCTTTCAATTTCACACATTATGATGGCAAAGGTGACCCTCATCAACATCTTCCATATTTATGTGAAACTTTCCTTGATTATACTTCTAATGATATAATTTTGACCAAACTATTTACAAGAAACCTCAAGGATTATGATTTTTTATGGTTATATGATCTAAAAATACAATTGGGAAAGGCATTAAATCCTCTAGTGGATTAGTTTATAGCATATTTCTTTATCAACATTACTAAAAAATATGTCATATGCACAAATTACAAAGATGAAATAAGGAACCAATGATCTTATAAATTAATATGTTTTGAGGTACAAGATAATGTTGGCCAAACTAAAATTTCTAATGGCCAATAGATATCTTCAATAAAATATTTCTTCCCAATCACATGAGTATATTGTCTTTAATAAGTTCAAATATTTTGATGACTTATGCCATATTATTTGATATTAAGAAATGAAACTTAGTTCATTAAACAAGATTAAGTATGTAGCCAACAAATCAACTATACGTAATAAAAAATTTCATATTAATCCAAATTATAAGGTAAAACCTCAAGTGGCTAAAAAGGAAGTAATAACAATGATCAACCATATGTCACAAAAACCTAATCATCTCTTATTATTTAATGCACCTAATAGAAAATCTACATGATTAATTGAATATCCAACTTTGATCCTTATAATCTAGTGAATTTTTATCTCATATCTCCCCCTCCTCCTTTAGAGGTTGATATGAGTTTATATATAAAAATTGATATGATTCCAATGCTTATTATGACTATCACCAATGTTTTGGGCATTATACAACCAATGTTACAAGTTAAAGCACAAGATATAATATCTCATTTATAATTAACATATCACATTTTATGATGTTAAAAATGATTTAGGATCATAATATGGTGGCCATAAAAATTAGAATATATTTGACAATCCATTATAGGATCACTCTAAAGGAAAATTGGAAGTGAAAATGGAATAGAATACACATCCTCATCCACCACATTATGGGCACCCATTAAATTAGATTATTGGAATAATTACACATGATATAACTTTTATGTTTCAAAGGGATTTTATTACATTTTATGAAAACAAAATTGTCAATGATGATTTAGATATTCACTCATTGTTTATTAGAACACATATTAATCATCAACCTATACATAATGTTATGTTTTATAATGATTTTAGTGATAATCTATGTACCATGACATTAACCACATATTTGGTATATACACATGTGGATTTATATCTTTAGAACAAGATAGTTAGAACATTGGATGAGAAATCACAAGTGTGTGATGAGATTAATTTGCCTTTACAAGTTTTTCTAGCACATGTGACTACAACATTTTAGTTGTGTCACATACAAGAGTATTTGATATGTTATTGGGATGACCTTAGATTCACAAAATCACACATTTCCCTCCACATTACATAGATGTATTAATTATATTCATGTCAATAGGGTAATCAAAAAAATAAATTTGTATTTCAAGAGAGTTAATCATAAAAATTATTGAGGTTAATAATGAGTTCAAGGGTAATCAAAATTTAATCCCCTTTCCTAGGTTATTAATACTTTTAAGGCAGCTAAATCAAAGACATACAGTGGACTCAATTGTATATTCATCTACACCTTCATGATAATACCAATTATTGAGAGTAGACCATGTATTAGAGAGGGTACAAAGACCTGAAATTACAAATTCAAAAAAAAATGTCACAAAGCATTAAAACATGGGATCAATTAACCAATATATATCCTACTACTCCTTCATGAAAACATATTATTATGAATCATAGACAATATATGGCACATTCCATAGATTAAAATTTTCACATATACATGATCCTTGGCAAAATGAAAATTTTGTTGTATCTCATATTGAGCCTAGAGTATTATATGAATATCCCTTATATGGGATAATCAAATATCCTTATAGTTCCAAAAATAAAAATAAAATAATTTATACTCACTAGATTTTACAAAAAATATTTAGAATTTACATGTTCACTATCTTTTAAATTAATAAAAACATTCAAATAAATCAAAAACATAAGTATTTAACATTTACATGTTCACTATATTTTGTATATGTTGTTTGATTTATGTTAGTAGATAGCATATCATCTCTTTTATTATTTTACATTTGTGTTTAAACCTGATTTTACATACAAGGTATTATCTAGGGTTAAGTGGATTAGATTATATTTTACACAAAGATAGTGAAATAATCTAATAAGTAAGACAATTAATAAAAAACTTAGACAAATAATATTCTAAATTTATACAATTGAGATTGCTGAAAATAGTAAAGTACAATTATTGATAGATATTTTAGTAAATTAGAAACAAATTATCCTTAGTTGGTTTACTATGAAAATGTAGGTTTGATTTGGAACAAGATGGAAGTGGACTAGAAGAAAATACTAGAACAACCATTAAATTATATTTATTTTTTGTGGCTCAGATGCTTGCATTAGATCCAAAAATTTGCATCAATATAGGTGTATAGCCCTTCTTCAGGTGTCTTGTATAAAATATTCACTATATCTAGATGTGACAAACTATATCCTTCTATGTTTTTTATATCTTTTCTTCTAATGTATTTAGATCATGCACATAAGTTATCACTCTTTATCAAATGATTAAACCCTAACTCTTCACCCTTGGAGTGACTATACAAAAAGGGGTTAATAGGATCACAATGTCAAGCTTACTCAAGGACCCCTCTATCAATAAGCACTAATTACATACCCAATACTCCAAATAGGACTTCACATTTATGTATTTTTCCCCTAAATGTTAGCTTGTGTATACACAAGGATGCAATATATGATAAGTAAAGACATGAAATGATTTAGATTTTAAATTAGAAAATATGGCTCATAGGATTCTCCTTCAATAATTTGGAACCATGTAAATATCGATCCTATGAATGATATATAAATAAGTATGAATAGGGCATGTTTATTTATTTGTATGATATATTTATTACTCAGTATATGCATTGTGAGTTGTATGTGATTTTTAGGTGAGGAATGAATAGGGGGTGATCTTGTATATGTACTAATACTTTTTTAAATTATATCAAATTAAATCACTTAATCTAACCTTTAGGATATCATTATTTTTTCAAATTGAATAATTTTGGGCACCAGACACTTTGTAAGAAAAGTGGATACTTGTTCCAATAAAGGTGTTTGTCTTGGACATAAGTGATAGGGATCTAGAAAATAGGTACAGGTCTAGAACTTGTAGTGAAGCATAATAATAAGGTTTAGATATTTTTTAACATTATATAAGGCCTAGTTATGTGAATAACAATGGTCATACAAAGAGATAATAAATTAGGCAAAAATAGATAGTGAATGCAAGCCTTCTAGAAGTGGCCAAGACTATAACTAAAAGGTAAAACCATGATACATATTTATAAACAATACAATATTGAGGTAATATATAATTAAAATAAAAATTATCTATATTTCATCCACATTTAATATAATAATGAAATTTTTAGTTTAAATGAAATAAATGCATTCCTTTCAATTATCCTAACTTGAGTGTCTTTTTTTAAACTATCCTTAAACTAAGAGCATGTTACAATGTATAATAATTTTATTAAATTTAGAATTGAAATAATTTTAAATTCTTGAAAGTATAAATATCAAGGTTAGGAGTACACCTGGATGTCGATGTAACTATATTTACTTTTGGAAATTTAATTTAAAAGGATGATTCATTATGAAGAATTAGAAATGGGATTAGGATAATCCTAAACTTGCAAGTGCATATATATATATATATATATATATATATATATATATATGTATGTATGTATGTATGTATGTATGTATGTATGTATGTATGTATGTATGTATGTATGTATGTATGTATGTATGTATGTATGTATGTATGTATGTATGTATGTATGTATGAGGATTAATGCCCCAATTTTGGTGTAAATGTGAGTTGAAACATATCCATTGATCTTATTTCATCTTAATCATGTAACCCAAATATGTGCATAATCTAGTGAGTGTGAGTTATTTAATCAACTCACACTATATATCTAGTGAGGGTGGATGATTAATAAAATCCAACCTATAATTATAGTGAACTTAGATGATTTAAACAAATTAAACTTATAAATTTTATAATATTGAGTGATTTAATCAACTAAACATTCCACAGATGAACCAACTACTGTAGTATATTAGACCAATAAAAATACATAATAGTCCATAATAATATTTTAAATATAGAAATCAACTTGAGTTTTAAATTTTTAGGAGATCTTTGTATGGCATATGCACCTCATATATGTTTTAATTTAAAATTTAGGTATAATAACATAACTGATATATAGAATGTTACCATAAATATGTATCTAAATCATATAGATTTAAAATTTGGTGGATTTTAAATTAGTTATAATGTGGAGGACATGTTTATATGACATCCCGTACTGAATCTAAATAATTTGATAATTGGTGTAAATGTGAAGAACATGTTTTTATAACATGCCCCCACTATAATATGTAGATGTTGAGTATTACATAAATGTGGAGGTCAAGCATTTTTTACATTCCCCCACTATAATCTATAAATATAAAAATGTGTATTTCATGTCTCTATGAAATTCCTCTAATTATATGGCCCCCCTATTTTTAAGTGAGGGTAAGTATGATTTGGTAGTTACCTTACCTCAAAAGGATAAGATAACTATATAAGTTGTGTATGTGTCGTTTAGCATAAAGGAGTAATATGTCTAGGGAGATATAGCATTGAGGCACTCAGTATGTGATCATATCAAGTCATAAGATACATGTTATAGATCATGAAAACATATAGAGTTTAATAGTACAATCTCAAAAATAAATCAAACACTCACACAATATCACTCAAAATCAAAGAAAAAATAAATGGTCTAAGGAGACATCATACAAGGGGCATGTTAAAATTCCACACAATTGAAGGACATGAATTAGTTAAATGTATATAAATCATATAAATGACATTTTAAAATGTATATATAACATAGAGTGACATATTCAAATGTCTAAATAGGAAATCAAAGGCACGTGGGACATAATCAATATAACATATTCAAATTCTCAAACATGTAATATAATGCAATATAATAACAAGTAACACACTAAAGGAATCACATGAAAATAAATAAATGAATATATGAAACTGATATAAACATAACATACTAATTCCTGAACATATGTGTGCATAACATTAAGAACATAACATATCAAGCACATTGTGAAATGCATAAATATGTATATGGGAATATGTAAGTATACAAGATCAAACATGATAATGGAAAGTGATAATATAATAATATAACCTAGGTGTATCATGATCAAAGAAGTAGATGCCCCAAACATACTTATGATGAGAGTGGATGGAAGGCCTTACATTTGTATATGCATATATCATGTGTGTGGGTATGTATGTATCAAACTCAATTGAAGCATGAAACATATGTGTATATAGGGAAGAATGATATGATATATAATAACATGTAGAAAAAAACATATGTATAATAAATAATATAACTAGGAACATGTTGAATTTTTTAGGGTTTTTGAATTTTATGAATGTTTTTGTATTTTTGGAATATTTGATTTTTTTGAAATTTTTGGAAAGGGTAAAATCTATCTAATTATCCCATCTAAGCGATGCTCATTCAGAATTGATTTTAACTCTAGATATGGCATATCAAACTAGTGTCATTATCAAGGAGCATGTATATGTGTAATATTTGGTGATGTATGATATGTGATGCTTGACATATGTATCATAGGAATTTATGGTCTCAAAGAGGAAATGTAAGGAGTAGGGGTTTGTAAAATCCATCATATTGTACTTTGTAGCTTATTTTATGTAGAAATAATAGGAACATGTTTGATTACTCTATATAGTTGAGTATACTAAGGAGGAGGAGGAATAGATGAGTATGTTTGAATTTCAGTTTCACCAAATGTTTAACCTAAATTTAGATATGGGGGATGATGTAGGGTTACTGGGATTATATTAGATTTTACACAAATATGCTAAACTAATATAATAATCAAGCCAATTAATAGAAAAATAAGATAAACAATATTCTAAATTCATACAACTTAGATTGTTAAAAATATTAAAGTACATTTATTGATAGATATTGTAATAATTTGGAAATAAATGATAGTTGGTTTACTATGCACATGTATGTTTTATCTAGAACAAGTCAGAAGTGGACTGTAAGATGACTTTTTAATAATCTTCAAATTCTATAAATATTATTTTTGTGGCATTGGATACTTGCATCAAATATGGACATTTGAATCAATGCAAGTATCTAACCCTGTCATAGGTGTCTTATATAAAATACTAACTAGATCTAGATTTAACAAACTGGAGCTTTCTATATTTTTATCAACTTTATTATGATGTCTTTAGATAATTCACATAGATTGTTACTCTTCGTCAAATTATCAACCCCTAGTTATTCATGCTTGAACTCTAAGAAAAATTGGTTAGTAAGCTCATGATATCTAGCTACCCTAAGGCCACCCTATAAATGGTAACTATCTACATATCCAATATTCTGAATAGGGCCTCCAAATTATGTATTTATCATATTTTTTTGGCTTGTGTGTGCAAAAGGATGCAATGTGTGATAAAAAAAGATATGTAGTGACCTAGATTGTAATTTGGAAAATATGGCGCATAGAATCCTACTTGAATGCTTTAGACTTTTGGAAATACTATTCTTATGACTGATATAAAATTATGTATGAATACAATATGTTTTCTTAATTAAATTCTTAATTTAGTGTTTCTTGGTATATTACCATATGAGTTGTATGTGATTTCTAGGTGAGTAATGAATGATGGTTGATCTTGTATATATACCAATCTATTTTAAAAGTATCTCACATTAAAGCACTTATTCCAACCTTTAGGATATGTTTATTTTTTAAATTTGATGAAATTTTGGAAATGAACACTTTGTAGGAAAAGTGGACAATCATGATAGCATAGATGTCTATCTAGGATGCAAATGTCTAGGGAGTTAGCAAACAAGTATAGATCTAAAATTGGTAGTGAAGGATAATAATAAGGTTTATATATTTTTTCATAATATATAAAGCCTATGCATCAAAATAACAATGGGAAAACTAAGAGATAATTTACAGGCACAAATATAGTGAACTTGAGCCTTTTAGTAGTGGAAAACCTAGAAGTGAAAGGCATAGACATAATAGGTATTTTCTAGGTGTACAAGACTAAGGTACTATATAAATCTAATTTTATTATATTTACTTTGTTATTTTTTATTATTTTTCCCTTTGTAACATTTATTTTTTAATTTGGTTTTTTTTTAACTTTTCTCAGTATTTTTATACCTTAAAAGATGTATTTGTTATTGTATTATGTTTTTTTTAATGGATGGTACATCTAAATATAGTGGTGTTTGAAAGGATTTTTATAATGTAAAACTACCACTGTCAATTATTTTTAAATCATAAGGTGCTACAAATATTAACACTATTTTGTGTGATGCCCCAAAGCTTTATTATAAGTACAATAGTATTTTGATTCCATTAAAGGGTGCCAATGAGGCCACATATCTTGAATATTTTATCTTAAATTCTTATTAATCTTGGGTGAATATTTTGACCTATTTTTCATAAATTTATCTTATTTATTAACCCATTCTTGAGATGAAGTCATTTGACATATAAATTTATGTAATAGAGAAGAAAATTTACAATATACAGTAGCATGTTTGGGATAGTGGGTATGTGAAATATTATCCTCACGTATATAATTTGATATTAATATATATATATATATATATGTATGTATGTATGTATATATATATGTATGTATATATATATATATGTATGTATACATATATATATATATATATATATATATATATATATATATGTATATATGTATATATATATATACATATATATATACATATATATACATACATACATATATATATAGATAGATACATATATACATATATATATATATATACATACATATATACATACATATATATACATATATATATATGTATATAAATATATGTGTGTGTGTATACACACACACACACACACACACACACACACACACACACACACACACACACACACACACACACACACACACACACATATATATATATATCTCTGTGTGTGTGTGTGTGTGTGTGTGTGTGTGTGTGTGTGTGTAAAATAGCCTCATTAGATACATTACTATTCATATGTTGGGAGTATTCAATGTGCATATAATTTTTGTTAGGAGGATGCACCCTACCTCTTTATATAGTGATAGGAATAGAGATATGGTATATATCTAAACCTTGAGGATTTGAAGGGTGACACTAAATTTAGATATGATCCAAACATAAATCTAAAACCTTTTTAAAAGGAAAAGAATACTAAAAGTGATGAAGGGGAAAAAAGAATGACTTGAGAAGGGTCAAATAAATAATTGACAACAAAAGGAAAAAATTGAAACTATTTTCAAAATAAGACATTATTTTGATAAAACTTATTAGATATGAAACCCATAAAATTATTTTCAAATTGATACACATTTCACCCTCTAGGTGGAATTTACTAAAACATGTAAATTACAAATTTTGAAAAAATTACATAGTATTGTTGCAACAAAAAATAGTTTTGTATCTACTTGGTTTGACTATAATTTTTTTTGGATAATTTTAAAAAAATAGCCATTTTGGTCCAAATATAGTCCAATTATTGAATACCCCTAATAAGGGAGAACCTTAATAGGAGAGTAACCATCAAAACCCTATGGAAAAATGAAAAATATCATATTTTCACCTATGGAAAAATGAAAAATATCATATTTGCACCTATGGAGATGGACATTTTTAGGAATAAGGTTTAAAATTCAAAACCCAAGGCATATATATGAAAAACCTAGAGATAATTATGAAACCCTAAGGTCCACCTAGGGTTTGGGAATGCTAAATAAATATATGGGTTCACCAATATGTTTTACCTTAATTTGGACCCATTTCTTAATCTAATTAATATAGAAACTATGTATATTCAATTTGCATAATGTATAAAAATTAAGCATATATCTAAATTTAAAATATTAAAATTTATATAGAATATAATATTTTTTAAATATGGAAATTATAATGAAACATAACATAATTAACATTATTTAATATTGTGTAGGACTAAGATAGGTGGTAAGTAACAAGGTGGGTAGAAAGCATGATAATGGGTCACTTGGTGAAAGATATAGATATATATCTAAATTGGATAACAATCTCCATCTTAAGTTAGTAGCCTTGGATGTTATGTTTTAGATTGGATGGTTTCATCTGATTATGTTTTCTTTCTTTTATTTTAACATAGGAACATGTTTATTTCTCTTTTATCTGTATGTATGATTTTAGGGATTTCTCATACATGTAGTGTCTAAAAATACTGCTTCTCTCCTTAAATCCATGTCATTTTATGAAGGGATAAAATTGTAAAACTTTGGAAAATGTAGTGAGTTGAGCTAATCTCAATCAACCCAATTGATCATTGACCACTCCCTACATAATTTCAAATCATGTTCATTTTATATATAAATGCACCTAGAAATGTAACCATCAATACTCAAAAAATTTCACTCTTGAACTATCTTAGTGTGCTATAAACTTTACCGATGACAACTCGTAGTGAGTAATTTATAATTTGGGGATAATATTGTAATTTTTATTAATGTACAATAGTGTATAGACTTTTGATAGACAAGTGGAATATGGATATTAATTATAAACTTTTTATATTTCTATTCTTCTATTTAGGTGATTTATCACACCATCGACATGATATATAAAAGGTTTGACCTATAAGGATGACATAATTATAAAAATTCACCATTACTAGGTGAAGGATGAAACCGTTAAATTTAGATGGTACCTTCTGTGTCTGATGATTTTGTCTATGATATAATAACATTGATATGATGATATAGAACCATATGAGTATAATAAATAATTATTTTCACATAGATTAGGTAAAATATTGTAGGTTATTGATAATAAATTAGAAGGATTGAACCCATAGCTAGCATGCATATGTGAGAGAGTGGAAAATAAGAGGCATATGTGTGCACACAAGTCATGTATGGTGAAGGTATGTAAAAATTGACAGCCAAGTGTATAATACCATATTTTAGTGTATAAAAATGTTCTAGTATTGAAATATAATACAAATACTAGAATAAAAAGATAAACATATAATTCAGTGTGTACAACACACTTTTTATTTAGAATATGGACCCAAATGTGTATCTTTCTTAAATAAAACATGTAATGAATATGTAGTATTCAATTTCCATATGTAAAATATAAAATACTAACTATAATTTAAATTTGTCACTTAAGAAAAAAGGAGTACATCATTATATGGGTATAAATGTGTTTCCCTGTAACTTAGTGGAGATGATGGTTCCTTGTTGAAGCATTGAAATATTTATGCTCTTGTTGAATCATTGGATAATTAGGCGTGATGAAAGCCCAATTTTATTTAATTAAGAAATATATTTTGTTGGGAATAAAAATTAAAAAAACCCTTATGAATGTATGTAGTAGTGTCATTGGGCATTTATAAAAATAAACCATAGTAAATCAATCTAATTTATCTTTAATAACCTCATGATGGTAAGGTAAGATCCATGTAATTGTCTCTCTATGAGTAATTCTAAGGAAACTAATTATCACTAAAACTCAATGTGAACTACCTTAAGTAAAATTAATCAACCACTAAAACTAAACTTAAATATTTAAGGTTTGTCACTACTCATTTCCATTGATTTGTATTAAAAATTAAATAATTGTAATAGTGTTTAATACATAAACTTCAAAAGTGCATGAACTAGTATCACACCTCACTAAATTGGTACCAATTTTAAACTATCATAATGTGTATGTTCATTAAATAGTTTTTATAAAATAAAGGGAAAGGGAGAAATATACATTTCTAGGAAGAAGCTTCAAGTATAGTCTGAAACTATAAGACAAGTGTTGAAAATTCATGAAAAAACTAGTATGCTAAAAATCTAAAACATGGGAGTTTGATTTTAAGCTAAAAACACAAATTTTTCATATATTAAATTGTTTTATCAACTACTTACATAAAATAAAAAACTCACATCTATAGTTATTCATAGAACTCCTATAAAAAACCTTTATATTTTGTTGTTATTTCTTACTTGCTATTGACTATTCTATAAACTTTGTTTTCTCCCTATATAATGTTGATTGTATACACTTTATTTGACTATTATTCTAAATCTAATAAAACTCCTATTTACTAACCTTCTATTTTGACATGATCATGCTCTTTCAATACTAATGTCTCTTTCTTCTATCATGTGTCTATTGTTTTATTTCTCTTTGCCTATTTTTCTAGGATTTTCTCTTACTACTGTTGTGTCTAAAATTCTACATCTTGCATTCTATTTGTCTCTTTTGGATACTACTACATATCTCTTCAATTTTTATTATTTTTGTCTACTTATTTTTAGTCATCTCACCTACCACACATTTTCACCCCAATCTAAATGGTTGCTAAAATTTTAAATTCAAAGTATCATTCACTGACTACTATTAGGTGAGTTTAAATGATGTTGGGGATATCTTTAGAGTTGACTAGTATGTGAAAAGGTAAATAATAAAATATTTAAACACTCCACCTTATTTTTAACCTTCATTACATACTCATTTGAACTCAAATAAACCTTTAAAACATATTTGTATCTTCTCTTTACCTTCTTATATTGATTTGAAACCATTTTGTTCATGTTTGAAGCTTGACTGGTAGACTCTAAAGCTTCATTTTCAAACTTAAGAGCTTCACCATTGAAATCCATAACTTCTTTGTCTAACTCTAGTGCTTTGTTGATGAAATTTGTAACTTCAATGTTGAACTCTGAAGCTTAGCTAATGTACTCTTGAGCTTGCATACAACCAAATAGGGACAATGTTATTTTATCTATGACACATAATCTTCCTATTAAACAAATAAAACTATCCTTTGGTAAAGTCTTAGTAAATATTTTATCTAGCTACTAATCTGATTTACAAAATTAAATATCTATCACATTATTTTCAACTAACTTTTGAAGGAAGTGATACCTAATTGCAATGTGATTCCTCCTACCATGAAACATTGGTTTTTTGACAACTCTATGGAGGATATATTGTCACAATACACCATATAATATCCTTTTTGATATTCATGCAAATATGAAATTATCCTTCTTAACCATATAGCTTGGCATGATGTGGTATTGTATACTATGTACTTATCTTTAGCTATAAAAAGTGAAACTATGGGTTGTTTCTTTGAACCATAAGATATTGGTCCCAACCAAAGATGAAATAATACCCCAAAGTGTTTTTTTAATCATTAATAATATTAACCCAATCACTATCCATGTATACAATTAGTTAAAACTCATCTAGTATTGCATATAAAACCCCATATGTTCTTGTTCCATTCATGTACTTCAATATCCTCTTGCCCACTTGACAATTTGTCTCCTTTGGCATCTCCATGAATCTAGATATGAGGTTGATTGCATACATGATTTATAGCCTATTTCTATTCAAATACATAAGACTTTCCACTAAACTCTTATACCCTGTGGGGTCTCCATTGTTGTTGTAATCATCCTTACCCAAATTTAAAGTTGTCTCAACTAGTGCATATATTGGCATGTTGTCTAGCATCTTAATCATCTCTAAAATATCGTTTACGTACTTATATTTCCATATGAAGATGCCACTATTTATTTGTTTTACTTCTATACCAAGAAAGTACCTTAATAAACCTAAATCAGTCATTTTAAACTCTAATTTCATGGTTATTTTGAAAACTCCTATTGATTTATTTAAATTTTTGGTGAATATTAGATCATCCACATATAAAAAAATAATAAAAATAACTTATTTGCATTTTTTATGTAGAGTGTGAGCTCACTACCACTTTTGTTGAATCCATTACTTGTGAAATAAGAGTCTCTATGGTTGTACCATGACCTTGGTACTTTATTGAGCCCATACAATGCCTTTTTCACCCTACATATCTTGTTCTTGTATTTGAAAATCTCATGTATAGGTGGTTTTCCTATATAAACCTCTTCTTCTAGAACTCCATCCAAGAATGTTGACTTGACATCCATTCAATGCACCTTTTGTTTGTGTTGAGCTGTAATGGTTATAATTGTCATCACCATTTACAACATTATTATTAGTGAAATATATCATTTTAATTATTTTTAGGACTTTGCTTGTATCCCTTCAATACTAGTCTTGCATTATGAATCTTTATCTTTCCTTTGGGAGTGGGTTTTGTCTTATACACCCACTTGACTCCTATGACCTATTTTCCTTTTGTAAGGTCAACTAACTCACAAGTCTAAATTTTATCTATAACATGCATTCATTCATCCATTACCTCACACCACTTATTGTCCTTGACTAATTCCTCATAATAGATAGGATTAATTGATAAAAATAGATCATAATTCATTGTTTCATATTGATTTTATTCATACCTTGAATTCTCATAGTTTTGTTGCAATCTCCTTGTCCTTGCTAGGAATTGACTTGTATTGGAGGAGGATGGTTTTGACTCATGAACAACTCCTTGACTTCCTTGGTGGTTTTTACCACTAGATGAATAATTCCTTTGTGAAATAGGGGTCTAACTTGGTGCATGAGTGGATGCAATTCTTATTGGTTCATATTCAATAAAGTGACCACTATCCCTTGGTTTTGCTCATTCTTATTCTTGTATCTCTTCCCAAGTTTCATTATAAATGAATTGAACATCCTAGGTGATTATGAGACCCTTAGTGATCAGATTATACAATCTATAAGTCTTTTATTTGTCACTATACCCAATGAATATACATTTCTCACCTTTTTCATCCCATTTTATTCTTATTTTCTTGGACATGTATGCATATGTAACACATTTGTACACTTTAAGGTGTTCAACACTAAGATTATGGCTACTCCATGTTTATTAAGGGATCATATCCCTAACACTCTTTATTGGAAAAATATTTAGTAAGTATATATATGTTTCTAAAACCTTAGCCCAAAAATCATTAAGCACACCTTTTGCCTTTGATATACTCCTTTCCATCTCTTAGATGGTCATATTATTCCTCTCAACCACACCATTTTGATGTGGTGTATATCTAGATATAAATTCCTTCTTTATCCCATGATATTTGCACAGAATTTTTAACTCTTTAGAGATATACTCTCCCCCTATATCATCCTAAAAATATTCATGTAGTGGTTATTTTTCTTCTCCACCATGGCCTTGAATTGTTTTAAGGTCCAATTGATTATGATTTATTCTTGAATAATTAGACCCATGTATTTTAGCTAAACTCATCTATGAATGTCATAAAATAAACATTCTTGGAGAAGGACAGGGTCTTCATTGGACTGCATAAATTTGAATGTATTAGCTCTAAAGGATCCCTATATCTCCATGATTTACCCATGGGAAATGTATTCTTATGTTACTTCCTCAATATGAAACCTTCACACACATTGTTTGGCTATTCTATGAGGGGAAGACCTATCACCATTTTCTTCTTGTGAAGAAGGTTTAGGTAGCTTAGTCTCCAAGCTTAGCTTAAAAGTCCATAGAGAACTAGTCCAAAGATATATTTCAATAGATATATTCAAAAAATGGGCTAATTTGATAACTTTTTGTTTCATTTCATGCAAGGTCATGTTTTCTTTAGAATGAGTTAAGGGGATGTCTTATTGGTCATATATTTCCTTATAAATAACATGATGAAGATAAATAACTTCTCCACCAAAGCTCAAATTCCCATATCTTAGGTTCAAAAGAGTAGACACATATACTATCATAATTTTAAATGTTATTATGATCTCACTTTTTATTCTCAATAGAAAATATGATTAATTTTCATCTTGAATAATAAAATATACCTATTTCTACCATTTATATCATAAATTATGCACACTCTATCTTCAAATATTACGTTTTATGCCTTTTGAATAAGTTTTCCTATGTTGATTAGGTTGTGCTTTAACCTAGGCACATAATATACATCCACAATTTGCCTTTTCTCACCTTGCTTTACATGAATAGATATGTGACCTTTATACATGATAGGGACCTTCCCATTGTTTCCCATATTCACCTATAATTTTATAGATTCATAAATGTGGTTGAAAATGTCATTTTTCACACTCATTTGGTTATTGTAACCATTATCCAAGTACCATATTTCTTTACCACTTTGCTCAACAATGTTGTATGTTATGAACAAGTTTCCACCTTTATCATTACTACTAGGTTCACCCTTTTGTGCATGGGATAAATTTGAATTCTAATTATTCATATCATACTCCTTATTTATACACTCACTAACATAGTGTCCATACTTCTTTAAATAATAGCAATGGGCATTAGACTTCTCATTCCTTTGTGTAGATCCTCTTTCTTCTTTCTCTTCCTCTTCCATATAATTCTTGACGACTATGCCTTCCACTTTCTTGTTGTTGAAATTTATTACTATTACTATATTATTTGATACTCTCCCCCTTCCTCTAACATTCACATTGGTCTTGAATGCTTTCTCATGGGTAGAAGTGATTGACCTATTCAATCTTTGTTCATGGGTTTACAAGGAACCCATTAGCTCATCTATTATTATTTATGTCAAGTCCTTAAACTCTTGAATATAAACCATTATAGGTTGTAATATGATTTTAAGTATCCTTGACACCTTATCTATGGTCTTTTAATCTTAAATTACATCATCACATGTCTTAATTTGATTCACTATACTCATTGTTCTTGTGAGGAAGTCATTGATAGACTCATTATCCTTCATTTATAGGGTCTCAAATTTACTTATTAAGATATATAACTTGATAAGATTTACCTTGTCACTTATATCAGCCAAAATTGGCTACATGTAAAAAATTTACATAGATGGATCATACCACTCTCCTAGACCATTCAGTGACATCTTGCCTTCATGACTAGTCCAAGTGCTTTGAAGATGACTGAAGATGCTCTAAAGTGATCCAAAGTAATCTAAAGATGATCTAAAGTGATTCAAAGATGCTCTGAAGTAATCTAAAGATGCTCTGGAGTTATTCTAAATATGATCTAAAGTGCTTTGTATATGTTTTGAAGATGCTTTAAATTACTCTGAAGATGCTCCAAAGTTACTCTAAAGTGATCCTAAGATGAGACAACCCTAGTGTAGTGGATGATCCAATGGTAGAAATATAAAGTAAAATTCATTTCCCTACCTCGTTTTCCTATCACTCTTTTGAAACACTTTATCAAATTTCAAGGTATTTTAAGGTAAAAGCCTAGAAATGGGTTTTGAGCTATAAGTGAAGGATCTAAATGGTTTCCAAGGTGTTTGAGAATTCAAAAATAAGAGGGAAAGGTGATTTAAATCATGAAACATATTTTCCAAGTGTTGTATTTAAAATAAAATCTATGAATTTTAATTACATAATAAAATATTTTCTCTTCTTAATGAAATGAATTCCTATAACCAACAAACCTAGTTAGTTGTGTATGGAAAGATTGGTCTATTAAAGAAATGTAGGATTGCATAACTAGATGGATATGTTAAAATAATTATCAAGAGTGATATAATAATAATAATAATAATAATAATAATAATAATAATAATAATAATAATAATAATAATAATATCACTAGGATGGAAACCAAGAATTTCCAAGGTTGAGAAAATGGTTTTAAACTATACACAGTCATAAGCTAAGGACTAATTTGGAGAAGACTTGAAGAGTTGAGGATGCTAGAGAGGTGATTTAACCTCCAAATTTGGTAAAGAGGGTCATAATGACACAAAATATGACTTTATTTTTTATATTTTACCTATATAACTATATATATATATATATATATATATATATATATATATATATATACCCAATATTTTGTCTCAAATATGAGGCACTCTCCAAGTAAAACTTAGGCAAACTAGGCCAATCTCTAAGAAATTTGTGATTTTGGAGCATCTATGGGAGGAGTTAGGCTCTAATTTTACGTAAATATGATCATGGTGAGTATTTAAATATTAATATTACATAATTAATTACTCATCAATAATTTAATAATCATATATATTGTTAGAAACCTCCTGTAGTCATAAACAATCTTTTACTTAGGCAACCCACTAACTAGTTTTGACAAAAATGTATTTTGAGGCCTCTATAAGCATGATCCAGCTATGAAAATTGGTAAAAGTGATTATAATAGGTGTTTATAAGTTTATATCATATTTTTTATGTCACATTAATATTTTAATCATCCAATAGTTTGTCATAATCCCATGTTTGTCTATTAAAAGTCACCATTAGAGCTCAGAAGGTTTTTTAAAGAGTTAAGGTATGACAGATGGTCTTAAATTAATGTGAGGGTTTTTGGGGTAAAATATGGTGATTTAAAGTATTAAAATACCTGGTTAGAGTGATTAAATTAAAAATATCAAGGATAAACATGAAGAAGGGCAAAATTGCAAAATTCAAGATTTTGGCATGTAACTGGGGACAGTAAAAAAAAACATTTTAAAGAGGTTTAAAGGGTTTTATGATGAAATATAATTATTTTATAATTTTTTTTATATATTAAAATTTAAAATTAAAAAATAATGAATTATTAATACCTTATAAATCTCAATATATGTATTTTTCTCTCTTCCTAGGTTTCTTGGTTCTCATTTTTTTGAGTGTGTAACAAGTCTAAATATGTGATTCTAGTTATTTTTCATGATTAATAATGGAAAAAAAATGATTTTAATAGTTATGGGGGTCCATAAAGGTAATAATTAAAAAATAATTATGTCTTGGGACATCATAAATCCTGATAAAATGACAAAATATAGACCTACACATACTCAAAAGTTTGACAAGGCAGGTTGACGCAACCCCAAAAGGTACATTTTTTGAGTTATAATCAATTAAAAAAATTTAAATTTTACATAGAGATACTATTTTTTACCTTTAATTTTTCCAAGTGGTCTAATGCCTCTAATATACTTCAATATAAAAAACCAAATTTTCATATCTCTATTAATGGAGTCTGTACTCAGAACCAGGTCTAAAGGCACCTTTAGCAAAGGTCAAAAGGAGGATTTATGTACTTAAAAGTGATAAATAATGTGTATAAGATACACCATAATTATTTTAGTGAGTTTTAAAAGTAAAAAATGACTCCAAGTGGCTCAAATTAGCAAATAGACCCTCCTAGACCTACCTAGTGAACACAAGGTTACAAACCTTCCCAAGCTAATTTAAAGAGTTTCTAGGTAAATCATAGGATAATAATGGTATAAAATTAATGATATGACAAATAAAAATACTATTTAAAATAAAATAATCTCATTAAATCTCCCAATCATCATGTAAAGTCCTAAAACTATTGCAAGCTATCGAAGAGCCTATTTTGACCAGTTTTGAGTTTTTGAGCTCATAAGCCCATGAAATGACCTGGAATAACTTAGAAACCAAACGGAAAATATATATTAATATATAAATATCATTATATATATATTATTATAATAATAATAATAATAATAATAATAATAATAATAAAATGGAATTTTTTGGTGTTTATGAGGCCCAAAATGGCCTTAGGCACTGGTTCTTGCATAGCTAGTTGAAAATGGCTCATGCTTGGAACCCTCCATCAATGGAGTCCAAGAGTTTTACAGGTTTAATGGTGTATTTTTAATGTTTAAGGATTAAAAATTAGTTAATAAATTATTATACATAATTTAAAAAACCCAAGGTTAACCTTCAAGGTCAGTTACAAGCATAAAGTACCAAGATCACTAACCATGTTACCAAGTTGCTAGCACAAGCCAAGTGGAGATGGGGTGTAGAAGTCAATTAGAGTATACATTTAGGGATTTTAGTAAAATTTATGGGATATTTAATTAATTTTATATATGTTTTAATTTTTTTCAATCATTTATTAGAGTATTATATGACATTTCTAGTCTTCAGAGACTTTTCTCAAAGCTAGTGGAGTGCAACATCATCTTCCTCAAAGGTTTTTTGTCTTTTAGTGATTTCTTAGGAAAATGAGAAGGATTGAAGAATTTTTTAACTATTTTATGTTAATTTTATGATTGGAGATAATTTATTAATTAATCTTAATGTGTTTTATACTCCATGGAAGGTGGTTGAGCTTCATTTATTCAATTTTGAGAGCTGGTCTCTCTCTCTCTCTCTCTCTCTCTCTCTCTCTCTCTCTCTCTCTCTCTCTCTCTCTCTCTCTCTTCACTTTTCTCCTATATCTCCCATTTATTCTCCATTTTTCATATATTCTCTTGATTTTGTCATGGAATATCCCTACCCATTTTTAAAAAAAAAACTCTTATAGAAATAAAATATCTTATTTTTCCTATCTCTTTTCTTGAAACTAGTGTTATGTTCAGTTTATATATGATTGCTTTGTGGGGAGGTGTTCTTGGTGATTTTCCTTCTTTCTTGCCTCTTTAAAGATTATTCCATAATTGTTTTAGGTCTAAAATTGTAATTATTTTATCATTGATGATGGTGTATTGTGATTTTTATAATTCTTCACACATCATCTCTTGTCTGTTGTGCCTAATTTTGGAAATATTGATGCAAAATGATCGGGTTGAGAGGTTGTGTGAGTTAGGGTTGTCTTTGCGATTCATTCATGTTAGTTTCATGTAATTTAGAGTTTAAAATCTTGGTGTATCACCCTTTTTGTTTTTATTCATCCCTTTCTCCTCTTTCTAACCCTTTTATTTGGCAATCAATAGTTTATATTAGTTTTCTAAAATCCTAATTGATACACCTAGTGAGTTGACCCATAACCCAAAGGTTGACCTTCATCATAAGATACCCATAGCCTGGAGGTTTTCCAATTTTATATGTAGGGGTGAGAGATCATAAATAAATATCTCATAAAGTTGAAAATTTGTGCTACAACAAATCCTTTGATATAAATTTTGAATAATATCCCATGCTTGTTTAAAATGGACAACTACTACCATCATTGGGAAAAATAAATCAGCCATTGCCATTTATATGTAACTGAGTTCATTATCAACCTCTCTCCTATTACCTTTCAATGCATTAATCTATGCTTGGGTTGATTCATTAAATTATTATAGATATAAAATTTCATTGCATCCAAATCAACCAAATCCCATAGCTCTTGAGAGTTAAATATAGTCTTCATATTGATGTTTTAGACATCATAATTCTTCCCATAAAATGTAGGAGGCTATTGCTATAAACTACAACTAGTTACCATGTGTAAATATAAATAAGGGATATGAATCTAGTTTTTGGAAAATAAATGGAAAGGGAGAAATATAAATTTTTAGGAAGAAGATTTAGGGATAATCTAGGGCTATAATACAAGTTCTGAAAATGCACAAAAAACTAGTATGCTAAGAAGCTTAAATAGGGGAGTCTAATTTTAAGCTAAAAATTTAAACTTTTTCCTATATTAAAATTTTTATATCAACTAATTACATCAACCAAAAAACCTTATTGTTGTAACTTTTATTTACACCCTTATATGAGATGTCTCATCTCTCCTCATCCAAGTGGCATAATTGAAACACCTATAAGTTGTAGGTAGCCTAGTAATGAGGTGAATCTCTAGATAGGGATAGCTCCCTTGATGTACCACTTGTAGAACACTATTATACTTATGCTTGTGAGGGAAAAGGGAGAGAAAACTAAAATTAAGATATCCTAAAGGAGGTGATACAAGAAATTAGTTGATGACTACCAACTAGCTGCATGTTACACATGAGAAAAAAGGACTAACCAAACATACCCTTCTCCAATATACATCTTCTCACATCAATATTTCATTATGAGGTTATGATGAATGTTTAGGATAGGAGGAATAGATAAGATGCCTATAATGGAACTATTTTAATATACTAACTCACTATACCTAACACATCAGTATAACACTTCACATGACCTACAAGAAGAAGCTTTCTAACCACAAATAGGTGAGGGAATGAAAAAATAATTTTAAGGAAACAAAAATTCGTCACTAATTAAAATCAATCATCCAAGTGAAAACACTATGAATAGTCATGGAAGAGGTTAAAAAAATAGCATTTATTGATCCATGGTATGTAAATGAGTAGGGCTTTGCCATACTTGGGTGGAGCTTAACTCTCAAAGGCCAAAATATCTAGTCCTTATAGAAATTAAGAGAGAGAAAGGAGAAGAGAGAAGTAAAAAGCTCACAAGTGCACTTTTAAATATGAGAAAAAATTTACTTATGAATTATAATGGAATTTGAAACTAACCATGTAGGTTCAGAAGAGGCAAATGGCTTCACAAGTCATGAAACTCATGAAAAGTGGTATAGGAATTCCCTTTGTGGGCTTAGAAAACTACCTTCATGATTTATCCCTATTTGAACATCCCAAAAATAATTAGTGATAGTTATAATTATTTTAATAAGAGGGAAGGGTTCAATACATGCCTCCTAAGCATTGGTTGTACTCCTACTCACCTAGAATCTTTTAGAAGTGAGACATCACTGCCTACAGCAAAAGCAACTCCTTTTTCAATCACCCCTAAAACTTGGGTTCCAAAAAGGAATTAGTTTTAAATTAAAAAAAGAAAAGAGTGAATTAAACTTTTAAATAACCTCCATGGCCTTAGAGGCATTAGGAACACCTTAAAAATTCATCCACTTGAAGTTCTCACACTTCTCACCATCATGTTTACTATGCTAGATTTGATTGGATGAGATGAGAGCTTTTGTTTGAATAATTAAGATTTTTTAAAAGTAAATAAATGTAAATTTGGATTCAAATTAAGTCTAATAATTTATTCCAAAGTTTATTTCATCTCTTTAAACCTCCTAGAACCTAAAAAACACAAAAAAATCTCAATAAATAGCTATTTGATACTCCATATGTACAATTATATACAATACAAAAGTATGAGGAGTAGCCTTTAATATTTATCTACAACATCTAGTCATCATTTTGGGAAAAATATTCCATTTTGGTGCACTACTTGCTCAATCTTCTCAAACTGGTCACTAGTAAGGGTTTGGTAGGGTTTTAACCTCATTCTGCTCTTAATCTTTGTTCATATAGACATGACATTATAAATACAAACCAATTTCACTATAAAAAATATCAAAACCCCTAATATATTCTCTAAACTCCCTTGTCCTCCATGCACATCCTCAAAGAATATATGATCACTTAAAGTTAGTATATGGAGCCTTTGTTCATCTTTGCCCAAGTCTAAGTTGTCTTAAAGTTCGAAATTGACCTTTTCATGACTTCATTTTCATATAAATAGATTATAAAATTATATTATACTTCTATAAACATGTTCAAATAAATTATAAATCTCACTAAGAGATATAAATAAAAGTGAAATCTCATTTAAATTCTAGGCCTAACCATGCCTAATAGACCTACCTATAAGTTTGAGGGTCTAGGCCATCCTTTTTGGGTTCCTTCCTTTATGAGATGTTTTTATTGTATTATAAACTTTTGTCCCACCCTTATATCCACTTTTTTCAATAATATAGGGTTTATGCATGAGGGGAGTACCTTCTATTTGAGATAAAATAAAGGGCACTTCTCATATTTTATCACACAAAATGGAGTGTTGGAAGAGCCCCTCCAAGTGAAAAAGATGATCCATACCAAATTATAACATTTTTTCAAGTCATTTTACCCCTCAACTCTTCCAAAACCTATAATAAACCCCTAAAAGGTAGAATTTGAGTAGGATTTCTACCATATAGATTGTGTTTTACATTATAGATTCTTTTATCTACATTATTTACATATCATGAGAGTATCACAAGGCTATCATGACCATAATGAAGGTATTATATTTTTCATTTTTCCCTCCAACCTATCATGTACCCTTCCATACACTTGAACTCATAAGACTCTAATATAATTTCCTGACTATGTCTCTATTTGTTATATTGTGCTTATAGGTATAATTGCATGGTTAGGCTTTGAAAATGTTTCATGAGCCTATTTGACACCTTTTATGACCATTTAGTAGTGATTTTAACTTATACATTCATGTTTATAATATACCAATCACCAATAATCATCTTCCTTTTATTCAATGCCTTTTATAGTCATATATAGTTGGTTGTAGGTGCATATTGTCAAATGAGAGGGCATCTAAAGGTGTTTATATGATCAAAAATCAATATACTAGACTATCCTTCTTGGTTCTCATGTTCAAAAAGGTTCACATCATTATCTATGTTACTATGATCCTAGGTTCACCATAAATAAAACACCTTCCCAAACTTTCATCTTTGGTTGGTTTTAGGTGACTAATATCAAATGAGAGGACCCCTATATGTGTGTATGAGACTTACCACCTTGATCCTCAATCATTATTGGAACATTCTTGAGACAAGAAGGTAATATTAAACCTATAATGATCATCCATTATGAAGATATGTTCCACTTAAAACTATGAGTGTTAGAGTCACCTTGGAGACAAAACTGTAGGTGATCATTGCTTGAAATTAGTACATAAAAGTACATATTGGGGCCTTTAAATAACCATCCTCTTTAATTCATCTGCCCTTCAAATTTTGAAAATTCCTTCTCTTATATATAATATTTATGGAAGAATATTAATTCCATATACAATAAATTTTATAAGTTGGGTAAGGATTTTTATTCTCCAAAAGATTGCATATCCGATGACAAGTTTTTTTATGAGTATAATAAACATGATCTTGAATGTTCAATCAAACATAAAGATGAAGGTCATTCTACTGGTCAAGAGACTACTATGATGAATACATTTGATGATTCTAGTGTATAAGAAGTTGTATATAAGTATAATGATGTCAAGGTATATCTTGTTGTACCAAAAATATAGTCAAGAGATCCATCTAAGTTAAAACCACACTCAGGGATATGGGAACATGGTGAAGGAAAGCTTGGTGCTTCCAAACATCAAGCACATTATGTCAAGGAGGAGAGCAAGGTTTAGAGGACTATCATATTTTTAAAACTTTCACATCAAGGGCCAAGTACATGAGAAGGTTGAGACTATTTGGATGCAAGAAGAGTTCATTTCCATAGCCAACCTACATGGAGCTGCTTGGTTCTCATTAGACATCATGCTAATGAAGTTGGAATACACCATGAAGAAGATAGAGGCATCAATGCTAAAGGTCAAAAAGGCTATAGGTATCACTAAATCCTTCATTTCATGAATCAAGGAAGGTTTCAAAATTCCTCTTTGACCTAGGAGGAAGGTGCTTGTAAATTTTTGTACATAGTGGTTTGTTTTTTTATTTCCCTAAGTGCCTTGAGCACATGTGTGTGTGTCTTGTTAGATTTTTTATTTTATTTTGTGTGGTTTAGGTACTCAATTTGTCTTGTCTTGATCAAATCTTTTTGTAAATGGTTAAATTCATCTTGTTGTGTTTTAGACTTTAGATGATTCCCAAAGCCCAATGGATTGATAAGGCTACTAGTCTAGTTAGCATAACAAGCATGTTACCCCTATGAGTCACCAATTTGTTGAACAAATTTGACCATACAAGTCAAATTGGAACCCAGATAGGTAAAAATTTGATTTTTTATATGTTTTATAGGTCTAATATTTGGTTCTAATTAGTCAATATATAATTTTAAATCATTTTGAAGGTTATTAATAGAGAATTAAATGATTTTTACAACCTCCTTGGGAATCATGAATGTGTAAAGTGATGATTTAATTCCCCATGTGTCCTCATATGTCTTAAGTAATTATTTGTAACTAAAAAGTGGTAGGTTCTTTAAGAGTAAAGATAATTTTCTTAGAAAAAATGAGCATTTAATGAGGTCTATAGAATTAAATGAAATCATAAAGCTAAGAATATTTAAATAGAGTCCCTTGGTCTTCCATACACTAATTTAAGTTATCATTTTTATCATAATCTCAAGGAAATGAAAATAATTGCTTCTCTCGCTTTCCACTAGGCTTGGAAAGCAAAAATGGTCTTCAGGTTTGTACTTGGTATGGTTAGCAGGAGAGGTTTTAGGAAAATTTTTATTGGGGGTGTATTATAAACTAATTTATATTTCATTTTATGTTTGGTTTCATAGGATTGGTGTCCTATGCTTTATGAACCATTCCTAAGAAGTTAGACTATCCAATTTTCTTGTTAATCTGAGCACCATATAGGTTTTGCTTTGGTTATGGGAAATGCATACAATATAATTTTTTTTATTAAATAATATTTTGAATCTCTAATATAATTTTTCCATGCCTGGTTTCATTTTCCAAGGTGTTTATATGATCAAATCATCTCAAGTTTGCAAACTACTCTCATTTGGGATGATAGGCTTACTTCTACCAAAAGTCTTACCGTCACTGTTATAAGATATCAACAAAAAGATAGGGTGCTTTTTTTTCACACTTTGGGGATTATGTCCCAGAATACAATCATCTCATCTTTGAAGTTTCCCTATATTTTGACTACCAACTTATAAAATATAATGGGTTTTTTATAATATACCTTATATAATATATATATATATATATATATATATATATATATATATATATATATATATATATATATATATATTATAAGGTATATTTATTATGATGTACCAAAAGTCTTACCATCACTGTTATAAGATATCAACAAAAAGATAGGGCGCTTTATTTTCACACTTTGGGGATTATGTCCCAGAATAAAATCATCTCATCTTTGAAGTTTCCCTATATTTTGACTACCAAATTATAAAATATAATGGGTTTTTTATGATCCCTTCAACATTTTATGATCTCAACAAGAGTCTAAACCCCCACACACACACACACACACACATGATAATGAATTTTAAACATTTTTAGGGCATATTAATTAAGTATGGTGGTTATTTAAAGGCTCAAATATGTACTTTTGTGTACTAATTTTAAGCAGTGATCAACTACAATTTGGACTTGAAGCTGAATCTAACACTCAGAGTTCAAAGTGGAACATATCTTCATAATGGATTATCATGATAGGTTTAAGAGGAAATTTTTACCTCAATAATGTTCCAAATATGGTTTTTGAAGTTTTATACACATATAGATGAATCCTCTAATTTGAAATTAGACACTTACAACCAACCAAAGGCGAAAGTTTGGGAAGCTATTTTCTTTCTTGTGAACATAGGAGCATAGTAACATAGAGAATGATGTGAACCTTGTTGAACATTAAATAAAAAAAATGAAACGTTATTATATTTATTTTTTATCAGATAAACACCTTTAGATGGCCCCTCATTTGCCATTATGCACCTACAACCAACTATAGATGACTGTGAATGGCAGTGAATAAAGGGAAGATGATTATTAGTGATTAATATATTAAAAAAATGAATTTATAGGTTAAAATAACATATAAATGATCTTGGATGGTGTCAAAGAGGATCATGTAACATTTTCAAAGCCTAACCATGCAATTTCACCTACATGTGTAGTACAACAAATAGAGACACAGTTAGGAAATTATGCATAGTCTTGTGAGTTTAAGTGTATGGAAGGGTACATGAGAGGTTTAAGGGATAATGAAGACTATAATACCTTAATTATGGTCATTATTTCCATATTACACTATTATTATTATTATTATTATTATTATTATTATTATTATTATTATTATTATTATTATTATTATTATTATTATTATATGTAAATAATGTAGATAAAGTAATTTATAATGCAAAACACAGTCTATATGGTAGAAATATTGCACATATTATACCTTTTAGGGGTTTATTTTAGGTTTTGGAAGAGTTGAGGGTTCCAAAGACCTGAAAAAAGGATATAATTTCATATGGATAATATTTTTCACTTTTAGGGACTCCTCCAATACTCAGTTTATGTGATAAAATAGGGGGAAGTGCCCTGTATTTTGTCTCAAATAAAGGGCACTCCCCTCATGCATAAACCCTACAATCTTGACAGAAGGAGATAGAAGGGTGGTATTTAAGTTGATATTACCTTGAAAATATGTGTGTGGAGTTTAAAAAGACATATGGAAAACATAGAAACATCTCATAGAGAAAGGAACCCCAATATGATGGCCTAGACCCTCAAACTTGCAGGTAGGTCTATTAGGCATGGTTAGGCCTAGAGTTTAAATGAGATGTCACTTTTAATTATAGCCCTTAGTGAGATTTATAATTAATTTTCACATGTTTATGGAAGTATAATAGATGTTTATAAGATATTTAGATGTAAATTTATCCATGAAAAGGTCAATTTTGGAATTTAAGATAACTAAAGCTTGTGCAAAGTGGAGAAAAGGCTCAGTAAACAAACTTTAAGTGCTCACATCTTCTCTAAGGATGTGCATGGAGGCCAAGGGAGTTTATAGATATTATAAAGGGTATTTATATTTTATTTGGTCATTTTTTTTTGAAATTATAATGCCAGGTCTTTATGAACAAATCTTAAGAGAAGAATGAGGCTAAAATCTTACCAAACCCTTGCTAGTGACTATTTTGAGAAGATTGATAAAGTAATGCACAAAAATGTCATAGTTTGCCTAGAATTATGATTTTATGTTTTAAATAACTCTTCAAGGATAATCCCCATCCTTTTGGAATGTACATAATTTCATGGATGGAGTAAAAAATAGGGATTTATTGAACTTTATTTTTTGTACATTATAGGAGGTTTAATGAGATGAAATCAACTTTGAAAGTAATATTGTGACTTAATATAACTACCAATGTCTATTTAATGCCTTTGAAAAACTCCCAAGTGTTCAAATAAAATTTCTCATCTCAGCTAGCCATAACTAGTATAGTGAACATGATGGTGAGAAGTGTGAGAACTTCAAGTGGATAGATTTTAACGTGTGACTAATTCCTCTAAGGCCATGTAGGGTATTTAAAAGTGTCATCCACTCCCTTGTATAAGTTTTCATGGAAAAATAATGGATTTTAAGAAGACAAGTGTGAGGGGTAACAAAAAAAGGTGTTTCTTTGACTAAAAGTAGTGATGGTTCACTTTCAGAAGATTCTAGGTGAGTATGATTACAACGAGTGCATGAAGAGGCATGTTTTAAAACCTTCCATCTTAGTCCAATCATTATAAATATAACTAATTATTTTTTAGATGTTCAAATAGGGCTAAATCATGAAGGTAGTTTTCTAAGCTAGAAAAGGGAACTCCTGTGCCACATTTGATGAGTTTCATGACTTGGGTAGCCATTTGTCTCTTCTAACCTTGCATGGTCAATTTAAAATTCCCTTCTCATGCACAAGTAACTCATTTTCTCAACTTGATAGGTGTCCTTATGACCTTTATACTTCTCTCTTCTCCTCTATCTCTCAAATACTATAAGAACTAGCCATTTTGGCCTTTTTAAGTTATGTTCCACTTGAGTATGGTGAAGCCCTACTCATTTGTATACCATGGATTAAAAAATACTATTGATTTTTACCTCTTCCATGACTGTTCATAGTGTGTTCACTTAGATTATTGATTTTACTTAGTGATGACTTAATGTTTCCTTAGCCTTGTTATTTTATTCTCTCACCTATTTCCTGTTGGAAAGCTTCTTCTTGAAGATCATGTGAAGTGTTATATTGATGTGTCAAGTTTGAGTGATTTAGTCTATTCAAATAGTTTCATTATAGGTCTTTTCTAGTCCCTCTAGCCTAAGCATTCATCACAACCTCATAATGAAATATTGATGTGAGAATATGTAGATTAGAGAAGTCTATGTTTGGTTAGTCCTTTGTTCTCATGTGTAACATGTAGCTAGTTGTTAGTCATCAAATAATCTCGTGTATAACCTCATCTATGATAGTTTAATTTCATTTTTCTCTCCCTTTTCCATTATAATAATAGGTATAATAGTGTTCTATAGGTGGTACATCAAGGGAACTATCCCTATTTAGAGATTCACCTCATTCTTAGGCTACCCATGCCTAGAGGTATTTTAATTATGACAAATGGATGAGGAGAGCTAAGATATCTCATTAAAGGGTAAAAATCCCAATGATAATAGATTTTGTCATGCGTGGTGGGACAAAGGTCCTAGAGAGTGGGAAGATTATTGTTGTGTCTTTCCTCTAATCAACTTTTGGAATCAAGTAAGTTAGAACTAATGGTGACTTATAATGATAACTTCTAGTGGTAAGCATCAAAGGTATATCTCATTGATTTTTTGATAAATTTTTATCTCACATCTAATGTATGAAGTTGATATGAATAGATATGGCCAATACGCCTATCACGAACCTCTCTATTAGTCCCAATATGAGCCCTGTCATGCATACCATGATGCCTATCAGCCTCAAGAGTAATACTATGAGTCTTTTCATATAAAATTAGATGATTCCATGGATTATACACAAAGATATTGTTGGAAAGATGTAGTTATTACTTATGTAGATGTTAGTCCTTCTAATCAATCCAAGAATTCACTTCCCTATGAGCTTACTAGTGTTTTTTTATTTCCTAAATCCATTCATAAACTTTCTATTTCACCTCACACTGCATAAATAACTCATTATCCTTATACAAATCATATTCCATCTCCTTCACATGAGATCATCCATCAACCTCCCACCTCAGCACTTCTTGAGGAAGATCCCATCTTGAGAGAAATGAAGAAGAGCAAACTCAATTTATGGTTGTTAAAAATATCTCATGAGTGACTATGAGGAAGAAATCACCATAGGGTCTCCCCTTGGTGAATAGAAGGGAAATAATACCTTTTTGAATGAAGAAAAACATATTGAAGACTCTTTTTCAATTAGCCATGAGGAATGTGTCCAAGACTTTAAGAGAGAAGTATTTGAAGAAGACTTCATGTCTAATCATGAAGTTGTGGATGACCATCTCAAGCATGAAGTGGAGTGTAATATCAATGATGAAGGTCAAGTCACTCCTAAAAAATTAGCAGTCCTAATATAGTCTCATGAGACCAAGTTAGAGGAAATAGCTCTTAAATATGTCATTCATGAGGATGAATATTTATGTCAAAAGTTTAATGCCATATGCAAGGAATTTGATAAGTTAGGTAAAGATTTTTCTTCTCCAAAATATTGCATATCTAATGACAAGTTTTTTTATGAGTCTAATAAAAATTATATTTAATGTTGAATCATTCATAAAAATGAAGATCATTCTACTAGTCAAGAATTTACTATCATGAAACCATTTGATGATGCTAGTGTACAAGAACTTGTAGACATGGATAATGATGTCAAGGAAGATCATGTTGTACCTAAAAGATAGTCAAGATCTCCATCTAAGCTAAAATCACATTCAAGGATGTGGGAACATGGAGAATGAAAACTTGGTACTCCTAAACATTAATCACATTATGTGAAGGAGGAGAACAAGGCTGAGAGGACTATCATATTTCCAAACTTGCACATCAAGGGCCAAGTACATGAGAAGGTTAAGACTATTTTGATGCAAGAGGAGTTCATTTCCATAGCTAACTTGTATGGATACACTTGGTTCTCATTGGACATCATGCCAATGAAGTTGGAAAACACCATGAAGAAGATGGAGGAATCAATAATGAAGGTCAAAAGGCTACATGTCTCACTAAATCCTTCATGTCATGAAGCAAGCAAGGTTTCAAGCTTACCCTTTAACCTAGGAAGGAGGTTATTGTAAATTTTTGTGCATAGTGGTTTTTTTTTAGATTTACCTAAGTGCCTTTAACACATATCTCTATGTGTGTATGTGTGTGTGTGTGTGGGTGGGTGGGTGGGTGTGTGTGTGTGTGTCTTGTTAGCTTGCTTGCTTTATTTTGTGTGTGTCCTTTGTTTTGTGTGTTTAGAGTAGTCAATTGGTATTAACTTGATCATATATTGTTGTCAATGGTCAAAGTATTCTTGTTGTGTTTCAAAATTTAGATGACTCCCTAAGCCTAATGGACTGATAAGGCTACTAGTCTAGTTATCATAACAGGCATGTTACCCCTATGAGTCACCAATTTGTTGACCAAATTTGACCCTACAAGTCAAATTGGGACCCCTATAGGTAAAAACTTGATTTTTAGATGTTTTAGGGGTCTAATATTTGGTCATAATATGTATTATAGGTAATTTTAGCTACTTTAATGTCATCTTATCCTTAGTCTTAGTCTAATTAGTCAATATATCATTTTGAGTCATTTTTAAGGTCATTAATAGAGAATTAAATGAGTTGTACGACCTCATTTTTAAGTTTAAATGTGTTAAAAGATTATTTCATTCCCCATATGTCCTCATATGTCTTAAGTAACTATTTATTATTGAAATGTGGTAGGTTCTTAATGAGAAAACATAATTTTCTTAAAGAAATTGAGAATTTAATGAGGTGTACAGAATTGTATATACTCCTACAACTAAGGAAATTTTAGGAGTGTCCCTTGGTCTTCCATAAAATCATTCCAATTATTATTTTGATTATAATATCAAATAAATGAAGAAACCCACTTCTCTTTCCTTCCACTACGCTTGGCAAGCAAAAATGATCTTCAAGTTTATACTTGGTACAATCAGCAAGAGAGGTTTTAGGAAAAATTCTCCTGGGGGTATTTTATACACTGAATCAAATTAAATTATATGTTTTTTTGTAGAGAAATGGTGTCTTGTGATTTATGAACCATTCCTAAGAAGTTAAACTATCTAATTTGCTTGTTAATCTGTGCACCCTATCAGTTTTGCTTTGGTTTGTGTAAATTCATAAAATCCAATTATTTTTATGATCATATAGGATTTTTAATATATCATCTAATTTTTTCCATGCTTGGTTTCATATTATAGGGTGTTTTTATGAAAATATCATGTCAAGTTTGTAGACTTCTCTCATTTAGGATGATAGGCCTATTTCCACCATTTTCAATATCTTCATGATTTAAAAATGGTTGTGATAGGTCCATTTACATTTTTAAAATGTGATATTGATTCAATTCACATTTAAATCTCATTCTTCAAGAAATGTTTCATGGGTTATAGTCATAAACATGATGCAACTGGTTTACTTCATCACTATCATGTGCATGTAAGTGAGTGAACTGAAATAGGGAATTTATCATGTTCATGGATTCATAAAGGGTTTGAAGAGATTTAACCTATAATTGAAACATTAATAATAAATTAAGCCTTCCATATGGTGTAATAAAGTGTTGTTTCAATCATGTGTAACACTTCTACATTGTTTGCCATGAAAATGCACCTATAGGTGCTTAGAAGAAGAAGATCACATGAAAACAAGGAAAACATCTCACTGTAGTCATTCAAGGTTTTGAATATCCATTTGGAATAATGAGATAGGTTTTAAAATATTTAAATGGGAAAATTTATATCCATTATCCATCCTCATACTTACTACCTGTACCTTGAAAATGGTCACCTACAGGTGCTAGGACGCAAAGCTAAGATGTCATAAGAAATTGTTGAAACAAGTGGTGAGATTCCTTTTGAGATCCTAACATGTTGAATGGATTATAAAAAACCCATGATAGTTGATAAGTTACCATTCTAGCTGGGGAAACATCCAAAGATGAGATGGCTATATTCTAGGACATAATCCCCAAAGTGTGAAAATAAAGCACCTTGTCTTTTTGTTGATATTTTATAACAGTGCTAGAAAGACTTCTAGTACATCTTAATAACTATAAATTATAGCCTCTATATAAGAGAAAGAATTTTGAAAGTTTTGAGGGAATATTAATTAAGGATTATGGTTATTAAAAGGCCCCAATATGGACTTTTATGTACTGATTTTAAGTAGTGATCACCTATAGTTTTAACTCTAAGGGGACTCTAAAACTCAGAGTTGCAAATGGAACATATATTCATAATGGATGATAATTATAGGTTGAATAAGAAAATTTTTACTCAATAATATTCAGAAAAGGTTTGAGGATCAAGTTGTTAATTTTCATACATGCATACAGGAGTCCTCTCATTTGAAATTAGACACCTACAACCAACTAAAGGTGAAAGTTTGGAAAGGTGTTTTCTTTCTAGTGAACCTAGAAGAATAGTAACCTAGAGGATTATGTGAATATTTTTTAACATGAAAAAAAATAAGGAGATTTTAGTATATTTATTTTTTTATTATATTGACACCTTCAAATGCCCCCTCATTTGACACTATGTACCTACAACCAACTGTAGATGACTGTGAAAGGTAGTGAATAAAAGGAATATGATTCTTCATGATTGGTATATTATAAAAAGGAATGAATAAGTTCAAATAAAATATAAATGGTACTATAAGGTGTAAAAGAGGCTCATGAAATATTTTCAAAGCCTAACCATGCAACTGCACCTACAGGTGCAATACAACAAATAGAGACATAGTCAGGAAATTATATAGTCATATGAGTTCAAGTGTATGGAAGGGTACATGATAGGTTGAAGGGATAAATTAAGAATATAATAAATTAATTATGGTAATTATATTCCTATTATAGTCTCATTATTACAAAATAATGTAGATAAAAGACTATATAATGCAAAACATTGTCTATATGGTAGAAATCCTACACATAGTTTACCTTTTAGGGGTCTATTATAGGTTTTGGAAGAGTTGAGGGGTCAAATGACCTAAAAAAAGGTTATAATTTTATATGGAGAATATTTTTAACTTTAATGTAATCTTATAGCACTCATTTTTTTTGATAAAATAAGAGAAGTGCCCTCTATTTTATCTTAGATAGAGGGCACTCCCTTCATGCATAAACCCTGTAGTCTTGACAAAAGGAGATAGAAAGGTGGGATAGAAGTTTATAGGACCTTTAAAATAGGTTTTTTGGTTTTAAATACAACTAGGTAAAACATATAAACATATAAAAAGGTAAAAAACCCCAATAGGATGGCCTAGACCCTCGAACTTGTAGGCAGGTCTAATAGGCATGGTTAGGCCTATAATTCAAATGACATGTCACTTTTACTTATATATCTTAGTGAGATTTATAATCCATTTATAAATGTTTATGGAAGTATAATAGACGTTTATGAGCTATTGAGATTCAAAGGAAGCCATGAAAAGGTCAATTTTGGACATCAAAATAACTTAGGCTTGTGCAAAGTAGAAAAAAGGCTCGATAGACCAACTTTAAGTTTAGAGAGGTTATTATGGGTCCTAATATTTTTTATAGTGAATTTTTTTTCATATTTATAATGTTAGGTCTTTCTAAACAAATCTTAAGAGCATAATGAGGCTAAAACCCTACCAAACCATTGCTAGTGACCAATTTGAGGAGATTGAGCAAGTAGTGCACAAAAATGGCATAATTGGCCTATAATTATGATTTTATATTTAATATAACTCTTAATGGATCCCCATCATTTTTTATACTATAGAGTTATATAGATCGATTAAAAATAGGATTTTCTTGACATTTTTGTGTGTTGTTCAAGTTCTAGGAGGTTTTAAGAGATGAAATAAAAATTGGAAGATATATTGAGACTTAAGGTAACTCCCCATGTCCATTTAATTCCTTGTAAAAACTCCTAAGTGTTTAAACAAAATATCTCATCTCAACCAATCATAACTAGCATAGTAAGCATGATGGTGAGAAGTGTGAGAACTTCAAGTGGATGGATTTTTAAGGTGTGATTGATTCCACTAAGGACATTTAGGGTATTTAAAAGTTTCATACACTCTCTAGTATTATTTTTCATGTAAAAATGATTCCTTTTTGGAATCCAAGTGTGAGGGGTGATTGAAAAAGGAGTTTCTTTGACTAAATGCAATTATAGCTCACTTACAAAATATTTTAGGCGAGTAGGACTACAACCAATGCGTGGTGAGGCATGTATAAAACCATTAACTCTCATTTCAATCGTTAGATATTTCTATAATCAATTTTGGGATATTAAAATTGGGATAAACCATGAAGGCTATTTTATGAGCTAGTAAAGGGTACTCCTATAACACTTTTCATGAGTTTCATAATTCAGGAATCCATTTGTATCTTTTAACCTTGCATGGTTAGTTTCACATTTCCTTATCATGCAAAAGTAACTCATTTTCTTATATTTACAAGTTTCCTTATGACCTCTAGACTTCTCTCTCTCTCTCTCTCTCTCTCTCTCTCTCTCTCTCTCTCTCTCTCTCTCTCTCTCTCTCTCTCTCTCTCTCTAAAAACTAGCCATTTTGGCCTTTTTATGTTATGCTTCACTTGAATATGGTGAAGCCCTACTTATTTGAATACCATGAATCAATAAATACTAATAATGTTTACCTCTTCCATGACTATTCATAGTGTGTTCACTTTGATAATTGATTTTGCTTAGTGAAGACTTGTTGTTTCCTTAGCATTATTGTTTCATTATCTCACCTATTTATAGTTGTAAAGCTTATTCTTGTAGGTCATGTGAATTTTTATATTGATGTTTTAAGGTTGAGTGAGTTATTATATTCAAATAGTACCATTCTATGCCTTTTTTCAAGTCTTCCTTGCCTAAACATTCATCATAACCTCATAATGAAATATTGATGTGAGAATATGCAAATTGGAGAAGTGTATGTTTGGTTAGTCCCTTGTTCTCATGTGCAACATGTAGCTGGTAAGTATTCATAAACTAATTTGGTGCATCACCTCCTTTAAGATAGTTTACTTTCATTTTTATCTCCCTTTTCCATCATAATCATAGGTATATTAGTGTTCTACAAGTGGTATATCAAGGGAGATAGCCCTGTCTAGAGATTCATCTCGTTCCTAGGCTACCCACAACCTACAAATGTTTCAAGTATGCCATTTGGATGAGGAGAGATGAGACATCTCCTCAAAGGGTTAAAATTCAAGTGATAATATTTTTTGGCATGCTTAGTGGGACAAAGATCCAAGAGAGAGGGAAGATTGTTGGTGTGTCTTTCTTCTAATAAAATTTTAAAAACAAGTAAGTTAGCACCAATGGAAACTATAAATGATAAATTTTGGTTGTAATCAACCTAGGTATATCTCTTTGAGTTTGTGATAAATTTTTGTCTCTCATATAAAATATGAAGTTGATATAAATAGATATGACCAATACCCCTATCATGAACCTCTTTATCAGTCCTAGTATGAGCCCTATCATTCATACAATGATCCCTATCAGCCTTAAGAGTAATCCTATGAGTCTTGTCAAATGGAATCAGATGATTCCATGGATTATAAACAAATATAGTATAGGCAAGATGCATCTCTTTCTTATGTAGATGTTAGTATTTTTAATTAGTCCAAGAATTCACTTCCCTATGAGCTTACTAGTGCTTTTTTCTTTCCTAAATCCACTCATAAACCTTCTCCTTCACCTCACACACAATATCTAGCTCATCAAACTTCTATTACACCTAATATTATAGATCCTTCACATGAGCCCATCCATAAACCTCACACATCGCCCATTATTGAGGAAGAGACCATCTTGAGAGAATAAAGTGAATAAGATCAAACTCAATTCATGGTTGATCAATAAGATCTCATGAGCGACTATGATGAATAAATCACCACATGGACTTCCCTTGGTGAAAAAAGGGAAATCCTACCTTTTTGAGTGAGGATAAACATATTAAATACTCTTTTGTAGTTGTCCATGTGGAATGTGGCCAAGACTTGAAGAGAGAGGTATTTGAAGAAGACTCCATGTCTAATCATTAAGTTATGGATGACCATCTCAAGCATGAAGTGGAATGTACTATCAAGGATGAAGGTCAAGTCTCTCCTCAAGAAGTGGTAGTCCTAAGAGAGTCTCATGAGACCAAGGTAGAGTAACTATCTCTTAAATATGACATTAATTAGGATGAATAGTTATGGTACAAGTTCAATATAATATGTAAAGAATTTGATAAGTTGCGTAAATATTTTTTTATCCAAAAGATTTCATATTTTATGACAAGTTTGTTGATGAGTCTAATAAACATGATCATGAATGTTCAATAAAACATAAAGATGAAGGTCATTCTACTGGTCAAGTATCTATTGTCATGAAGCCATTTGATGATTCTAATGTAGAAGAAGTTGTAGACATGGAGAATGATGTCAATGTAGATCTTATTGTAAGTAAAAGATAGTTAATAGCTCTATCTAAGGTAAAACCACATTCAAGGATGTTGGATCTTGGTGGATGAAATCTTGGTACTTCCAAACATCAAGCACATTATGTCAAGGAGGAGAACAAGGTTGACAATACTATCATATTTTCAAATTTGCACATCAAATGCCAAGTACATGAAAATGTTGAGACTATTTGGATGCAAGAAGAGTTCATTTCCATAGCCAACTTGTATAGAGATGCTTGGTTCTCATTGAACATCATTCCAATGAATTTGTAAAAAACCATGAATAATATGGAGGAATCAATTTTAAAGGTTCTCACTAAATCCTTCATGTCATAAAGCAAGGAAGGTTTCAAGCTTGCCCTTTGACCCAGGAGGGAGGTGCATGTAAATTGTTGTAGATAGTGGTTTATTTTTTTTATTTACCTAAGTGCATTGATCATGTGTGTGTGTGTGTGTGTGTGTGTGTGTGTGTGTGTGTGTGTGTGTGTGTGTGTGTGTGTGTGTGTGTGTGTGTGTCTTTTTAGATTTTTTACTTTATTTTGTGTGTCCTTTATTTTGTGTGGTTAAGGCAATCAATTGGTATTATCTTGATCAAATATTGTTGTCAATGGTCAAAGTCCTCTTGTTGTGTTTTAGACTTTAGATGACTCCTCAATCCCTATGGATTGATACGGCTACTAGTATAATTAGCATAGTAGGAATGTTAGCCCTATAAGTCACCAATGTATTGACCAAATTTGACCCTATAGGTCAAATTAGGACCCTATATGTAAAAATTGATCTTTAGATGTTTTAAGGGTCTAATATTTGGTCATAAGGTGTATTATAGGACATTTGAGCTACTTTAATGTCATCTTAGCCTTAGTCTTAGTGTAATTAGTCAATATATCATTTTGAGCCATTTTGAAGGTCATTAATAGATAATTAAATGAGTTATACAACATTATTTGAAATTTTTAAGGTGTAAAAGGATGATATCATGCCCCATGTGTCCTCATATGTCTTATGTAACTATTTGTAACTAAAAAGTGGTAGGTTCTTCAGGAGAAAAGGTAGCTTTCTTAGAGAAAATGATCATTTAATAAGGTGTATATAATTTTATGGACTCCTAAATATAAGGAAATTTTATGAGTGTCGCTTGGTCTTCTATACACTCATTCTAGTGATCAATTTTATCAGAATCTTAAATAAATGAATAAAACTACTTCTCTTTTCTTCCACTAGGCTTAACAAGCAAAAATAGTCTTCAGGTTTATACTTGGTATGATCAACAAGAGAGGTTTGAAGAAAAATGATACTGGGGGTGTCTTATAAACTTATTCAAATTATATGTAATGTTTGGTTGTAGAGTAATGGTGTCTTGTGTTTTATGAACCATTCCTAGGAAGTTAGACTCTCCAATTTGCTTGTTAATTTGTGAACCCTATAAGTTTTTCTTCAGTTTGGGGAAATCCATATAATATAATTATTATTTTTGATTCCATAGGATGTTTAATCTCTCCTATAATTTTTTTAATTCTTTGTTTAATTTTCCAAGGTGTTTTTGTGAGCAAATCATCTCAATTTTACAAACTACTCTCATTTGGGATGACAATTCTATTTCCACCATTTTAAAGATCTTCATGATTTGAAAATGGTTTTAGAGGGTTATGATAGGTAAATTTCCATGTTTTAAATGTTATATTTATTAAATTCAGCTTTTAATCTCATTCTCAAAGAAATGTTTCATGGGTTACAATCATAAACATGATGTAACCAGTTAGCTCCATGACTGTCATGTGTAGGCAACTGAGTGAACTGAAATAAGTATTTTATCATGTTCATGGATTCATAAAGCTTTTAAAGAGGTTGAAACCATGATTTAAACATGAATATGTAAATGATCCTTAAATATGGTGAAATAAATAAAGTGTTATTTTAGTCATGTCTAACACTTCTACACTATTTGCCATGAAAATGCACCTACATGTGCTTGGAAGAAGATCATGTGAAAACAAGGAAAAAATCTCATTAAAGTCACTCATGGTTTTTAATATATATTTATAATATGTAGATAGTCTTACAACTCTTTAAATTATCAAATGTATATCCACTATCTATCCTTATAGTTATTCCCTTTACCTTGAAAATGGCCACCTATAGGTGGTACTACACAAAGCTAAGATGTTATAAGGGAGTGTTGAAACAAGTGGTGAGACTCATTTTAAGATCATAAAATTTTTAAGGCATTATAAAAACCCATGATAGTTGGTAATTTTTTAGTCCAACTGTGGGGAAACTGCAAAAGATGAGATGATTCTATTCTAGGACATAATCCCCAAAGTGTGAAAATAGAGCACCCTGTCTTTTTGTTGATATCTTATAACAGTGCTAGCAAGACTTATGGTACATATTAATAACTATAGATTATATAATACATATAGGAGAAATAATTTTAATATTTTTTAGGGCATATGAATTAATTAGGATGGTTATTTAAAGGCCATAATATGTACTTTTATGTACTAATTTCAAGCAGTGATCACCTATAGTTTTGAGTCAAAGGTGACTCTAACACTTAGAGTCGCAATTGGAACATATATTAATAATGGATTTTCATGATAGGTTAAATATAAACTTTTTTATTCAATAATATACCAACAAGGGTTTAGGATCAAGGTGGTAATTTTCATACACACATACAAGAGTCCTCTCATTTGAAATTAGTCACCTACAGGAAACCAAAGGTGAATGTTTGGGAAGGTGTTTTGCTTTTGGTGAACCTATGAGTATATTAACCTAGATCATCATGTGAAACTTTTTAAACATTAAATAAAATAATTATATGTTAGTATATTTATTTTTTATCAGATAAACACCTTTAGATGCCCCCTCATTTGATAATATGCACCTATAGCCAACTATAGATGACTATGAAAGGCACTGAATAAAAGGAAGATGATTCTTGGTGATTGGTATATTCCAAACATGAATGTATAAGTTAAAATAATTAATAAATGGTCTTGGAAGGTGTAAAATATGCTCATGAAACATTTTCTAATCCTAACCATGCAATTGCACCTATAGGTGCTATACAACAAATAGAGACACAGTCAGGTAATTATACACAATCTTATGAGTTCAAGTGTATGGAAGGTTACATGAGAGGTTGGAGGGATAAATGAAGAATATATACCTTAATTATGGTAATGATATAATTATAATAATATAATTATATGTAAATAATTTATATGAAAGACTCTATAATGCAAAACATAGTGCATATGGTAAAAATCCTACACACCGTCTACATTTTAGGGGTCTTTTTTAGGTTTTGGAAGATTTGAGGGGTCAAATGACCAAAAAAAAGGATATAATTTGGTATGTAGAATATTTTTCACTTTTATTGACTCATCACACACTTATTTTGTGTGATAAAATATGGGAATTTCCCTCTATTTCATCTCAAATAGAGGGCACTCCACTTATGCATAAACCCTACAGTCTTGACAAAAAGAGATAGAAGGGTGGGCCAAAAGTTGATAGGATATTTAAAATAGGTTTTTGGAGTTTAAAAATACATATGGAAAACATATAAACATATCATAGAGGAAGGAAGCCCAAAATAATGGCATAGACCCTCAAACTTGTATGCAAGTCCACTAGGCATGGTTAGGCCTAGAATTCAAATGAGATGTCACTTTTAATTATATCTCTTAGTGATGTTTATAATAAATTTGGACATTTTTATGGAATTTTAATATATTTTTTTGAGTTTTTAAGATGCAAAGGAAGCCATGAAAAGGTCAATTTTGGACTTTAGGATAACTCAAGCTTGTGCTTAAAAAAAGGCTCAATAGACCAACTTTAAGTGCTCACATCTTCTCTAAGGATATACATGGAGACCAAGGGATTTTAGAGAATTTATAAAGTTTATTGAGTTTTTATCTAGTGAAATTCGTTTGTAGTTCTAACATCATGTCTTTATGAATAAATATTAAGAGTACAATGAGGCTAAAACCCTACCAAACCCTTGCTAGTGACTAGTTTGCAAAGATTGAGCAAGTAGTGCACCAAAATGGAATATTTTACCTATAATTATGATTTTATGTTGCAAATAACTATTAAATTCTACTACCTATCCTTTTATACTATACAAAATTGTATGGATGGAGTATAAAAGATGGTTTTCTTGACCTTTTTATGTGTTTTACAGATTATAAGAGGTTTTAAGAAAAGAAATCAACTTTATAAGTAAGGTTTAGACTTAATATAAATACCCATGCCAATTTAATTCCTTGGAAAAAATCATAAGTGTTCAAACAAAATCTCTCATCATAGCCAGTCAAAATTGGCATAGTGAACATGATGGTGAGAAGTGTGATAACTTCAAGTAGATGGCTTTTTAAGGTGTGACTGATGCCTATAAGGCCATGTAGAGTATATAAAAGTGTCATAAACTCATTTATATTAGTTTTCATGGAAAAATAATGCCTTTTTGGAAGCCAAGTATGAGAGGTGACTAAAAAAGGAGTTTCTTTGACTGCATTTACTAATGGCTCACTTCTAGAAGATTCTAAGTGAGTAGTAATGTAATAAATGTATGGAGAGGAATGTATGTAATCATTATTTATCATTCCAATCATTATAACCATACATAATTATTTTTTGGATTTTTAAATGGGGCTAAATCATGAAGGTAATTTTTTGAACCAATAAAGGGAACTCCTATGCCACTTTTCATGACTTTCATGACTTGAGAAGCCATTTGTCTCTTTTAACCTTGCATGGTAAGTTTAAAATTAAATTATCATGAGAAAGTAACTCATTTTATTATCTTTTCAAGTGTCCTTATGAAATTTGTACTTCTCTCTTTTCCTCTCCCTCCCTCTCTCTCTCTCTCTCAATTTCTATAATAACTAGCCATTTTGGCCTTTGTAAGTTATGCTCCAATTGAGTATGGAAAAAACCTAATAATTTGAATACCATGGATCATTAGATAATAATAGTTTTTACCTCTTATATGAATATTCATAGTTTGTTCACTTGGATGATTGATTTTTATTAGTGATGACTTGTTGTTTCCTTAGCATTGATGTTTCATTTTCTCACCTATTTAGAGTTAGAAAGTTTCTTCTTACAGGTCATGTGAAGTGTTCTATTGACGTGTCAAGGTTGAGTGAGTTAGTCTATTAAAATATTGACATTATAGGCATATTGTCTAGTCCTCCTATCATAAACAGTTATCATAACCTCATAATGAAATATTGATGTGAGAAGATGCAGATTGGAGAAGTGTATGTTTGGTTATTCCCTTGTTCTCACATGTAACATGTAGCTGGTTAGTAGTCATCAGCTAGTTTAGTGTATCGCCTCTTTTAGGATAGTTTAATTTTAGTTTTCTCTATCTTTTTCCTCACAATCATAGGGATAGTATTTTTCTACAATTGGTACATCAAGGGAGTTATCCCTATCTAGAGATTCACCTTATTCTTAGGCTACCCATAGTCTAGAGGTGTTTCAATTGTGCCTCTTAGATGAGGAGAGATAATACATATCGTCCAATGGTGAAAATCTAAGTGAGGAAAATTATATTTATAGTTATTCGCATAACTCCTACAAAAATATTTCTATTTTGTTATTCTTCCTTGTTATTAGTTGTTATAAAAACTCTTTTTTCTCCATATATCATGTTCATTTCATAAACTTTTTTCAATGTTATTATGAAGTTGATTAAACTATTATTTACTAAACTTTTATTCTGACATGTTCATGCTCTTACAATATTTTTATCTCTTTATTATATTATTTGTATATTTTTTATACATATTTTCTCCATGCTTTTATCTAATTGTTATTGCATCTAAAATTTTTCCTCTTACATTTTATTTGTCTCTTTTAGCTACTGCTACATATCTCTTCACATTCTATTCTTTATGTCTACTTTTTTTATTCATCTCACCTAAATAAAAACTTTCCCCCTAATCCAAATGTCATCCAAAAAATACAAATTCAAACTATTTTTCATTAACTACTACTAGGTAAGTTCAACCATTATTGAGGAAATCTCCAGAGCTAATAGGTAGGTGCAAAGGGAATGAACAAAATAATTCAACACTAGTTTGATGCCTCAATAATTTATGACAACTAATTTTTTTCATAGTGTGTATGTTTAGGAAACATTATCATGGATCATTAATCAATGTAAATTGATATCTGTAATAGTATATAGGTGCATGAAAAAGTATAATCTCTTAGGAATTGTTACAAACTTATATCATATATAAATATGTAATCATGTATAATTATGTCATCATGTGGAGAATTACAGACACTAAAATATGGTATTTGACACTTTTAAATGTCAAACTTGACCTAAACTTATCCTACATGACTTGTGCCTCTCAAAATATCTTTCAATCACCACTACTACACATGTAGTGCTAGTTATTACCCTGATCCATAATAAGTTTCTATTAGTCACCTACAAGAACATTTCATTTTATGTTAGGTTAGTTAAATACCCTCCCCAAACATTTTATACTAACGTGTTTGAATTTTTTATCCTATATATTAAAATTATACTTAGATATTAATGTTAATATTACTATCCTAGAGGTTGACATTATCATCCTTTAGCAGTGACTATTTTTTAAATTCAAATCATTTTCATAGATCGAACCAGTTAGCTAGTGTGTGTTTGGCATGGGAAATTACCCACTTGACATAAAATAAATAAAAAATAGGTTAATATTATTCATAATTGATAATTCTCAACTGCATATCACATATACTAGTACACATTGAGTAAATATACCCTATTTTACCTAAATTATAAATAAATCTATTGTACTAGGTTTTACACATAATACAAAAACATATACAAGGTATCTTCTAATGTTATAGGATCTTTGTGAAGGCTAGATTAACTCTGAGGCATGAATTGTAGGTTTTAGGTCTTGTAATGACCAGTGGTGGAATAGTGGTGAGCAATGAAATTGCTAACCCAAGGATGTGGATGTGGATTTTATCTTTACTTGAATGAAATGGAGTGGGTGATGATGGATTTACTATAAAGTGGATAAGAATAAAATAAACTACAAAATAGAGGGTGAGGTAAGATATAAAATGGGAAATATAAATAAAGAACATGAATTCTTTCTATCTAGACTTAGGATAAGGATAAATTACAAAGAACTAATGCTTGTAAACTGCTACTTTAGCACACGGGGATACTATTAACATAGTGAAATGGTCTGAGGCGTAAGATGTAGTTAAATATAAGTTATTAAATAAAATTTTCTTGTTATAAAAATGGTTATAAAATATCTTAACTTTAAGATATATCTAATACTAAAGAGCACATTCACCTAGCTATGGCTCAGTCTAGGACCTTGTACCAAGTAACATCTCTACACAAATTCCAAAGAGTAACTTAGCTAGTTCATTGCTAAAAAACAAGATCTATCATCTTAAATTACTTTTGCATATTCTAATTGATAAAATTTATTAATTTATTATGAACTAATTGAAATTATTATTGCATATATCAAGAAATACTAATTTAATGGTTAAAGCAAAATCATAGACATGAAAGAAAAAATGAATTATGAATCATAAACTTGCATAACAACCTGAATGATTTCTTATCTATATTGATATGTCCATAATTATCTTCCCTTTAGAATATGTGAGCCACATGTATATATAGAATAAGGATGGGGAAAACTTATCACTCAAGTTGTTCTCAAAGTTTACATCTATTTTAGAAAATATCTCCTGAAGGAGTACATAGATGACACTTGGTAAAATATGCCACAAATAGAAAAAAAAAATTACAACAAAATTATGATGCCATTAACTAATTGTGATTGTTCCTATGATGAATTAGTTGTAGTGGTGGACACCTACATTCTGATGGCTATTACCATCAAATTTGTTGTAATGGTGGCCTTGGCTATTGAAGACACTGGTGTACTCAAGACAATTGGTGGAGATGACATGGCATGATAATTCTACTTACATGTATTTGTGAGTAGAGAGAATGGATTTATTAAAAATCATTCTCTACTATCTTAAAATACAACATGGGTCTCTTGAAGAGCTAGGGGAGTTTGTCCATTAATATATTGTGTGCCTTTAATGTAGCCCTAATTTCCACATAAAAAGTCTCTATACTAAGGACTTACTTATTAAAAAAATTATGAATTATTGTAGGTCATCATGGGTCTTATATATTTTTCCATCAACCTCTAATCTAAAAGTATTTATAGTCATCTAGAGGAGGTCCTCAAAGATGATCTTAAGGACCAATTATCCACTCTAGTTAATCACACCATCGAATCTCATTTACATCAGAATGGTGATGGCTTGCCTGTCATTATTAGTGAGTTGAACTAAATTTCACATCTCTTGATGCCACTAAAACAAGTTATCTCTATTATAAACCACATAGTTTCATTCCCATGTAAACTCTAGGGAGATTATCAAATTCATGTAGCTATAGGCCTTATCTTTAGTTGACCAAACCAAAAAATAAAGATTATCCTCCATATTATTCACACCCTATGAAAGGGACAAGGCATTCCCACATTTAGTCTAGGATTATTTCTTTACATCTCTTAGTAATTGGAGGACATCATATAGCTTGTGGTTTGTTCCCTACACATTGCCTATGAGTTCCCTTGGAGGTTAAATGGTGTTACTTTCCTATAAGGCATCCATATATTGATAATATCCTTGAAACATCTATTTTATTAATCTAATTATAGAGTCTATAAAAGTATAGGGGTCCTCCATATGGCCACCCAAGTCAAAGGGGAGTGTTCTTAATTTTTTATTTAGTTAGAACACATATTCTCTTTGTTCTAACTCTACTTGATGTCCTTTAACCATTATATATTTTCTCTTTACCTTTATCATAGTCTTAGTTTCCTTGTCAAAGTGAAACTCAACTATGCATCACTTCACAATGATTAAGTCCTACTTACTTGCCTTTGCTTATTACATCTTTTGGATCCACTTAATTATATTTAGGGCCATTAATTGTTATGAAGGTTATACCTAACCCATGAGAGTGGAAGAGGGGTACTTATTATGGGGAATCATGTGATTAGGAGAAGATTTACCTAGTATTTGTTGAGCATTATTCCTATTTTTAAGGTTTGGCATTGATGTTTTCATTGATGTCAAAGGTATTGAGAAAGGTGTTCATGAAGTCATTAAAGAATGTAGCTATGAGAGAGAATATTGATAAATGTTGTAGTGATTCAAGAGTGAAAGACATGCTTGGTATATTTTCTTATTACTACATAATTGTTGTTAAGGTTAGCATGGATGGTCCTTTTTATCAATGTTTTCAAGTGCTTGAGCCTAGTAAGTGTCATCAGAAGGTGTGTGCATAGGATGCCTAGTATTGTGCATGAAGGGACATAATGAATTAGTGAGATGAATGAACACATGCATGATAATTTGTATGAGTATTTATATGAGGCATTAGAACACCCATGTGAGTCTCAAGTTGAGCTTATAGGGGTAAGACCTATAGGTCAAGTATGTAACTAGATCTATTCTAGAACCTACTTGGCCTAGTGAGTCATCATGATCAATTGTCAAGGAATATGCAGGGTTTATGGAAATATACAAGAATTTATGAGGTTACTTGAGTATGTGATAATGGTGGAGAGCACATGTAAAAAGGCATAAAGGTCAATTTTAAGGCCTAATGTGATTTGTAGGTTAAGGTCTAGACAAGCAAAGAGACAGAATGTGGCCTAATGAGGGGTCATGATTATATTTCAAGCTATATAAGCTCATGTAAGAATTTTAAGAGGTAAGGTATGGTTTTTCAAGATTTTTCATGAATTTTTACATCAAAAGTAGAAGGATAAGGCATGAAAATGTATTCTAATGTCTCTTGAGTGCACAAAATGAAGGGTTCTCTAACCAAAAAAGGTTTTTATTGTGATCATTAGCTCATCAAACCTATGCATTACAAATTAATCTATTAATGGTATAAGGGTAAGGGTCATAAATATAAATTATATAAATTAGTGTTTATATTAAGCAGCTATGCTTTATGAATGATCATTAAGAGTGGAAATAGGTTTAAACCCTCCTAGAACCCTAACAAGGGCCTAATGTTGAAGGTGTTGATCAAAACATCCTATAATCATAGAAAATGAATATAAAAAATATTGGATCTTATATTAAACTCTCTTAGGCACCTCATGGTTTGATTGAGTTATCAGGTGTGTGAGTAGACCCTATAAGAAAGTGCACCTTTATCAGAGATTTGTTGTAGTAGTCAAAGTTGACCAAGTGAATGTATGAAAATAATTATATGGATAAGGTTGAGACATTTATTTTATGTACATTGTGGATTATGGATAGGTTCTATCCCTCAATTATGTTAAATTGGTCATTTAAATTAGCCAATCACTAATAGGCCTAATGGTAGAAATAATGAAAAACCTAGGAAGTAGTGAGAAGATGATTAGGAATGTGTTATCATGAAATAGGGATGAATAAAAGTGAATGGAGATATTTTTTATGAATTATTATACATGTTCATGTTTGGTACAATTTTGTGAGGTCAATGATTATAGTGAAAAAGTTGCTCACAATTTGACAAGTCTAGTATAGATGAAACAATGATATGTAAGGTCATGAGATAAATTTACAAGACTAATATTTTCCTTTTAACCATGTTATATATATATATATATATATATATATATATATATATATATATATATTATAATTATCTCATAAGATCATATACATGCATTATAATTCTTTGAAGGTGGTCATATAAGTGTTGAATGTCATCTTCACCATGACTGGTCTTTGAGGCAAATTGGTACTTCTGAGTGAGCAAGTTGCAAGAGTGTTTTTCAGTCATTTTTACCTATGTAATGAATTATAAATACTTGATGAAGTTTCTAAGGAATTTGAGGTTCTATTTATATGTTTTATTGTCATGTTAGTGTGTCTAAACTTTATATTATCTTCAGTTTTTCAAGATAGAACTTTCTATGTGTGTGAAGTCCTAATGCAAATAATATTAATGGTGTGATTCAATTGGTGATTGGAGATAAAAGGTGTCATGAACCAAAGATGATATTATTTTGGGTCTAATTTAATTTAATATTAAGTTTTTATTCTGTGTATGAAGTTTTAAAGTGCTCCAAGAAGATCAAAAGCTAACATGTACTAGTGAAGGCCTAATTGAACTAGGTCTCCTTAAGGCCTCAAGAAGGATTTGGTCCATATGAGCTATGACTAACCTAATGTAATTATTTATTCATGTTTTTTTCATGTATTAATATATATTGTGTTGAATATATAAGTGAACAAGTGTGTATGGCTGACAAAGAGGTGTTTGAGCAAGAGCCTAGTATAAGAACAAGGCCTAATAGGTCTAATAATTTAGTTAGAGCATGAGTGAGAAAAAGCAAAGGATATAGAATTTTGAATAGATGGAGGAATTATAGACCATAATAATAATGTAGATAAAATATCATGAATATATAATAGGTGTATTATAGATTAATATCAAGGACATATGATCTAATCTATCTTGAAGAGGCTTAGATGAGCAAATAATCCTCAAAGGCAATTTAAGAGGGATAAAAGAGAGAGAAGACATAAAGAAGGTTATCATCATCTATTTCATTATTAAATAGGTGTTCTTAAGGTGATCAAAGGTTTTAAGTGTTTGAATTAGTGTTGAGTTATCTAGGGAATTGGTGCCTCCTTGCAAGTTGGTACTTGTTAAAGCGTAGTTGGCTTGGTGCTTTATGCAGAGTTAGTGGTTCACTAGATTATGATATTTTTAGCTTATAGGAATATAGTCCATTTGTAGGGATCATTTGGTTTTTTTCACATTTAAATTTTCCCACTCATATGCATGTTTTTATTCTGTTATGTTGATGTGAATGACTCTTAATCAATTGGTATATCTTTATATTTATTTTATGGTTTAAGGAATGTTAAAAAAACACATGAAAGAAAGTTTTAAGATACTAATTCACCCCCCTCTTAGTCATTGTGCTTCCAATAATTGGTATTAGAGACTAGGATTTTGAAATAAGTCTAATAATTTGAAGGTAATCCTAAGAATCACAAGATGTCTTATGATCAAAAGAATGAAGATAACATGTATGATGAAGAAGTCTACTATGACAGTGAAGAAGGAGAAGATGAAGTAGACCTTGACACTCAGCTCATAAGTTCCCTTGATGATTTTAAGCATAAAAAAATCATGTTAAGGATCTCAAAAGTCAATTAAAAGGTGTCAACACAAGGTTTAGGTCAAAGGAAGTTGAGTATGACTAGTTGAAGATAGAGTTAGATTACTTGAAGGTTGAGCATGAGCATATCATAGACAAAATGAGAAATTTTGAGAGAGAAGATGAGAAGTTATAATAAGTCAAGAGTACCAACATGAAAATAGCAATCAGGTAGCCCAATGTAGTAAAGGATAAGCCATCATGGGGCCATGGGAAAAGGAGTAATCAGTCAAAAGGTAAGTAAAAAAATGTTATTTTATACATCTATCATAATATAGGGCACATTGCAAGATTATGATTTAATAGAGTTAGAAGGAACTTAAGATTCAACAAGACATATGAATCTCCTATAATGGATGAGAAAAATTATACATTGGTATAAAATCTAAAAAAATCTAGGACTAATCATATTGAGCTCAAGAGTCAAGATGGACTATTTGCTAAGGAGGAATATAAGACTAAAGAAGATTCTATGCTAGCTCAGACCACCTTTCACATTCAATATGAAGGCATGAAATGGTATATATATATAGTGGTTTCTCAAGCCACATGACAAGAGACTAAAATACATTCATCTCATTAAATAATAATGCTATAAGAATAGTGAGTTTTGGAAACAACACAATTACCAATATAGTTGGTAAGGGTGTCTTGATTTTGGACAATGGGAAGACCAATACACAAAATGTGTTGTATGTGACATTTTTGAAACACAACCTACTTAGTGTGATTCAAATATGAAATCAAGGACACACGCTAACCTTTCATGATAGAGGGTGTGAGATAAAGAGACCCAAATCAGGAAGGATAATTGCTAATGCTAATAGGACTGAGAACAATCTATATGTCTTGAATGAGATCAAGAAGGAAATATGATTTATGATAAATATGGATGAAATTTGGCTATGGTAAAAAAGGTTAGGTCACATAAACTTTGATAATATGGTCAAGATAAGCACTAAGAAGTCTGTGAACAAAATGTCTAAGATCACCAAACCTATAAACATACTTTTCAAGGCTTGTCAACATGGTAAGCAAACTAGAATAAGGTTCAAGTCCAATGATTACACTACCACAAGACCCATGGAATTAATACACATTGATCACTATGATCCTACAATAATTACAAATATTTGAGGAGACAACTACTTCATGTTACTCATAGATGACTACACAAGAATGACTTGGGTTGCATTATTTAAATAAAAGTCACAAGCTCTTAACACATTCAAGGCTCTTATTGATAATGATAAGAATAGGAATATCAAGTGAATTAGATCTAATAGAGGAGGAGAGTTTTGGTCCAATGACTATGATGACTTTTATGAGGTTCATGGAATAAGGAGATAGTTTTTAGTAGCTAGGACACCTCAAAAAAATGGGGTAGTTGAAATAAATAATATGATATTTAAAAATATGGTTGAGTCTATATTATATAATGGATATTGGAGAGAGATAGTAAGCACTATAGTCTACATTTTGAATAGAGGACTGATAAGGACTAATCGAAATAAGATTCCTTATTAACTGTGGAAGGGTAGACCTAATAATGTGAGACACTTTAGATTGTTTGGGAGAAAATGTTTCATCAAAAGAGACAATGAAGAATTAGGAAAGTTTGATTCTAGATCTTATGAAGGTATATTCATAGGATACTCATTAATGATCTCAGCCTATATATGTTATAAAAAGAGGTTACAAAAGATAATGGAAAACACCAATGTGAAGATTTATGAGACAAGGAAATCACACTCATAGTCAAAGGATAATTTAGAGAATATGGATTTTAATAATGAAGAAGAAATTATAGAGGTTTATGAAGAAGAATAAGTTGAGGAGAGATAAGAATCAAAAGGTCCCTCAATCTAGAATCAAAGAGATTACCCTAAATATCAAATAATTAGAAATATGAACACAAGTATGCAAATAAGGAAAAGACTAGTAAGTAATCTAAATCAAGATAATGTTTCTCTATTATCTAGTATTGAACTTGAGAATATTATATAATCAAGCAAAGAAAAAATTTGGATAGATTTTATGAATGAGGAGTTAGACTAAATAGAGAAGAATGAGACTTGAGAACTAATTCTTAGGCCTAAAAAAAAGAATGCCTTTGGCATAAAGTGGGTGTTTAGAAACAAGTTGAATGAAGATGGAGAATTCACTAGGAACAAGGATATATTGGTATCAAAGGTATATGCACAAGTTGAAGGGGTATAATTTGAGGAGACCTTTGCACCAGTAGCAATATTGGAGTCCATCATATTATTTCTAGCATATGCAGGATTCAAAGGTTCAAGGTATACGATATGGATGTCAAATATACCTTTTTGAATGGGAATTTAGAAGATGAAGTTTACATTAAGCAACCTAAGGAGTTATCACTATCAGATGACAAGGAAAAAAATTTAGATTGAAAAAGTCTCTCTATGGTCTAAAGTAAGATCCTATATCTTAGTATGCTAGGGTAAACATGTATTTGTTGGATCAATGATTTAAAAAAGGAGTTGTAGATAATAATCTATATATAAAAATAGGAGATGACCATTAGTTAATATTAATTATCTATGTGGATGACATCATCTTTGGTGTAAATAATGATAACATGACCAAGGCCTTTGAAGAGGTGATGAAGAGAGAGTTTGAGATGTCTATGCTAGGAGAACCATCATTCTTTATTGTGTTAAAAATCACTCTATCTAAGAAAGGTATATTCATCTCCCAAGACAAGTACATAAGAGAGATTCTAAAGAAGTTTGAGATGGAATATTATAAGGTGATTAGTACACCCGTGATCACAGGGTGTAATTTGAGGAACGAAGATGAGTCTCAAAATTTCAATAAAATATCATATAGGTTAATGACTTAAATTTTATTATACACCACTATCTATAAACCTAATATTATGTAAGAATTAGGCCTTATTGGAAGGTTTCAAGTAGATCCAAAGGAGAAACATCTACAAGTAGTCAAAAGGATACTCATATATCTCAAGGGGACTATAGAGTATGGGTTGTGATATCTAAGAAGTAAAGAGTTAAATTTGATAGACTATATAGATGTAGACTGGGCAAGAAGTTTAGATGATAGGAAGAGTACTAGTGGAGGAGCTTTATTCTTAGGTTGGTGCCTAGTTTCATGGATAAGTAATAAGAAACCATTAGTCGCATTATCCAAATGTGAGGGTATGTACATTGAATTAGTTTCATGTTGCACTTAGGTCTTATGAATGAGATGAACCCTACAAGGCTACAAGGTGGAGTATGATGGTATTAGTCCTATCTATTGTGACAATATAAGTGCTATAAGTATCTCAAAGAACCCTATCATGCACTCAAGGACCAAACAAATTCCCATCAGGTATCATTTTTTGAGAGAGTAGGTAAGTGAAAAAGTGTCAAATTTTAATATGATTATACATAGGATTAGATTGCAAACATCTTGACCAAACCACTTACAAAGGTAACATTTGAACACCTAAGCTAGGAATTGGGTTTAATTCCTACCTCTAGCAATTATTAAAGAATACAAGTAATTATGGGAAACTAATCATGATCATTAGCTCCAATAATAGGCGATTTTTTATAATAAGGTATGTATATAGATAGGGGGATCATGTTTTTATTATGTCTCACAAACTCATAGTCCTATGTGTTGAGTATGTTGGTTGCAAGGAGTGTGATCCAAGGAGTTGTAGACACCACTCTGTCATTTATGTCAAAAGGGGAGAGAGACCATAATAGGGAGATAAAAATGATTAGTATGAAGTATGTTTTCACTTCAATAACAAAGGGGGAGATTTTTAATCATTATTCCTATTGTTGAGGTTTGGCATTAATGTTGTCATTAATTTCAAAGGTTAATGAGCAAGGTGTTCATAAAGTCATTGAAGAATGTAGCTATGAGAGAGAATATTTGTGTTATAGTGATTCTTAGAATTTAATACATGATTGGTATATTTTATTATGACTACAATAGTGATGTTAAGGTTATCATGGAAGGCCACTATTGTAAAAGTTATCAAGTGCTTGAGCCTAGTAAGCATCTTGAGAAGGTATGTTCATAGGATGCTTGGTATTGTGCATGAAGGGTCATGATGGCTTGGTCAGATGAATGCACATAGGCATGATAATTTGTAATAGGTTTTATAAGCATGTATATGAGGCATTGGATCACTCATGTGAGTCTCAAGGTGAGCCTATAAGGGTAGGACCTATAGGTCTAGTATAGGTCAAGTCTATAACTAGACCTCTTCTAAATCCTACTTGGCCTAATGAGGCATCATGATCTATTTTCAAGGATATGAAGGATGTATAGAACTACTTAAGAATGTATGAGGTTTCTTGAGTATCTGATAATGGTAGAGTTCACATGGAAAGGGGCATGAAGGTTAGTTTCAAGGCTTTATGTGATTTATAGGTCAAGGTCTAAGCAAGCAAAGAGAGAAAGTATGTCATAATGAGGGGTCATGATCAGATTTAAAGCTTTAAAATCTCATATAATAATTTTCAAAGGTAATGTATGTTATTTCAAGTTTGGTCTTGAAGTTTTAGGTCAAAATTTGATGGATAAAACATGAAAATGTGTTCTAAGGTATCTCGAGTACACATATTGAAGGGTTATCTACCTAAGAAGGTTTTTCTTGTGCTTATTAGCTAAATAAAACTATAAAATGGAACCTAATATATTCATGTTATAAGGGAAAGGGTTTTATCTCAAAATTATAGGTATTAGTTTTTGGATTAAGGGGTTATGCTTTATAAATGATCATTAAGAGTGAAAATAAGTTTAAACCCTCCTATAACCCTATTAAGGACCCAGTGTTGATAAAAGCATACCATGGTGGTATTAAATTATTATAAAAACTATTGTATCTTTTATTCAACTCTCCCAAACACCTCAAGGTGTGACTAAGTGGTCAAGTGGGTGAGTAGATCCTATAGGAAAGTGCACATTTCCTAGAGATTTATTGTAATAGTCAGAGTTGACCAATTAAAAGTATGAAAATAATTATATGGATAAGGTTGAGACTTGTATTTTATTTTACATGGTGGTTTTTGGATAGGTTATATCCATCAAGTATGTTAAATAGGTCATCTAAGTTAGTCAATCGCTAATAGGCCTAATGGTGGCAATAGTAAAAAAACCCAGGTAGTAGTGAGAAGATGATTAAGAATGTGTTATCATGAAATAGGGATGAATAAAAGTGAAAGGAGATATTTTAAAATACTTTTAAGACATTTTCATGTTTGGTATATGTTTTGGAGGTTAGTGATTATAGTGAAAATGTTGTTCACAAGTTTTTTTGTCTAGTACAGATGAGATAGTGAGATGTAAGGTCATGAGATTGATATTCAAGACAAATATTTGAAATTATACCATGGTATATTTATATATAATTATTTATAATATCATATAAATGCATCATAAGGCTCTAAAAGTGGTCATATAGGTGTTGAAGGTCATTATCACCATGACTGGTCTTTGAGGAAAATTGGCAATTTTGAGTGAGAAAGTTGTAGAAGTGTTTTTTAGTAATTTTTCCATGTGTAATGAATTATAATGATCTTGATGAATTATTTAAGGTCTTGGATGTTTTTTTATATGTTTTATTGACATCTTTTTTTTTCCAATCTTTGTGTTACCTTTAGTTGTTTAAGATAGACCTTTCTTTGTGTGTGAAGCCCTACTGTAAACAATACTAATGGCATGCTTCAAGTGGTGATTGTAAATAAAAGGTATCATGGACCAAATATTATATTATTATAGGTATATTTGAGTGTAATATAAGGTTTTTATTCCATGTATGAAGTTTGAAAGTTCTCTAAGAATATCGAGGTGTAATGTGTACTAATGAAGGCCTAATAGAATTAGGTCTCCTTAAGGCCTAAAGAAGGATTTGGTAGATTTGAGTTATGGTAAACCTAATTTAATGATTGATTACTATTTTTTAAATGTCTTAATTCTTATCTTACTAAATATATAAGTGTGTAAGTGTGACCAAGAGGTGTATGAGCAAGATCCTATTATAAAAACAAGGCCTAATAAGCCTAATTATCTAGTTAAAGCATGAGTGAGAAAAAGTGAAGGATATAGTGTATGAAATAAAAAATTCATCATGTCTATAAATCAATCCTAACTCAAATAATTTATATCATACCATACACTTCCTATTGGTGACACATTAGATAATTGGGAACATGACCAATATGAGGATCTGTTAGACCTAGTAAGGGGATCCTTATCACAATACATAATGCTAGGGTGGGTTCCAAATCCTATAGTAAAGCACAATCATGAAACTACAATAATTAAGTCCTATGTTTTCATATCTCACTAAACTAATAAATTTTAAAGTAAAATCTAATCTAGTTCTCACCAAAGCTTGTGACATAATATGGGTGTTAGTAAACAAACAAACATGTATAGGAAAATCTTAATTAAGCTATGTATGAGTAAGACCCTAATACATGGAAAGAGAAGAGTAATATTATTCAAATCCAATACTTATTATACTTGTATCTACTAAATATATGATCAAATTTAGAGAAGAGTTACATAAAAGATGAACCCATCGAGACTCAATCTCTCCCTTGGCCAAAGGGGATTTGAAAGAGGTTATTGTGGTTTTTAAGAATAACTAAGAAAGGATAAAGTATCCAAGACTTCTCCACAAGAAAAGATTCTCCAAGTAGAAATCCTAAGCTAAGACTCCTCAAGTATAGTGGTGGAGAAGGAGATTGTAAAGAAGTTTAAGTGAATAATAGCTCTTATTCCTTGTGTAAATAATGATAAAATGATATATATATATATATATATATATATATATATATATATATATATATATATATATATAGGCAGATTTAACCCTAAGCCCTTCTAAAAGTTTGGGCCAATAGGGTCAACCCAGTCAACCTAGTACAATTATGGACCAAAATTCACTAGGTCACGGGCTAGATCGGCCAAGAGTTGACCTAGACCCTAAATGAATTTTACCCAAAATAATACAATGTCAACCCAATCAACCTAGTACAAAAGACTATCAAAAAAGAACTTAAGGTTAGAAAAATATGGATGGAAAGTGATAAAATAATGGAGGAGTATGAAAATGAGGAATGATATCTTAGGGAATGGTTTTAGGAGTTGGTTAGATTGGTAATAAGTGGTAATAAGGGATAATAATCTTACAAAGCACTAATGGTCTACCCACCCCTTTCTCGGTGCATTCTTTAGGTTGTATACTTACAGAGATTGAGGCTCAAAGGGTTATTACAAGATAGAAAACATCAGTATTTAATAAAATTTGAAAAGATTATGTGTATACATATGCCCCACTCAAACATCATCACATGTCACTAAGGTGCATGAAGGGATGGTGATTTGAGAAAGAACATAGTAACACATAATGCTCAGGATAATTTTTTTTTTAGTATTTTAAAGGATAAAATAAATGAAAGTAAATGACATAAAGGGAAATAAACAAAAACATAAATGTATGTTTACCTTGACTTACCTTTATCACTAGATGGTTATCTATTGTGTTTGTAGTTTTGAGTGTGGAGGGCATAGAGACAACTTGTGACAAACCTAAGAGTACAAAACTAAAGAAAAAAAACAAACAAACACCAAAAAGACAAGATAATAGGTGCTATATGGATGAGACATACTTGTAAAATTGGCAAGTTAGGGTAACAAGTGCTATGTTAGACCAAAGGATGAATTCAAACTTTAGAGTAAATTGGGTAACTAAAAATCCAAGGCTACTAAAGACCAAAATATTCAAACAGGTAAACCTTAAGTTAGAAAGGAAAACTCACCAAGTCAAACCAAGGATACTTTTCAAAAACATGGTAATCAAATATCAATGTAAAAGTAGTAACAATCCTTACTTAAACAAAGATGGTCAAGTAAAAAACAACATGGTAAAATAATATTGATGAGTGAGCAGTAAAAATCCTTATCTCACCAATAATGGAAAATGGTGCATGAAGGGTAGAAATGGACTATGGTGTCTAAAAAAAAGGTGGTAAAACAAATGACAAATGGAAAAAAAAATCAAAACAAGTGTAGGAATGTAAATCTATGGTGTGAAGAAAATAAGCCATAGTTGCTTAGACATGTTGGTTTAGTTCTAAAGATAGATAAAATTAAAACAAATTAGTGTTAGCATGTTTTTAAGACATGAATATGAAGGAATTATAGAAGAGGTAAGATAGATTTAGAATCATAGTTTTTAATATCAAGGGGGAATGGAATCGGTGGAGGGGAAAATTAAGGAAAAACCAAGGTAGAGGAACTCTTTATCAAAATCAAAACACTCAAATTAGGTTTGTCAAAACAAGAGGAATTTTGACCTTAAGGACTCTGAAGAACTTATCTTAGCTACACAAGTCTTAGGTTAGAAAATGAAGTATATAGATCATCCCATTAATAATATATGCATGAAAAATTAAAATGAACCTACCTTATCACAACATGTTTCCCATTAATTGAGACCCCCTATAGAGCCGTCAGTCTACTATGAAGATTGGGTACTTTTTTGAGAAAGTAGGTAGCACCATAGAGTTTTTTAATTTTTTTACGCTAATCTAGTATCCTATTTCACCCTAATGGACCTTGACTATATGTGAGGCCAACTATGGAGTTTGATATTTGATTAGAGATAGGAGATATGATTGTAATCACATATTTTGATATGATTTTAAATTTTAAGATTTGTATGTTGTCTTTCGTATATAATTGATTTTTTTTTCAAATGATTTGGCTTTTAACTTTCTTGATGGCTTCTTTCTATTCCTCCTCCATACAAATTTAAAAACTCAAACATGGGTGGTAAAGATGACTTTCATTTGAATACTTGGGAATTGGTGACTAAGAAAGAGAACTCTAGAGATAATAGTGTCTAAGAGTCTCCTAAATCTAGGTGATATAAAAGTTCTATCTTAACTTTAACCTCTTTTAGTCCAATGTGGAGTAAAAGGAAAGGAAACTAAGAGGAGTGACACATGGAACAATTTGAAATAATTCAAATCACAAAAAATGTGACCAAGGGTGAAAAATGGATATAATGATAGTAAAGTGTGATTCTTTATCATAAGAATGAGGGAAATGGAGGAAAACATGATAACATAGTTTTTTTGTGCAAATTCCATCTACAAAAGAAGCAAAATCTAAAGCTAAGAACAAGGAAAAAAAACACATTCTAGAAAAGGAATATCAAGATGGTAGTTTTATGAGGAAGGCCAGTTCCTATCCATGGTCTTAAACTACAACTCATAGAAGAGGAACCCATAAGGGTGTACAAAAGTATGTTAACTGTAAATGGGTTAAAAAATGTTATTTGTGAGGAAGGCTAGGTCCTATCCATGGTCTTATACTATAACTCACAAAATAAAAATGTAAGGGGTGCCAAAAAAATGGGTAAAAAGAGTATGAAAATAAATAAGACCATGTTACATCATGAGGAATATTGAGTCTTATATATGGTTTTACAATGAAACTCATGAGAAAAGGGAGAAACCAAAAGACCAAAAAGGAAGGATTAAAGGTTTGTAAAAATGGAGAACCACTGCAGAGGGTGAGACCCATGTAAGTAACCTATAAAGAAGTGTTATATATATAACATATAAAGATGCAAATAAGGGAAGGATTAAGCAAAATATTTCTTGAGGAATTATGAATTGGTGGGCTCTTTGAAAACATGGCCTTTATTGGTTTGAATATAATTATGTACTTGCACCAAGAATATCTTTGACTAATTAAGGGCCCCACTATTTTTTGGCATATTTATATTCTTTGTCATGAGTGTATTATAATTTAAGGATAAGATCACAAACATTAAATGTGTTAATTTTAACACATTTTTTATGTTGTTTGTCAATACAAGCCTTGTATTAGTGATTATGTTGTAAAGTAAAAAGATGGTGTTCATCAAAAAGATCAAGGGCATGAAGGTGAGATTCACATAGTTATTCATCAAGAATGATACCATGAAGATATATATAGAGAGAGGGAATCTCAAATTCTAATGGAAGAACTAATTTAGAACTATAGACTATAGAGAATTTTGTTGCCCCAATCATAGTATGTATGCTAGTTTGATAGGCCCAAAGAGTAGGATAAATATTAAGGTGCCAATCCATGCAAGTTTAATGAATTTTATTTTGGAGGATTTTATTGATAATTTATTTTTTGGCCTTAGCTTGGACATTATATTATAGATGATAGGGCATGGAAAATTTGTGATTGATCTTGAATTTAGCATAGAGTTATTTGACATCTTTTTTTTGAAGTTACCACCATTATCAGAGATGATAGTTGTTGACGCAAGGAATTGCACTTGTGGGCAAGAGGCCGAGCACCTGCCTTTCCACATGCAACAATGGAAACTCCCCTCTTGCCTATGGGAATGGTGAAGCTGGAGGGGCGAGTCTCTAGGTAAGGGATAACTCCCTCTAATATATCCTTTATGCCCTAGTTTCTCCTACTGCTAAAAAATAAAATGAAAAAAGGGGGGGATGAAAAGGGATAAAGAGATGCTAAAAACAAAACCCAAGACTAAAAAAGGAAAAGGTGATACACCAAAAAATGTGACCCACCTAGCCTAAATATACACTTTTCACCAAAAAGAAGTGCCCATACACTTCATCTGAAGTGGGAAACTCTTCTATGATAGTCAGCTAGGGGTTTGTGGAGATACAAGGAGGAAGAAACCACCAGAGGCATCCTCAAACACACTTATGGCAGCGATTTCACAAGCACCTACATTCCCTATAGACACTTCTAGCAGAGTTGCAGAAAGGAGACTTCACAATGCACTAGACATGTTGTGAGTGATCTATGAAAGCATGAAAGACAATGACTTAACACAAAAGAATAAAATAGACATATACTTTAAAGTGCAAGTACAGATAGAGGTAAAAAGGCTAAGTGTTGATTCAAGGTAAAAAATTGGCAGAGCTCTGCCTTACAAGCCCTAAGAGATTATTGGGTAGAGTTTTGCCTTAAGGCTAAGAGTCCCCTTTGTCTAATGAGAAATTTTACAATATATAGAAAGAGGAAGAGAACTTGGCATTTTTGGGCAAGATTTTGGCACTCTTTTACAAATTGGCCCATGTGCGCTCTGAGCCTTGGGAAGAGGGAACTATTTGATTGTCAGTTCCTGCTTTGACTTTCGCATCCCACATTAATGTGAAAACATGGCCGCACCTCTTTTCAACAAATAGACTACTCTCTACAAGGCATTTACATGGCTTGTCTATTATTTGCGCTATTTGGTGACCACCTGGCAAGTGATGTTCCAACTGTAGGAATAAATTCCTGAGTTGACACCTCCTTTCACCACTTGGATGCTTTGTCTCTTTCTTGCCTTGTCTATTTTCCCTCTTCTATCTCCTTTGTCCCTTGGGCTATATTTTTCTACTGCTTTGGCTCTTTGGCTGCAAGCACATCTACTTCTGACACATGTCACAGTCCACTACTTCAAAACTTATGAGACACTTTGAAACGTAGATGTTGGCACATGGTGGCTTCCACTGAGCTGATAATGGGATGTGACAACATCTGCTTAACTTAGAGGGCCCTTTAAGAGTTAGGTAGAAGTTGACCCATGGCTACTTTTACCTACTCTTTCCACTTAAGTTAGAGGCTTTGGAAGTATTTTTGAGATTTCTGTGGAAGGTGACATGTGGTTGCTTCCACAGAACCTCTAGCTACCTTAGAAAACTTTCGAGACCCTTTTTGGTTCTTGAAAATGCTGACACTTGGCAGCTTCCACTACATTTTAAGAGGGGCTAATCTTTGAAGCTTAGAAGAAACCCAAAGCCTCAGATGTAGACACTTGTCACACTCTATTGAGATGGGTGAGGATGCGTGGTAGCATCCGCTTAACTTAGAGGTTCCTTTGAGAGTCATGTGGAGGTTGACACATGGCCGCCTCCACTTACTCTTTTCCTTTGATGATTCATCTACTATGAAATTTGATGTTTACACACCATCACCTTGAAATTGAATACCCAACAACTAGTCTGTCTCTTTAAAATTGATGGTTTTCAGGATGTCATTATCCTTGGCAAATTTTGTTAGGTCTTTTTTATGGGGTTTTTCCTTACACCTTCCCAAAGGTAAGGTGACCCTTCGGCCTTTTGAAAATGTCCCTCAACTTGGCTAAGAGTTCCTTACAAGGGCACCTACCCTTCGAGGTCCTTCGGTTCTTTAGCGGGTTCCTCCTTTAGATTATTTTTCCCAGGTTTCTGTAGACTTTTATCCATGGACATTTTCCTGTAGACAAAAAGTCCATGAGAGTTGCTCTTTGGCCACTTGCTTTCTAAATTTCTTCAGACATTTTGTTTGAAATAATTCCTTTAGACAAAAAGTTTGAAATAATTCAATGCCTTAGACAAAATTCCAAAAAACTTACCTTTTGTGGCTATCTTTCCTTTGAAGTGCTTCCTACCCTTCGTAAGGGATTTTGAACTCAAAACTACCCTTCGCAAGGGCACTTGCCCTTCAGCTTTGGGATGCTCTTCTGAACTAAGCCATGGAACTAACCCACTTGAACCAATCATTGAACCAATCTGACAAACTTGCTAATGAACTAATTAATTGAACTAAGTTGATTGAACCAAGGCATTGAACCTATCGATTAAACCAAGGCTAATTAAACCAAGTGTTGAACCAATGTGTTGAACTAAGCTGAAGTGTTAAACCAACTGAATTGAACCAAGTGATGAACCAAGGTTGATTAAACCAAGGTGTTGAACCAAGGCATTGAACCAAGCCATTGAACTAGTTCAATGGTTCAATGGTTCAAAGATGCCAACCTTGTGATTTTCTTCAGACAAGAGCCCGAAGAAGCCTTGTAAAACCCAGCACTCTCTGAAACTGATTCTTCATGCGCCAAAAGACTATCCCTATAAATTTCATAGAAATGGACTTGTAGAGTTTGTAGAAATTCTGTAGAGTTTGTAGAAATGGACATATTCATGCAAAATAAAAAATAAAATGGCCTAGAATAGTAGGGATAGAAGGGGACCAATTTTTTGGCCTGTTGGGAAAAAATGGTCAACAAATTGGTGACTCCTAGGGAAAGCATGCCTGTTATGCTTAGAGACCAATTGCCTTGTAGTCCATTGGGCACAGAGTTAGATGTAACTTGAACAAAGATCAATAATAGCCCTAAAAGATTTAAGAATCAAACATGAAGCTTTTTTATCCCAAACACAAAGGGAAACACACAAGGCTAAAAACACTACTTGTGCAAACTACACTTAGGGAAAGTAGGAAAGACAACTGAAAAACAACTACTATATACAACTAACTAGGTATGTTTGCCTCCCTCCTGGATCAAAGGGAAAACTTCTTAAGTCCTCTTCCTGGCAAGAAGACTTATGGTTCCAGACAAGTGGCTCAATGAAAAGGAGATTTGGTGACCTGCTCCTCTTGCCTTTCATCTGGATTGGCTTGTATCTAAGTGGATTAGATTCAAACATGCTTCCAACATATACGTACTCTATTTGTTCTTAGAAGCTTGTTGAATGTTGGTCTTTCATACTAGTTCTCTTCACTAAGAAATTAGTGGCTGCTAGCTTATCACCGTTAGCCCTTTGATGTGCATAATCCCCTTGCAATGCATCATGAATCTGCTCATCTTGTTCATGACTTTCTTGGAAAAGAGTGACTATTGTGATGTCTAAAATGGATTCACAAGTTTATTTCTCATCCCATAGAACATCACCCCTCTGTTCAAAAAACTCTTCTTCAAGGCTTGCCTCTAGATGGACTAGCCTCTCCTTTTCCTCCTCAAGGATTAGAGTCTCTTGTTGTTCAAAGACATCCATCTAATCCTCCTCTGACTTAGGCTCCTTGGCATAGTCATCCTCCTCATCGAAGCAACAAGGAAGTTCATCAAACAAAGGAGGAGGGAGCTTACCATGCTTATGTTCCTCTTCATATTGTTGGAATATCTGCATGTATGCAAGACCTACATCTTCTCGATTGCTGATGGTTTCTTCAAAAGGAGCCTCCATGATGATTCCACCTTCATTGTCACTAATGATATCCCCTTGGGAAACTATAGATTGGATCTTCTACTCCTCACTTACCTCTTACAAAATAGGTTCCTCCTTGAGAAGGGATGAAGTGGGAAGCTGATGATTGAACCTATGTGGAAGAGGAGGTAGTCCTTGAGCTAGAATCAAATGATTTTCCTCTTTTCACTTGGTCAGCACTTCATCTATATTAGGTGTGGCCTAATATCTCTCTTGGAGGTGTGTGGATGGGCTATGTATAGATAGGTCCATCACACGTTGGCTGAGGAAACTCACTTGGGACTCCAACTCTACAATTCTCTTAGCTATATCTTCTTGAAGGAGCCCTTCTTGGAGATCACCAGCATCATCTTCTTCAAGGCTCTGGGTTGGTTCTTGGCATTCTTTTCTCCAACTTGGAATCTGCACATCATGTTGAAAGACTTGGGGAGGTTGAGGAATGCTAGGAAGAGATTGTGGATGCATCAAAAGAATCTTTAGAAGAAGGTTGTGCTAGCTCATGGTATTCCCCCCAATGAAAGATTCAAAATATAAGGAATTGAGAAGATTTATCTCCATGGGGGGTTACTTTCATGCCCTTTGATTTTGGAATGCCTAGCGCATAGGATTGAGAGCAGATGCATCAGATGAGCTGGAGTGAGAAAGTGTTATCTGATAGAAAGGATTTGGTGCATAAGAGGGGGCTTTCTTAAAAATAGGAGGGAAAAAACAAGGGTGACTACCTTGAATAAATGGATTTCTCCATTTCGCTACTTCCTCCTCCATGGATTGCAAGGCTTAAGCTTGCCTAAACAAACACTCCTCTTTATACATCAGCTCCTGCTAATATCCATATTGCTCCTCTAGTTTGTCAATCTCCATCATCTGCTTCTCAAACTCCAGGGCCACTTCCCTTATCATTACATGGCAACTAGGAGGGATGCTTGGGGAGATACCATAAAAAGGCTGAGCTTGATCAAAATTATAGGAAGGAAAACAAGGTCCATGATTTTGTGCAGAGGGATTATACATACAAAAGTGATTTCCTAATGGCACCATGGCTGCTTAACCAACTAATTCAACTCAAAGTCACCATTGGTGTTGATGAAAAGACTCCAAAGTCTAGTTGATTAAAGAACACACCAAAAATTCTTCAACTCTTTGGATAAAACTTGTCCTAGTTGGTCCCACTGGGTGTGCCAAAAACTGTTAATGCAGTGGATTGCACCTATGGGCAGGAGGCCGAGCTCCTGCCTTTCCACACGCAATAATGGAAACTCCCCTCTCAATTGTGGGACTGACAAAGATAGAGGGGAGAGTCCCTAGATAAGGGATAGCTCCCTTTGATGTATCCCTTAGGCCTTGGTTTCTCCTACTGTTAACAAACAAAATGAGAAAAGGGGGGGATGAAAAGGGATAAAGAGATACTAAAAATAAAACCTAAGCCTAAAAAAGGAAAAGGTGATACACTAGAAAATGTGACCCACCTAGCTTGAATATACACTTTTCACCAAAAATAAGTACCCATACACTTCATCTAAAGTGGGAAACTCTTATGCAACAATTAGCTAGGGGTCTGTGGAGATACATAGAGGAAGAAACCACCAGAGGTGTCCTCAGACACACTTATGACAACCATTTCACATGCACCTACATTCCCCTGTAGAAACTTCTAGCAAACCTAAAAAAAGGAGACTTCACAATGCATTGGACATGCTGTGATCGATTTGTGAAAGCTTGAAAGACAATGACTTAACACAAAAGAAGAAAAAAGACATATACTTTAATGTGCAAGTCTAGATAGATGTAAAAAGGCTAAGTTCTGATTCAAGGTAAAAAAGTAGCAGAGCTCTACCTTACAAGCCTCAAGAGATTTTTGGGTAGAGTTTTGCCTTAAGGATAAGAGTCCCCTTTATCCAATGAGAAATTTTACAATATATAAAAAGAGGAAGAGAACTTGGCATTTTCTAGGCAAGATTTTGGTGCTCTTTTGCAAGCTGGCCCATGTGTGCTCTGAGCCTTCAGAAGAGGGAGCCATTTGATTTTCAGTTCCTACTTTGACTTTGGTGTCCCACATTAATGTGAAAACATGGATGCACCTATTTTCTACAAATAGAATGCTTTCTTCAAGGCATTTATGTGGCTTGTATATTGTTTGTGCCATTTGGTGACCGCCTGGCAAGCACTGTTCCAACTACAGGAATAAATTCTTGAGTTGAGACCTCCTTTCACCACTTGGATGCTTTGTCTATTTCTTGCCTTGTATATTTTGCCTCCTCTATCTCCTTTGTCCCTCAAGCTATCTTTTTCTACTCCTTTGGCTCTTTGGTTGAGAGCGCATCTACTTTTGACACGTGTCGTAGTCCGCTACTTTGAAACATAGGAGACACTTTGAAATGTAGACATTGGCACATGGCAGCTTCCATCAAGCTGATAATGGGATGTGGAAACATCTACTTAACTTAGAGGGTCCTTTTAGAATTAGTATAAGTTGACACGTGGCCACTTTTGCCTAATCTTTTTATTTAGAGGCTTTGGAAGTATTTTTGAGATTTCTGTGGAAGGCGACACGTGGCCACTTTTGTCGAACCTTTAGCTACATTAGAAAACTTTTGGGACCCTTTTGGGTTCTCACAAATGCTGACACTTGGCATATTCCATTACATTTTGAAATGGGCTTATCTTTGAAGCTTAGAAGAAACTTGAAGCCTCAGATGCAGACACTTGTCGCACTCTACTGAGACAGGTGAGGACGCATGGCAGCATCTGCTTAACTTAGAGGGTCCTTTGAGAGTCATGTGAAAGTTGACACATGGATGCTTCCACTTACTCTTTTCCTTTGATGATTCCTCTACTATGAAATTTGATGTTTTCATGCCATCACCTTGAAATTGAATACCCAATGGCTAGTCCGTCTCTTTAAAATTGACAATTTTTAGGATGTCATTGTCCTTAGCAAATTTTTTCAGGTCTTTTCTATGGGTTTTTTATTTGCACCTTCCTGAAGGGAAGGTGACCCTTCAGCCTTTTGAAAACATCCCTCAACTTGGCTGAGAGTTTCTTGCAAGGGCACCTGCCCTTCAGGGTACTTTGGCTCTTTGGTGGGTTCCTCCTTTGGATTATTTTCCCTAGGTTTTTGCAGACTTTTGTTCATAGACATTTTCCCACGGACAAAAAGTTTGTGAGAGTTGCTCTTTGGCCACTTTATTTCCAAATTTATTTGGACTTTTTGTCTGAAAGAATTCCTTTGGACAAAAAGTCTAAAAGAATTCACTACCTTGGACAAAATTTTGAAAAACTTACCTTTTGCAGCTATCTTTTCTTTGAAGTGCTTCCTACCCTCTGCAAGGGCTTTTGAACTCAGAACTACCCTTTTCAAGGGCACTTACCCTTCAGCTTTGGGACTCTCCTTTGAACCAAGCCGTTGAACCGACCCACTTGAACTAATCATTGAACCAATCTGATGAACTTGTCGATGAACAGATTGATTGAACTAAGCCAATTAAACCAAGGCATTAAACCTACCGATTGAACCAAGGTCGATTGAACTAGGTGTTGAACCAATGAATTGAACCAAGCTGAAGCATTGAACCAACTGAATTGAACCAAGCAATGAACCAAGGCCGATTGAACCAAGGTGTTGAACCAAGGCATTGAACCAATTTAATGGTTTAATGGTTCAAAGATGCCAAACTTGTGATTTTATTTAGACAAGAGCCTGAAGAATCCTTGTAAAACCCAACACTCTCTAAAATTGATTCTTCATGTGCCAAAAGACTAACCCTACAGAGTTCATAAAAATGGACCTGCAGAGTCCGTAGAAATTTTGTAGAGTCTGTAGAAATGGACAGATTCATGCAAAATAAAAAATAAAATGGCCTAGAATAGCAAGGACATAAGGGGACCAATTTTTTGGCCTCTTGGGATAAAAATGGTCAACAATAGTATGGGGAACACCAAAGAAAAAAATTATTTTTTAAAGAATAGATTTTGTGATGGTGTTACTAGTGACATTAACAAGGGGCATGATTTTAACCCATTTGGTAAAATATTCAATAGCTCTGATTATAAAAACATACCCATCTTAAGAGTGAGGTAATTTACTGATGAGATCTAATCCCCACATTGAGAATGGATAGGAAGATTTGATAATTTGAAGCACAACTGGAGGTGAATGAATTAGATAATCATGAAACTAGAAAGGAATACACTTTTTAGAAAAAAATTTAGTATCCTTTTCAAGAGTAGGGAAAAATTAACCCATACATAGGCATTTATGGGCTATAGCATGTCCACTATAGTGACCACTACAAATATCCCCATGGGCTTAATCAAGAAGAGGAGGAACCTCATCTTACATAACACCATAAAGAAAGGTACCTTTTAAATTGTGATAATAAAGGATGTTTTATTGAAATACATACTTAAAATCTTATTTACAAATGTGATTCTTTTCATGAGAGTCTAAGTTAGGAGGATAAGTTTGGTGTTCCAAGAATTGAATGACGTCTTTATACCATAGCTTATGTTGAATGGTGACAACTTCAATATGGTGGATAAAAAAATTTGGTGGTTGAGTAAAATATGTATTTTTTATTATTTGTATAATAAAAGTGGAATTATAAAGATATCAACAGGGATGAAAGAGAGATGTTGAAGAGGTAAGGGAATCAGTAATAGAATTTTGATCTTGAGGGATATGATCGATAGTGAAAGAGATGAAATCTTTAGCAAAAGTGGTTGCAATTTGATGATAAGTAATGAGATTCTCACTTTTACATTAGTAATCATCATCTATTTACTGGTAAATAGGCTAAGAATCACCTAAAGCATGCAGGTGTTAGATGTATGAATCATGGGTAGCTCTCATGCCTAAGGTTAGAGCTTTGTCTTCAGCCATATTTTTTAATTACATCAAATGTCAAGAAGAAAGCTAAAGGAATGATTTTTTTTAGGGGACTTGTAATAATTTAACCTACCCCAGCTCCTTAAAGGCATTTAACACCATCAAAGTGAAGGGTCTAAGTATCCTCATGCAAGTTGACATTAATGTTAGGAAGCTCTTTGATAACTACATTTGGTTTAGTAGTATTATGGGAATAGTAAATTCATCAAGATTATTGGCTTTAAAATCAATGGTAAAGTTATGAAAGTAATCTTTGAGAGAAATAGATTAATTGAGATATTCAATATAGATAATATTGTCATCAGGGAGACTATTTTGAAGGTGATTGGTAACTGTCATAGGAGCAATAGTAAGTTAATCAGCTATAACATGTCTTTTGATAGCTTTTTGAGTTATAATGTAGAAACCAAATTTCATGAGGAACATCCATTTGCCAAATCTATCTCCAGGAAGAAAGGTTTTGGAGAAGTTATAAAAGGGGTCAAAATGAATGATAACATAAGTGGTCTGGTATAGCATGTAACGTCAAATATTTTTAGCAGTGAAATAAATGGTGAGGAAATCACGTTTGACTTTGGTATAACATTTCTCATAATTTATGGGACCTTGGCTAATATAGTGAGTAACATACTCTCTTTCAGTATCATCTTCTTAGATAGGAATTTACACAATTGATATAGGTGTGGAAGAAGTATATAGTATCAAGGGTCAATCATTAGAAGGAGGATGAAGTATAGGTGGGTGAAGCAATGACTCTTTCATGTTATCAAAATATTTCTTACAGGGATATATCCATTCTAAATCATTACCTTTATTAATAAGAGAATTGATGAAGTGGATGTGATATGCCATTTTGGGGACAAATCATCTAATTTCCCCAAGTTTGCCTAAGTATGTATGTCTAGAATGAAATAAAGAATGGGCATGTTGATGATAACACTAATCTTAATGAGGTCAATGTTGATGCCACAAAGAGAGACTAAGAATCCTAATTTTTTTTTTAGATGTGACATCAAAGACACATTTGTAAGGATTTAGTCTAACTCACTATTTAATAAGATGGTCAAAGATGATGGCAACATTGGAGAGATGAATCTTTCAACTTTTGGATTTAGCAATGAGGTCATCCACATAGGTTTCAATAGTTTTGTGGATAAAATCATGAAATATTTGAGTCATTTCTCTTTGGTAAGTGAATTTAGAATTGTTGACATTGAAGGGCATTTTAACATAGTAATAGGTACCCCATTCCATGGTGAAAGTGGTATTACATTGGTACTTTGGGGTAATGTGAATTTGATTGCATCTTGAGAAGCCATCCATAAGAGATAACATTTCATAACTAGCAATGGAATCAATGATGGCATTTATCAAAGGTAAAGGGAGTTTATCCTTGGGACAAGTGAGATTAAGATAGCAGAAATCAATACAAATGAAAATGACCATAGTGGCATTTTTTAAATAGGAACTATGATAGAAACCCATTTAGAATAATCCATTGGTTTGATAAATTTATCATTGATTAATTTGATGATTTCATTATGACATAAAGTGGAAACCTTAGGTGGGAATTTCCTTTATTTTCAATGCATAGGCTTGGCATCAAGATAAGTAATAATGTTATGTACCAGAATTATAGGGTCAATACTAGGCATATCCTCTTAGGATCAAGCAAATATATCATGATATTTATCAAAGAATAAGTTAAATTTATTGTACTTCATAGGTGAGAGTTCATGAGAAACTATAATTAGTTAAGGGTAGGATGGAGTACCATATTAAATGTGAGTGTTTTTCTAATAAGAATAGAATTACCATATTTGAAATAGTATGGTTCATTAGGTAAAGAATAAATTGGATTAGCCTTGGGATCAATGCTATAAATGAATTTTTTGAAACAAAGAGTTTTGATTATAAAATTCTTAAGTTTATGATGTTGCTAAGGGAGTTGAGGTTCTTAGGCATAAAGTAGTTCAAGAATAGCTTCATCACTAGGAAATGTGGGAAGAGGACCATAATAATCAACATCTAATTTAAGATCTATAATTTGATTACCATGGTAATCATACTTAGAATGAATTTAAAAAACATCAATTGCCTTGGCATCGAGTGTAACCTTAGGAGTAGATAGATCAGAAGGGATTTGTGTATCATTGGTTTCATTTATGGGGGAAGGATTAGATGAAATGATGGGATTTGTAGGTGGTAAATAAGATGAAAGAATTATTGGAGATTAAAAAGGTATAATTTTCTCTACCATCCAAGGAGTGTCAAGAAGTAGAGAATTTGTAGGAGGAACATAACCTTTGGGATCTAATTAATGACTCATAGAAATGGTATGAACATCCTAAATTAAATCATGAATTTGAGATAAGGTTTTATGATAATGTTAAACATCCAAGTCTGGAGATTGAGCTTGGGCCATAATATAATTATCATCATATGCTGGATAAATTGTACATGCTTGAGTTTCAAGAGGAGTTTCAAAATGGGAAATTCCTATATTAATGAATGTACATGGAGACATGATGAGAGGATCTTGAAATAATTTGTCCACTCCAACATCATTGTAAGTGAATGAATCTTCATGCTATGTACCTATTAAAATATGATATATTAATGTATATGGATTGATGGAGATGCCCACATGTGGCACACATCCCCTTAGTTAGTTATATGTGTCCAATATATTAGGATAATGGAGTAACTTGTGGAATTAGTGCATTGGGTAATGGCCATCCTACATTGGGATTAGGAGGTTACCCATCTATTGTTAGTTAGATAGAGGTATATATAAATGATATAATTATCATTATATTTAGGAAATTAAGCATTAAGTCTTCTATTATAAGAGGATATTAGAGGCTTTCCCCTTAAAGAGACATTGTTGAGTTACACCTTCCTAAAGGAGTATTGTATGGTGTTGCCCTACCTTAAGGGTATTCTATTTCTACATATATTGAATATTTGGACATCTTGGTCTACCTATGTCTTTTGTGATGTGTTGATCTACAATATATTCTAAATTATTTTTTAATATTATAAGTGTGGATCATAACAAGTGGTATCAGAGCTTCAATTTGGGTAATTTGTGTGGAGTAAAACCCTAGTTTTTTGGAATCATCAATATATTTCAATCTATTAATTATTTTTGAAAAATTGTTTTATTTTATATGAATAATATTATAAGGAAGTCTCAATTAAAAAAAATGATTCTATATGATTAGTTTTGAGGGAGTTATTCATATTTTAGGTTTTGTACTAATTTAATCATATCTTCCAAAATATAAGTAATTTGTTGGTGAAATATTTATTGATGTTGTGTCATAATATTGGAAATCTATGAACAAAATTTCATATTTATTTGATATGTTTGGAGTGAGTTATTTTTATTTTATGAACATAATATAGTTATCACTCTATAGGCCAAAATTTGTCAAAATTTTTCAAATTTTTTTTACTTAAGTTCCACTATAATAAGGTGAAGCTACAATAAAAATTCAGAACTATTTTGATTAGTTTTGAATGAGTTATTGATATTTTAGGGTATTTCATTAACCCTAGTATTTTTTATGGATCATGAAGTTACAATTATTTTTAGGGGAGGATGATATTGATGATATATAATGGTGGATCATTTATAAGGAGAATAATACTAAAAAAAAATTATGTCAAACATCCTTATCTCTTTCTTTGTTTGTGTTTACACAACATTGGTTTAATCAATTAAGCTTTGTACAAAAGTATTCTTCATGGGAAGAAATGCAATAGGTCTTTCTAGATCAATGGAATATAAAAGAAAAAGAGGATGAAGAAGAGGAAGAAAATAATGATGGTAATAAAGAAGAGAATAAAGATGTTGAAGTAGAAAAATCAGTGGAAGAAAATAATGATAATGAGGAAGAACATGCAAGTGAAGAAGAAGAAGAAGAAGAAGAAGAAGAAATTTGGCTCCAAAAAAATCCAAGTAAAGTTTTCAATTTCATGGATGCATTCAAAAGAATAAGATTGTTGTGTCCATAAACCCTGCCATCAAGTATAACTTCATCAAAATGAATGCGACCAAGCATCTACATGTTCAAGTGAATAATATCAAAGAGGTTAAAGTAGATGGTGAGAATATTTCAATTTTTGAAGATTTGAATCTCATTATGGAAAAATATATTTTGCATTCAAATTTAAATGCTTTGGATATGGATGATGTGGATATGGTTCTTAGATATCCATGGTTAGATATTTTGGGAAAAGTCAATATTAATGTTTAGAAAAAGCTCATGAAGTTTTGGTCTAGGAAAAATGTCACTTTACAGGATATCATAGTGAGAAAGGCACCAATAATAGTCTAGGTAGATCATGAGGAAGATTCAGATGACATAGATAAAGACACACTACAATAAAAAATGAACACTTCATCTACTAAAGAGACAAAGAAGAAAAAGGTGGATAATTTCAAAGTATTAGAAAAAGTTGAGGCATATAAATAGCCACATCATCATGAAAGGAAATAATCATGAAACCAGGTAAGGGAGCGTCATAACAATAATCATTTTGGCTATATAAGAAATCAAATTTATAATCACTATGGATATCCATGGAAGCCAAAGAAGAAATACTTTGGTAAGGTATGGAATCAAAAAAATATAGAGGCCTATGGAACATGGAATGAATGGTGAATTCATTATGACTATACATGGAATAATACCTACTATGGTCATGGTTAGAATCAGAGTAGCACAATAGAATATGGTACATGGAATCAAAAGAGGAATAATTATGTATGGACACCAAATCAATACAATTATGATCATGAATGGAATTAGAGGAACACAATATAATTTGGAGATAAGTGGAGAGCTATCACCTACCAACATCACATATGCATGGCTAAATGATAAAGATTAAAGACAAGTGTGTAATGATTTGAAGCACACTCATTATTTGGTTTTTCCTTATGTTTCAAGGATGAGACACGTTAATAAGGGAAGTAATTATATATACCTAGGGATATGATATACTAATATATATGGATTGATGGAAATGTTGATATGTGGCGCACACCCCCTTAGCTATTTATATGGGTCCAATATGTTAGGATAATGGAGTCACATATGGAATTAGTGCCTTAGGTAATGGTCAGCCTACATTGGGATTAGGAGGTTACCCATCCATTTTTATTTAGATAGAGGTCTATATAAAGGAGATTATTGTCATTGTAGTGAGTAAAGTAAACATTATGTCTTCTATTATAAGAGGATATTGGAGGTTATCCCATTAAACAAACATTATGGATTTATTTCTTCCTAAAAGAGTATTGTGTAGTGTTCCCCTATCTTAAGGGTATTATATTTTTGAAAATATTGAACATTTGGACATCTTGGTCCACCTATATATTTTTTGATGTGTTGATCTACATTATATTTTGAATTATTTCCAAATATTATAAATGTGGATTATAACACTTAAGGTAAAGAAGGATTCTGAATATTGCATGGAGGGGGAGATTAGTGATCTCATTAATGAAAGTAATAGTATGGTCTTGAGGTAATAAGAAGGAGGAAGCCACTCTGAAATGTAAGGAGATAGCTTGGTAATATTACAAGTATTTTTCAAATCATTAGGTTCATCATCATCTGAGTTGGCAAGAGTGATTTGTAAATCAAGATTGATGTTGATGAACTTAGGTAAATGAGCATTATTTATTTTAGGAATGGTAGGAATATGATACTAAGATTTGGGATTAGGAAGTTTAATACTCCAAGTTTTGGAATCAGCTTCATGCTTATATCATTTTTCATTATGTAATAATTTAATGCATTGGCTATCAGAAAAATCAATGGACCGCATTCTATGATTCCATGGACAACCAAGGAGTATATTATAAGATATGGGTAAATCAAGGGCCATAAGTAAAATTTGAATTATCTTAGGTCCAATTTTTAGGTGAATCTAAATACAACCAAGTGGATTTTTATTAATCTTATCAAAATCATGACAGGGGAGATGGGTTTGCTTAAGATGGTCCTTATTATAAACATGTTTTTGGATAAGCCATAAGGATGTCACATTAATAATAGACCTTGCCAATTAGAAATTTATAGATTAGCGTGGTATTAATGGCTATTTTAATGAAACGTGGTAGATCATCATCATAAATAAAACAATTTCATCATTAATCATGTCCTCTTCAAAAAATTTGATAGAATTCTTGGAGGAAGGACACATAGTTTAAATAGTATGTATGTTGGTAGGTTAAGATTTAATATAAGGTGGTCCTTTATCTATAGAGGATGGATCTTTAATTTCTTATAATTTCTACATGAGGAACATGTAATGATAGGGGGAAGTGTGAACTAGCTCCATAAGTGGAATCCTACAAAGCATAGAGTTAAGTTCTTCAAGAAAGTTCTAATGAGATTTAGAAGAATAACCAGCACAATGTTTAAGAGGTAAGGTATATTTTTAAAGTATAGAAGTGGTTGGGGGTTTAAAAGGAGGAAGTTATTCCGTAGGAGCTTTTGAAGTGAGATTAGTGGTTCTAATATCTTTGAGAATTTTTTCTTCTAAATATGGATTCTTAAGTTTGGTAATAAGATCTTTATGGGCTAGTTTACAATGACAATTAACCCTATAAGTTTTAACATATTGAGAATTGGTATAATATTGGTCATAATCAGCATCGATGGAACAAACATCCTTGGTATTTTGTTGATTATTATTTTTGGAAAAATATTTTTGGTTGTTTCAGGTAGAAGCTTTGAAAACTTATTATTTTTGAGAAGTAACAATTTACTCTTGATGACAAAGGTTGATTATGGTTTCATGATTAAAGGAATCACCAAGCATATAGAAGACAACCGTTTTAGTGATCCCTCTAAAAGATTCATTAGAGTGCCCAATGTCAGCATCAAACCAACAAAATTTATTAGGTTCATACCACTTAGGAGGATTATTAAGATAGGTGAAATATTTGGAGCGTGGTAAAAATTATTTCATTTGTTGCACCAAGAGTGGTGTGTGAAAATATGAAGGAATGTTGGCTTTGACAACTCTTGGTTTGTCTTGTAGAGTATTACCCATGATATCATTAGTATATGTTTGAAAATATCCTTTAATAATTTTAGGATTAGGTTCAAATTACTTCATGAGAATGTCTTGACATTTAGCTTAGTCAAGAGGTTCATTAAGTGTTTGGGGAGCAAAAGTTCTAACCTTATATTCAAGAGGAGTCAAAGCAGTTATAAAGAGATTGAAAAAGTTATAATTAATCATGTTATGGTCATCTTTATAGGCTAATGATGTCCATCTTTTGATAAAGTCATGAGCTGATTCATTAGGAGATTTCTTAGCATTGAAGAAGTGGCTAAGACATTTTTCAAGAAAATTATTATGTTGAAACACTTTAATTAAAAGATTGACCAAATCTTCATGTTTCCAAATAGAATGTTGGGGAATTTGAATGTACCACTCTAATACATCACTTGTGAAGGTTTTGACTAATATTTTAGTCATGGTGAAGGTACTAGTTTGGATCCACTCTTTGTAAAGGTTATCAAAAGCTTTGAGAAATGAGGCAAGGTCTTTAGTTCCATCATAATTGATAGTTGGAGATATGTTACCAATATCAATGGACACAATAAAGGGAGTTAAAATATCTTTATGAATAATTTGAAGCATCTTGTTATTTATTATGGATTGAGGAATAACATTTCCTAAGGCATCTCTAAGAGGTGGAGGAATGTAACTGGGATTTGATTAAGGATAGATAGTTGGAGGTTGATTAGCCATATTAATCAAATGATGTTGGAATTGCATCATTTAAGAGCTGCCATAATTTTACATTATATTCACTTGTTTTATGACTTGTGCAAGAAGTTGAGTTGTATCAATAGGTGGGTTGGTGTTGGTAGGATCACTCCTCAAATTTGTATTAGGGGGAGGGTTATTAGAAGATGGATTATTAGTGGGATTATAGATTAGACTCATGTCAATTACTCCCACATTATTTTTAAGAGTTTGAAGATAAGAATTGTATTGATGGTTATATAAAAGATCAAATCCACCTACTTCATCTTGAGGTGTGATTTACACCATGTTACAAGTCATAGATGTAGAAGGGGAAAATAGACAGAGAAATGAATATCCTATATATTATCTAAATGTATTTAGGTTGTCTAAGAATATTCTGATAGGGAACCTCATGATGATTTGAGAGAAATGAAAAAAATTATAAGGAAGAGGAACATAGAACTAAGTTGGACAAATAAGGAAAGAAAGATGAGTATAGAGTCAACTAGGTTGATCTAGTAAAAAAAATAGGGGCAAAAAGATAAGAAAATAAGAATATAGAGTCAATTGGGTTAACCTAGTTATATAACATGGGAAAAAAATAGGTAGAAAATGATATAGAGTTGAGAGAGTCAACCTAGTTTTATATCCTAGGAAGTAGAAAAGATTATTGTGTAAATAGGGTCAACCTAGTATTATAGGTAGGGAAAATAGATAGTCTATAGGAGACTATGTCAAGAAAAATGGCTATGTACTGAAACAAGAATTTTTTTCAAGTAAATTTACAATCAAGAAATTAAAGGAAACACACAATCAATTAGGTTAAAGAGAATGATCTAATTGAGGCACATAGCATAAAACCTTGGACCAACACTAGTCAATGCAAGTTTTTATGATAAAACATATAATAAACAAAGAGAAAATAATCAAATTGGAAAGTAAATGCTAACTAAGTCATCATCCTAATTTTTTTTAGATTATTAGAGTATGATTTTAGATGTGATAGGAATTTGGTTGTAAGCAAGGAACTAGAAAGAATTATATAGATGGTTTCAGGACATTTAGGCTGAAAGGGATCTATGTTGGCAATGGTACTAGCTTAGTATTGGGACCCACCCCCTCACTTCAAAAACTATGGTGATAAGGGCATTGAGTGCTTATCAAATCTATACCATTAACCATGTGTTTATAATTAGCCAAAAAACAAAGTTGGCTTCCCCCTTCATGATGAAATCCAATTAGGTAGGTCTTGGGTAGATAATTTTTAAAATGTGTTTTAAGATTATGTAATTTGGCAGTGTGTGCATAAAAGAGAAAAATAGTGAAACTAAATGGTATATTTAAAAACCACCTAATTAGACTATGTGGTCTATTATAAACATGTAAGAAATGAAGAAAAAAAGTGTGATCAAATTGTTATCATATAAGTGTTGATTCCAACTTTGAAACATAGTACAGTGTCAGTTTAAATGATAGTGTATGAAAATATTACAAAATAGATTTGAAAATATCACTACTATATTTTTGAATCAAGGGTCTAAAAAATAACTACATTGATAGTGTCAACCTAGTTTTCTAGATATAAGATAGAATACAAAACTACGTCTATAGGGTCAACCTAGTTTACTGTATGGAAGTAGTTTCAAAAACTACAAACTATGAAAAATAGAACTGTAATGAATAACAAAAATGATAGAGAAGGAGAAAAAGGAACCTTGGTGGTTTGGAAGATTCTTATAATTTACAAAGTTTCTATTTAATCAGCTTGAATGTTCTACCAACTAATTTAATTGGTCGACCTAGTTCTGTATAACCCTACTGCTAAAGCCTATAATGTATACTGCATCAACAAGGTAAACCTAGTATATTTTATAGAAGTCTAAAAAGTGTATTGTGTCAACAAGGTCAACCTAGTAGTCTATCTAGAAGTCTATAAAATTTACTATGTCGATAGAGTCGACCAAGTAGCTTGTATTTGATGAAAAACCTACACAAATAAAACAAAGTCATATTAATGAGAATATGTGTTAAAACTATGCACACAAGTTAGAACTATACTAACACCATTGACCCAATATCACAAATATAGAGAAATAAAATGATAAAATAATGAAAACATGAGATAAAACCTACAAGGGTTAGATTCACATCAAGTTCACTAGAATGTATGCAATTAAAAATGCATCATGTCTATAAATCAATAATAACTTGGAGAAGATAGATCATACCGTACACTTTTGATTGGGAGCACATTAGATAATCGGCAACATGACTAACATGAGGATCATATAGACCCAATAAGGATATATATTCTCATATTACACAATGCTAGGTAGGGTTTCAAATCTTCTAGTCAATCACAATCATAAAATAAACCTAATTAATATATGTTTTTATATTTCACTAAAATAATAAGTAAAGTAAAATCTAATCTAGTGCTCACCAAATCTTGTGGCACAATATGGGGGTTATTAAATAAAAAAACATGTATACGATAATCTCAATTAAGCTATGTATAAGTAAGACCCTAATACATGGAAAGAAAAGAATAATATTATTCAAATCCAATACTTATGCTACTTCTATATACTAAAGAGAGGAGCAAAGTTAGAGAATACTTACCTAAAAGATGAACTAGTTGAGTCTCAATCTCTCCCTTGGCCAAAGGGGATTCACAAGAGGTTTTAGTTTGTAAAGATCAGTAAGAAAGGCCAAAGCATCCAATACTTCTCCACAAGACTAGATTCTCTAAGTAGAAACCCTACCCTAAGACTCCTTAAGTAGAATGGTAGAAGAACAAATTATAAATAAGTGTAAGTGAATAATAACTCATGTTCCTTGTGTAAATAATGATGAAATTATCATGTACATATAAGTGTATTTAACCCTAATCCCTTATAAAAGTTTTAGTTGATAGAGTTGACCCAGTCAACCTAGTATAGTTATGGATAAAAATTCACTAGGTCACAGGCTAGGTTAGCCAAGCGCTGACCTAGACCTAAAGTAATTTTACCCAAAATAGTACAGGGCTGACCTAGTTGATGTAGTACATAAAAATATCAAAAAGGAGCTTAAGGTAAGGAAAAGGAGAGAAAGTGGGAAAAGACTAGAAGAGTATCCAAAAGAGTAATAATAGCTTAGGGAATGGTTTTAGTAGCTAGTTAGATTCATAATAAGTTGCAGTGAGGGACAAAAATCCTATGAAGCACTAGTGTCTACCAACACCTTTCCTAGTGCAACCCTTAGGGTTTTTACTTAGAGATATTGAGACTTAATGTGTTCCTACAAGATAAAAAGCATTAATACTTGATAAATGTTGAAATGATTTTGTGTATACATATAACACTTTAAAGAGCTGAAGGAGGTCTTATAGACCATCATAAGGGTTCATATAAACTATCATGAAGATCAAACAGGGGTGTTATATATAAAGATCAAGGTCATATGACGTAATCTATCTTGAAGATACCTAGATGAGAAAATAATCCTAAAAGGTAGTTTGAGAGGGATAGAAGAGAGAGAAGAACTGAATAAGGTGATCATCATATGTTGTATGAGTAACAAGGTGTTCTAAAGGTGATCAAAGGTTTTATGTGGCTAATTTTGTCCTAAGTCATCCAAGGGGTTGGTACCTTCTTGCATGTTGGTTCTTTTTAAATCTTAGTTGGGTTGGTGTTTAGCTAGTTGGGGTTGGTTATCTATGTGGATTTGGTGCTTCACTAAATTGTGATCTTTTAGCTTATAGGACTATATCCCATTTATAGGGATCAATAGGTTTTCTTCCCCTTAAGTTTTTCCCACACTCATATGTGTATTTTCTTGTATTATGTTCATGTGAATGACTCTTTATGCATTGTTATATATGTGTATTGATTTGATGGCTCAAGGAATGTTAAAGTACATATGAAATAAAGTTATAAGAGACTAATTTACCCCTTGTCTCAGTCATTATGCTTCCAAAACTCCATATGACCACCCAATTTAGAGGGGAGTGTTATTAATTTTTTAGTTAGTTAGAACACATATTCTCTTTATTCTAGCTCCAATTGATGTCATTCAGGAATTATATATTTTATTTTTATCATTATCACAATCTTAGTTACCTTGTCAAATTGAAACTTGACTATGGACTACTCCATAATGACTAAGTCCTACCTGATTGACTTTTCTTATTGCATCTTTTGGATACACTTAGGTATATTCAGGGCCACTAGTTATTATCAAGGTTATACCTATCCCATGAAACTGGAAAAAAGATACTTCATAGGGGGAAGCATAGGCTTAAGATAAGATGTTATTAGCTACGTTAAATGAGGAATGGATATTCTCCATTCAGTAACCTTATTGGGATCCACTATATCAACTATTATCTTTCCCTTCTCTGACCCTTTTGTTGATGTAATGGTGGTAAACTCTCATTGGGTTACCTAGCCATCTGGAAGGTCTAATTGGGTGGAGAGATGGGTAGGAGTGATTATGGAATCAAATATGGTGGAAGAGACTAGATTCTTAAAGTGTTCATATTTATTAAGTCTAGAGGACTGAGGGATGGAGGTAACAAAGAAAGAATAGGTAAGATGGGTACTAAGATTGTTTTTTAAATAATCAGTTACGAATGTATGGCCAACCCCAATAGGTCATTTTTAATTTTGGTTGGGGCTTATCTAGCCTAACTTATTGGGGTTGGGCTTAGTATTTTAAAAATTAGCTCTAGAGTGGTCTAGGAATTATTTATTTAGGCCAAATAATCCAAAGCATGAGAAATAACTATTGTAGAACTATCTTGGATAGAATTAGTTATTGTAATATATGAGTGATGAGAAGCCTATACACTTACCCCTTGCATAAAATCAATTTGGGAAGTTGTTACTATAGATATCATTATTATGTTGGGAGGTACTGAGGCTAGAGATATAATTCTTGACTAGCCTTGTGTCGAAGTTGGAGGTTTTAACTCCACTTTGTATCCATTATCTCCAGTTTGATATTGAAATAATTTAGTGGATCTTGAATTAGTATTCAAAATCACAATGTCCTCAGACTAAGATTCCTATGGTAACCATTCATATTTCTTTTCACTCTATATGGTTTCAATAATGGTCACTAAAAAGGATATTTTCATCTTGTATTCCTATTCTTATTCAGTGAACCACTCTCCCTATATAAGTGATTATTTATTGTTGTTCCCATTATTAGATATTTCTAGGGGTTCTACTTCTTTTGATACTTTTATTCTATCCCTTTACTCTCTTGACTTATCTGCAGAGGTTTCCTTTGTTAGAGTACCCTAAGGGGAAACAAAAGGGGACTTCACCTTTCTATAGAATACAAAAGGTGGCCCAGTGGGAGTAGGAGATGTTATTAATGGAAGAGAAGTAACAACAATTGAAATCAGAGTGGTAGTTGATGGTGATGAGGTAATGGAAGTAATTTTTGAGGGAGGCAAAATTGGGGAAAGTAGGTAAGCTATAAATTTGTTGGAGTAAAGATGGGAGGCTTACCTATTAGGATACCATGAGTGAAGGGAAAGGAAACATAGAAAATAACCCACCAAGATGAGCTATACTTGAAGTACTTGATGTAACAGTATCCTAGTGAGTAGGAATGTACACTATGGTGGTTTCTACTATGGTGGCCATTAGGATGGAATGAAGAGGAATCCCTTGAGTGATTTCTTGTTTATTCCATATATAAATATGCCCTAATGGTCCAACCTGCTCTTGACCTTGAATTCTAACCTATGAGATGGGTCTAAGAGGGGGATTTGAGTCCTAATGCTCTTCAAACATCCTCTTAGTGGTATTTACATTTTACTAAATATGTCTAGCCACCACCATAGACATATTTATCTTTCTCATCTTGTCGTAAACTTCTATATCATTTACAGTATTCAAGAACATGTCATCATGTGGATATGACATATGACCATAATTATTTTTCATAATAGGTTTGAGTTTGTCTAGGTGGTTTTAGACCCTTTTCCTTGGATAACATTATATGTAGGGTTCCCATTTAAAATCATAGGATAATATAGTCATACCCACCAAGTGGAAATGTTCCCATTTAGGGTATTAGATGTGGCTAATGATGATAGGCATTGGGTGTACTATTCTCTATCTATCACTCCTTAGATTGATATCTATGAAATCTACCAATTATGTTATAATTTATTGATCTACCACCTTATCTATCACCAACTAAGGAAGATACATCAGAAGGGTCTTGGTTCCCTTTAATCTAATTATTGTGTAACCTGGGTAGATCTAATAGTTACCAATCCTTCTGAGAGTCCTTATGATATGATCAGATAATTTGGACATATCCTTGCCATGAGGGGCCTAGTACACTATTGAATAAAAGGTCTCTATTATCATGGTCATATTCTTCTCGAATCTATGGATGTAGATGAGACTAAACTCATCATAAATTATATTCTATGATATTAAAGGGAGGGTTCCTAAGGTTATTTAAAATTTTAGTGGACCATTCTAGTTATAACATCCACTAGATAGGACATCATATAAAAGTTATCATCTGGCCAGTTGTTTGGGCTATTAACTTGGTGAATCAAATTATCATTGATGATTTCCCCAATGGTAATGACCTTAATTGAGGTGAGGATGGTGTCTATTAGGGGAATCTATACCTTATTGATGTAAGTTATTATTGGGAAACTATAGATTTTATTTAATAGGGCCATGAAAATCTAGATTCCTAGCCTAAAGTTGGTAATTATGATGGGAAAGATGAATTTTTTAACCTTAAGGTGGTTGGGTCATGTGCCCATTCCTATAAATTACTTGTAACATTATTTTTCAATATCCACTAGTCAACTAGGGGTTGGTTATAGGTTACCATTACATTGGAGAGTTGGTAATACTTATCAAAAGCATACCCACTAACATAGGCCACATGAGTTTTTTTGTGATGGACATGTACAATTTTTCCATAAAATTAGCAATTTATTAAAAAATTATAAATTAGGTATATGTAGTACATTAATCTACATTTTATTCTATGTCATATAGATGAACTAATTTTATTACTACCAAGTCTTGACTATACCTCTATGTAAAGGTTGAGAGTAACTCCTTAGGGCCATAGGGTTCTACTACCTCAACTTCTTCCCAGATGGTTGAGTAGTGTTTGAAGTCGTGATTGAGAGCTACTTCATCAAATTTTGTATCTATGTATTGCTCAAACCCTACAATAGAATACACAAAAGGAGGAAGTGGTAGCCTTAAATAGGAATACATTTATATATACTTAAACTCTAGTTCTTTAGAACTATGTGAATACTACTTAATCAGTCTAGAGCTCAATTTTGTGCTTACAACTATTAATTCGATGGAAATGTGATTGCACTTGACTTGGTGAAATGAAAATAATTCCCCTTTGGGTTTGTTTGATTTATTAAATTAAATGTATTTGGCTAATTCATGTGGATTAATGGCTCTAATAGCTTTGGCTCATTTTTGCTTTGACTTTTTAAAATTTGAATTTACTTTATGATGCATTATTCCTTTGTAAATATGATGCCAAGTGGCCTTTTCCATAATCATTCCCAAGTGCCTTGTCACCTTTTATTTGACACCTTTTGACTTTTCTCTCCTCCCAAAAATATTATCTTGAGATTTCCAAACCTTTATATAGTTTTAGGGAAATGTGGTGAAATTTCACCTCCCTACTACTTCTTGGCTCTTTTTTTCCTTATTCATGTTTATTATTGTCTTGGGCCTTTGAGATGGTAATACTTGGAAAAATATCATAATCTTAGTCTGCCTCGGGTATCGTAATATCTTTCATATTTACACAAGCTCTAGGTGAACGATGTTATGACATATGGAAACATCCCAATGTTTCACTTCCCCAGAAGTACCATACTACCCCTTTTTCTATGCAAACTCTAAATGAGTAGGATGATGATATGTGTCATCATTTTGGCATTCCAATTTCCCAATAATTTTATAAACTTTTAAAAAAGCTTTGATTATAGTGGTCTCATAAGATTGGGACACATGGATGGTTGTTTATTCTTTGCTTTCTCTAAACTTCCATACTTTAAGATTTTGATCATGTTCAAATAGATGTGGGTTAGCATGATGTCATCATGTGGAACTATTTTATTTAAATATCAAAATTTAAAACTTTTCCAAGTTTAAAAATACTATGAAATTTTAGGATGTCTAAATTTAAATAGAATAATTGACTGATAAATTTTTTGATGAAACTATGTGTCAAAGAGAAATGTTGAACATAAGAGCTGAATATAAGAATATCCCAATGCAACCTTGAAGAACTTGCACACTCAAGAAACATTATAAAACCATTAATATGTTATCTTGAGTAGAATAAACAATGAAATTCTAGATATCTAGGGCAATGGAAAAATATTATTAGCTTTAAGGCAACCATTCTTAGCTAGAAACCTAGACATAAGGATGGTTGGGATAACTTATCATTGTTAAGAACATGATAAACATCAATAAGTGATTCACCTACCATACCTAGTTCATTTTAGGCTCAAATGGGCACCTATTAATTTTTTTTGAAAGTGGGGGATGTTGGACACAACAAAATCACTAGTATCAGTTATCATCCACATATGAAATTAATAATCCATCTCAATTTCTAGCATTATTAAGATCAAATCCAAATTTATACGTTTGTTCATATAGAAGAACAACACACTTGTACATTCACACTAAGGGTAAAAACTACATATGGATTAAATTCCCTTTTATTTCTATTAGATACATAGGTAGCAAACAATCATAAATGGGGTTGATTGGGGATAGATCAGTGCAATTACACTTTCTCAAAATTTTAAGGTTTTCATCCTTCACAAATGGGCCTAGGATTTCAATGAGAAGTAAGTTGATTTATGGAATTACACATTTAGTCAAACATCATATATCACACATAAAAATATGTATTATATATGCACACCATAATATATTATCATAGAGAGACAAATCTTCCAAATATAGTAATGTTAGCCTCAATAAATACCAACATATTTATCTAGGTATGATATTACTAAACCTATGTACATAGAGACACATTTCTAGATCTAAATGAATTAGAGGTCTATTTCTATTCTATTTCCACTATTAGAACATAGTCACAATCAATAATTCAAATAGTAAAGCTAGTTATATTTATCTCCTTATTAATTTTCATAGATATCCAATTTATTCTTTGATTATATCTCAATTAGTTAAATTCAAATTTACACTTTATTTCCATATATCATAATTTGCATTAATCATTATATTATATCCTATTTTGATTCACATTAATCTAAAAATAGGGAAAATCATATTGGTAAACCCAAAATAAATTTCATCTAGATGGTGAAGGGTGTACCCATTTTTTAAATAATTAATAAATTTCATTTATCTACTAATTTTCATTAAAAATTATTTTATTTACAAAATTCCTCATGGTACATTTTTGGTGGTCGATTCTTTATTTGACCCCTCTTCTCTATTGGCTCTTATATTACAGGTGCATTTTTCTATTATTTTTGTTTCTATCTTGGGGATTGGAACTTTCCAAATCAATAACCTATATGAAACCCCTAATATTCTCCACTCTTTAGATTTTGTATTTCTACCCACACCATGTCTACTACTTATGATAATGAATGGAATATATTCAGGCTTATGTGATTAATGATGCAAATTATATATAAAAATATGATAATGAAATTAATGATTATTATTATGATGGTGATTATGACTATGAAGAGGATTGGTATGAAACTAATGTACATAGTGAAGAATACAAATGTATAAATGAAATTTTGAAATGGAAAAGCCTAGTTATCCTGCTCCTTTTTTTCATTATTCTATTAATGGTGTAGTATTGGGTAGAGTTATAAGTGAATAAATGTATTCATAGGCAACTTTTACTTCACACACACAAGAAAAAATAATCTAAGGCTGAATAAGGCCAAATATAACACATGTTACTAAGTATAGCACACTAAGTATGTTCATAACAAATGAAGCTAATATGTAGAGACATATATGAACCAAGACATACTAACCATCACCATATAAGAGCATGCATAGATTGTTCTTAGTGATTGGAAAGATCGTTTCATTTAATTAAAGTGAAATTAGGATTGAATAACATCATATTATAATTACACGTAACAAATTTTATATTAGGTGGTCTTTTCTTGCATAGAATAACTATTTTAACTACTTACAATAGAGTAAAAATTATCTTATGGATCTATAATGGTCGTATTATGTGAATATAAGTCTAAAATATCACTCATATATTATACCATACTCTTCAGAATATAAATTTTGTCTTCTTTTGTTCTAAAATAGATCCCTTACCTATTTTATATGTGCTCTTCAGGTTGCTTCATATATGGACAAAATAATCCTTTTCATATTCTTCTTACATTCATCCCTTCTTGGTCTTAAGAGTAGTCCCTCCTTTATATGAGAATTTTCTTATGTTTTAAATATTCCCTCCTTTCTATATTTTTTTTCTCTTACCACCGTTAAAGCATAGGGTTACCAATTCCCTCTTAAAAATGTCTAAAAATACTGCCTAATTTTAGTTTTGTTCAGGATCAAAAGGAGTGAAATAAATGCAAATTAAGGTGGGTGGATTCAAAAAAAAATCAAAAACAAAATAATAATTTATAAAAAAATCAAAATCAAAAGAAATTTTAATTATCAAGACTTGATGTGCCCTTACATCGAGCCTCATAGATTGATTGAAATGGAGCCCCTACTCACGAATAGATGTTAAAATGCTTCAAGTGAAACAATTTCAAATAATGAATAAAAAAATATTATTATTGGAATTAATTTAATCATATTATTAAAAAAATTATGTACAGGGCCCACTACACCTTTCCTTGACATGTAAATGTTTTTTATCTTTTTTATGCAAACCTAATGTGTAGTCAACAAAGATTGGATCAGGTCACTATAGATTTTCAACTAACAATAAACATCATTAGAATTTTCTATAAGGAAGAAGATGTTTCCACTAGAAGCTTATAACTTAGGGCACATCAGCATGTGGGTCGACATTGATACACTAAAAACTCTACCCACATGGATGTCTTCCTGATAAGATCATTTGAGGGTCTTTAACCTTAAGTAAGCATCTTGATTTCCTTGGTGTTCCAATTACTAGTTGAGGGGGATAGTTAGTTAACTCATGTTGGTGAAATCGATCAATTGACAAGGAATGACCTCACTTAGACCACATATACAACATTAGAATATGTAAAAGTAGTTCATAACATTCAATATTAACTAGCTAGTCACACCACCACTTATACAAATCTAAAACTAGCAACAAGAAATAGTTTAAGCATAATATCTTCAATTTTTAACAAAAGAATCATCATACTAAACTATGTCTAGACAAAATTTACAACATTTTGAAAATAACAAGCATGATTTATGAGATTATTTCCAAAAGGAATACAATATAAGCTATGGAAATGCCTTCTCTTTTAGGTCTCATGTAACAAAACCAAGTCTCGGTGGTATCTCTTCTTAGCCACCATATCATGAACAAAACCTAGAAATCACTACACCATGGTCATTTTGATTTAGCATCCCAACAATAAGACATATTTTCATTTGATTTAGCATCCAAGTAAATAAGACATATTTTCTTTTGATTTAGCATCCAAGTGAGATGTAAGTCCCAATGGTTCATACTACAGATGGATAGTACCCCATAAGAGGCCATCATGTTAGATCTTATACAATTAGTAAAATTTAAATTTCAATGCACATATTCAATATTCTCAACCATCTTATAGATTAGTAAATAGAGTTTTTACCTCTATTTTTTGATCTGCTTGTCCTTTGGTCATACTTAGTAATTACATGTCAATTAATTTTAACATAATTTGAAAAACACAAAGTGAAGGAGATGTCTCAAAAACATTATTATTTTCTATGTTAGAACATTTATCACTTCCCATCTCTTTGTTATCTAGTCTTTATTTAGACTAAAAAAATCTACTTAAATGCATAATATCATATTTATGTTTTTATAAATACAAAGAGGGATTAATTTACAAATTATTTATGTTGATATTCCAATGGAATCATTGCACCCTTTTTTTAATACAAACTAAGACCATGTGGATATTTAATAACTTAATAGAGGTGGAGTCTATCAATAAACCTTCCAATTAAAGGATACAAGAAATAAAGTTTACAATGTGTGTATTTTTTTTAGAATATCATAAGGCCAACAATGCAATCATACTACTCATGAATTTTGAATAAAACCCATTTTTTGTTAACACACTCTAGATATAATATTCTCATGCCACATAAATTGAAACAAATCATCAATAAAAAGGGCATTATGGCACCTCTAGACAAAAAAACATTATGCCAACATTTTCCTTTAATTAACCATCTTGTCAAAATACTAATTATGTGATTGATTATGTCATATGGCATTAAAATGTAAGTGTTCTATTCCATTTCAAATTCTCATTCAATAAAATAAATTACAAAACACACCTTTTAGTGCCTTGAACCTTCAAGCTATCCAAAATTAATCCATAAATAATATTCATAAACCAAATAGTAATTACCTTGGTTCCTAACATATTTACCTAGTGTTATGGGTTTTTAAATTAAGCACAATATTAACACAATCCAGATTCTAAATAACAATCATTATCAAATAAATATAATAACATAGAATTGAAATCAATAAGTAACATTGAATTTAACACTATAAGATTTATAATAATCAATATGCTAATAGATACAACCTCCAACAATCAATTAGAGTTGTGAAAATCGATGGTAAAATTTTCTATTGAATTACTTTAGTGATAACACTTAAAAGTGGTACCACATTCTATTTTAAAGCTAATGAATAATGCATAGGTCATAATTACCATTTATATTGAACAAGCATGTGATAATAAGGATCTATATTACTTACACCATTCTTATTTTGAATGCTCGTTAAGGAAATGAAATTTGAGATTAAATTTTGAAACTAATTCAAATTGATTATGTCTAAAGTGAACAAGAGAATTTATTAATAACATTTTTTAATGACTACCCAACACACAATCTTTCTATAATTATTCATGGAGTAAAAATTTATTGGAAAATTGAAACCTATCTATATTTAGTGTAGTATATTAACTATTAAATCAACCACCATAAGCTTATTCACTACACAATATCACTACTTATCAAACATAAATGAGTATGCTTGTAAGAGATGTTTATAATAAAATAATATAAATAGAATTGTTAGATGTGATTTTATACAGGATCAATCATTTCTAAAATATAAAAAAAAATAGATTATACCCATATCTAAAAATGAGACCATGAAAACACATTGATTCACATGTAACATATACTAAAGAATGATTTAATATAGGCCTTAAAAATATTAATATAATTTTTTGATTTTTCAGTCATGCTATGGATAAGCAATGAATACATGAGTACATTTGCATCAAACTATAATATATGTCACCAATGCAAAATAAAAATTTAACACGTCTGGAAGATCAAATCTTCATGCCCAGTCCTACAATCCCAACCATTGGTTGCCCTAACCACCCCACCCATTAGCTTGATGGTGTACATCAACATTTTGGCTTGTGAAATAACATGAGCACATCATTGAGATGAAATCCAAGGGTCAAAAAGATAAATAGTTACATACCAAAATATATAAATCAAGAAATTAACCCTAAATGGTGCATTCAACAATAATTATTAATAATATCCATCCCAAAAGTTAATAGGGGTAGTCATGTAGTCAAACAACTTAACCTTATATAATTACCTATTACAACTCAAGCATTTCCAATCAATCAATAAATCTTACCATGACTCCTTTAATCAGATAATATGCAATAACTTGTAAACACAACTTCATAAATAAAATAGATTCAAACATAAACAATAGTCTACCATCAAAAAGTCTACCTACAACCATTCCAATGACTTGGTTAGTTTAATAATCTAAAAATAATTAATGAATCATTAAGACCACAACATTTTCACATTCTCATTACTTGATTAAAATCACCCAAGAGTCAGTTTTAGTCATGCAAGTCCAAATATATATAATAAATAACACAACCATCACATACACCAATAATAACTATACACAACCAACTCAATGTTTTCCATTAAGAACACATAGAAAAAGCCTTGAGCCAATGAATGAAAAAATCCAAGCACCATGCTAAATGAGCCATTTATATACCTAGTTTGAATCTCAAATGGCCTTTTAGACACAATAGAGTTCCATAAATAATAACACAAATATTTCTAAGACACCATCACCAAAATAAATAAACCCTAACATTAGATCTCCATGCCCAGCTTAAGATATTTAATTGAAAACTCACCATAGTTCTTGAACCTAAGCCATTATAAGAAAAATGAAAATAAAAAACAAAACACCAAATTTTACTCATATCCCAATAAAAATTACAACCTAGATATCTCACATTAGCTATGAAAAATGATTGTAAATAGAATACAAGTTCACTACGAAGTTTTATGATTTCATGGTGAACTGGTATCAATTTAGTCTCAGGATATTTTTACCCCCAGAACAACTAAGCTTTCTATCCATTTTTTTAAGGAAAAAAAACAAAGAAATCAAAACTTCTCAATACACCACTTACTTGAATATAGTATCATTCCTATAGAGAAGGAAAAGGGTGTATATTTTCTATCTATTCCTGGCTACTACAAGGAAAACCCAACCTCCTTCCTTCTCTCGATGAACCCCATTTTATCCTTATTTCATTAATGGACTACATAATGAAAACATCTATTTCTCATTCCTTCACCATCATTTTTGCCCTCGGGCTTTGGCCCCAAAATCAATTGGTTCAAACAAGAACTCTAAAATTCTCCAACACATTCTACCCTAGATCAGGAGTTGAGTTGAGAAACAAGACCAATGAAAATAATTATCACCACCAAAAACATAATTATATCAACCAAGCTTCAACATCATGATGAGGGGTTAGGTAAAAATGGCCTCCAAAATTTTCTTAACATCATGACCACTAGGTCGACCTAATGAAATAACATTGCGTTCCCCACAAGGTCAACATATAGATTATGTAACATGATGTCCCCAAAGTGTCTAAAATATTAATCAAAATTTTTATATATTAACAAGCCTCATAATCATAAGTCAAGAATGCCAACCTCACAAGAATGACTCAATGAAAATGAACCACGCATCAATAACAAATTCAACAAGTAGGAAAGACTAAAAATGCACATAATCAACATACTAGATGCAAAGATGACAATCAATAATAAAACATAAAGCTAATGTGGGATAATGTAGGCATACAAAAATAATAACACTCATATCTCAAGACATCGTAACAAGGTAGAGATAGAAATCAACCAAATTAGGACTATAACTAAATAGGAGAGGTAAATAGTGTCCCAATATCTCATTCACATTACACTATTATCAATATCTATTGAATAATAAGTACTCTTTCCATGGCACCCAAACTATCGAGGTTTTCCATTGAACCTAGCTCATACAACTAGTTCCTGTAGTTACAACAATGGACATCATTAGTATCTAAACATCATATAAATTAAATAATATAATCCAAACTATACAAAAAAATAAACATGATATAATAAATCATTAAAATCATCTATTATGGCATCATTTAGCAATATAATAGTAAGTTTAAGCTCAAACATAGTGTTAAAATTATAGACACATATGTAACTCCTAATATACATAAACATCTAGATCAAGAAGATATGATGTGAAAGTCTTGTAATCATAAATCACTGTATGAAAGGATCAGGTCATGACCACAAGTTTAATCCTAATTAGTTAATCTCAGTTGGGCTCAACCAAAATGCATGTTCAATAGGTAAATTCCTCCATTTGATGAGGTATTCTTTATATTCTCATCATTTGGTTCACTTAATCACTATTGAGTATAAAATAAACTCAATTCCATCTCACTCATTATTGGGTAGATGATTTTTCCATATTTATACATGTGCTTCATCTTCTTCACCTTCTTGTGTTACCTCTCCTTCATGATATGCATACATATCTAAAATATTGAATATTGGAGAGATATCCAATTTAGTTGGTAGCTTTTTTCATATGCATTTGATGAAAAATTCTTCATAATCTTTCAAGGCTTGATCTTCTTACACTTGATTTTTAATAGGTCTTCCTTGGGAATCTCTTTTTTCTAAGATGATCAAGGACTAAGACACCAACTTCAAATTTCTTCTCTATTCTCTTAAGTTTATTGATTCAACAATCTTGGGAATATTGGTGTATTATTCATAATTTAGTTAAAGGGTTCGAGTAGTAAAATTAGTAAATAAATATGAAAAAATTAATCCAGTAATTTTTATAAATTTGATTATGATTTTAACCTTTCTAAAAATAGTAATAAAAGAGAGAAAATAAGACTTAGTTGGAAACTGACTGAGATGGTTGTTATAGGGTCTAAAATTAACTATGCTAGACTAGGACAGTGTCACAAATTAAGATCTAGAGTTTGTTTTATGATTAGATAAGAGAATTGAAATAGGATACTAGTGGCACCAATTTTTTATTCCACCTCTACCGCTATTATCTAGGAGACTTGAGATTTTTGGGTTTTATTCATTGTGTCTGTGTGACCCTGCCTATAAATTTTCAACTACCAGATGTTTGTAGAACTCCTTATAGAGAAAATTTTGTCTTAAAACCCTATGATGATCTATAATTTGATAAAATTTGAGAAAGAGGTGGAGGTTAGTGTGTGTAAGATTCACTGAATGTGTATCCACACCCCTTGTGTGGGCATGCTACTTACATACAAATACTCAGAAGAGGGATCAAGCCATATGTAGTTCTCCCACTTGATGTGATTTGTTAAATAGTGTGCATGAATATGTAAAATAATAAATTGGATTTTATTGAAGTGGCTAGGGATTGGTGTAAGGATATGTATAAGATTTTAAGTGTATTTACTAGCTATATGTAGAGATTAGAAAAGATTGCCTGAGTAATATTGCTTGTAATCTTATTTACTTTGTGATAATAACCAACCATTTCTAAATTATATTTAAATGGGATTTTATATGGATATATTAGTCATAGGTTTAATGTGATCTAATTAGTTTGACAAGGAGAAGGATGAGGAACTAACCATTGCATCTAAAAATGTACTTAGACAAGAGCATCAAAATAGGAAACTAGTGGCACCAGCACTATAGTCCAAGTTGGGTGCTATTTTCCTTAGTAGATAGGGCTTGGGGGTAGATTTATCATGGAAAAAGTAGTTTGGATAAGCTGGGATTAGGTTTGGAAGGCTATGAATGTCTAGGAATTAGTGCAAAGATGCCTATGAGGGTCATGCAAGTAAGTAAGAGGTACCTATGGGTTGGGTGTCATTAGCCACACTCAAGTTACCAATTTTCACATTTTATATGAGTATTTTTGGCCCCCTTTATTCTAGTGATGCAAAAAATTGAACTAATAATATAAAAAAATATATAAATCATACCTAAACTTACATGTAAGGATGAATTTCATGAAGTTATGTGATGTTAGGTGTACATAAAGAAATCATGTTATGAAGTGTGAATCTGTAAGAGAAACTAGAGAGTAGATCAATTCTTAATAGATATGTTATATCTAAAATAAGAACATACAAATTTGTGTAAGAGAGAGAGGAAGAGAAATGAATGAATAAACCTCACCAAGTATATAGACTAATACAAAACCTATTGTGATGTTGAGTGATGTTAGATGTGTGTTGAACCAAGAGTAATATCACAAACAAAGCTAAGTGCTCAATTCCCTAGAAGTGGATCAAGAATGTAAAGGCTCACCCTTTGGCTCCATCATCACCCAATAAGTGAATCTAGGTGGTCATGCGTGTGTTGATCAACGTTTGGACTATGTGTCCAATCTCTCTGAATAGGTAGCTTAAGAATACAAAGGCTAGCTAGTCCTTTATCTCCGTCATCACCCCATGAAGTGAATCTATGAACTGATATCGGTATGGATGTGTGTCATATGGGATGTATCTTAAATCCTCTGAATGTACTATGATATAAAAATGTTGACATGGATAGCTAAATGTATGCTATAAAATAGGCCAGTCCAAAATATGAAGATTAGGCTTGTATGAAAGCCACTCCAAAACTGGTGCACTAGGCTTAAATGAAATCGACTCTGAAATGTGGAAGTTAGGATTATATGAAAGCCACTAATTTTTTTTCCATCCAGCTACAAATGTAATAAGACATGTAAATGTTGAGAATGGTTGGGTAATACTAAACTCATAAAGAAAAGAAAAGAAATGTGTCACACACATTACCCCCAATCATTGATGTCTAAAACATGGATTCTGATCTACAAGTTTACTAACTACTATATCTAAAAATAGAAGTGAGAGCCATCATGCCATGCATAATACTACCTATGTCTAGATTCTCTATAAAAAATGTACTAAAAACTACTAATTTTAAATTGGTTTGACTGTGTAAAGATGTAGCTAAACCTACTTTTCCACCTGCTTCTAGAAAGTTTGATTTTTATGTTGTTTAGATAAGAGCACTAAAAATGGACACTAATGGCACCAGTGTTATGGTATAATCTTGGTGCTATTTTCATGGGCTAAATATAATGACTATTCTAATATTTTCACTATTTTTTTGGTTCATTCTATCTGGATTGATGTCTAGTTATTATTTTGGGTGTTTTAAAAACTACTTTTTTAACTATTAGGAGATTTGATCTCTATGAAAAAACCCCTATTTGTTGCCCCCTCTTTTGAGGGAACAAATGAAGACCATATAATGACTACCCTAAAAGAAAGATCCCTATAAGTGTGTTATGTTAAAAAGATACATGACATAGAAATGATAATCGACAAGATATTTCAAGATATATCGTGGTTTTTAATGAGAGATTGTTAGATCAATAAGGGTATGATTATATAGATATAAAAATGTAATATAATGTGCAATGTATTGAATTAGAACTAAAATTTTGGTTAGTTATTAGTTGTTAGTTGACAAGGAGGGATGGAGCATGATGTCCATCATGACATCCAAGAAATCAAGATAGTTCATGATGTGAAACATGGCATTGAAAAAAATAGAAAAGCAATCAATCAACAAGCATACAAAGTAAGAAGCAAGAAGCATACAAGAGTGGCCAAGGGGCTAAGAAAACAAGGGACATGGGCACATGTCACTCAAACTAAAAAACAAGTATACAATGCATGTTTAAATTCCACATACACATATAATTGGAGGAAGCAAGGTTGGCGTGAAAGCCATAATCACATAGAAGAGTAAAATCAAAGAACATTGTCAAATGTTCTCAGTCAAACATAAGAATAAAAGCAAAGGACATTGGTAAATATCCTATATTACACACAAGAATAGAAGCAATGGATATTGCTAAATGTTCTAAGGCACATACAAGAGACAAAACTAAAACTAAAAAATGAAATCATATCTGGCTATACAAAGCAAGAAAAGAGCACATGCAATATATTGGAAATATAATCACATCTAACTAATTAAAACAATAAGTGAAAGTATGCAAGACATGTTATTACAAGACTAGGTATATGCTAAGAAAATACATGAGTGTTATATACTAGTGAGTGTTGATAGATAAATCTATGTAAACTAGTAAGAAATGTCAATCAACATGATAACTAGAGTGTGTGGTGTAGGAATGACATAACTTGGATGGTGTAGTCTTGTAGAATATGCCCTCAATGGGTATGTATATCAACATATATCTTGATGTATAAGTAGGATGATCCATTAATGGGTGGAGTGAAGCAATCAAGGATCTAAATGTCACAACACACACTCAAAGAAGATCAAGTGAATCATGGTAATGTATATACATTGACAAACAATAGAATAGAAAAAAAAATGTAAGTCTAGCATGATAGTAGAAATATAAAACATGCATGATACATAAAATCAAAATATTTTTGGGGTTTTTAAAATTATTTCCATGTTTTTGTATTTTGATATATTTGAATATTTTTGGATTTTTGATATTTTGAATTGTGGTTGAATTTTTGATATTTTGAGATATGTAAAATCAATCATGAGAAAACTATGTACAATAAATGTTGAGAAACTATGTACAAGCAAGCAAATAGAAACTATGTATAAGTAATTAAAAGAAAGCTATGTACAACAAAGATTGAGCAAAGATGATACTAATTGATGAGTCCTATGGGAGACTCCCTATCATGGTGTTCTATATCAAATAGAGTAATCATGTATGATTATGATACACAAGGGAATGGTTGTGAATATGACTTTAAATATTTGGGTTCATTGTCAGTAATATTGGAAACAATAATAACCTATATTATTCCACTCATCATTATCATCTTGATTTTAAACCAATGGAATGCTAGTGTTGACTTTTGTTTTATCTAAATCTTTTCTTATGATAATTGTGTCTATGAATGATTTGCCTTAGGATGTTCAATAAATCCCAAACCTTGGTGATAAACATTATCAACTTCTAGAATAGGAGTAGTGATGCCTTGAGCCTGCTTACCCAACCCTTGACTTTGATAATCAAATTTTTGTAGATATTTTTGAGAAAACCCATATTATTTTTAACATTGAGCCTCATTTTAGAGAGGTATATTTGCATATTTTTGTGATTTAACTATGATTGTGGTACTGTTTGTTTCTCTAATTTCACCTTTGATCCTTTTGTTATTCTGAGTTATGCTTTGGTAACCACTTTTGTAATATTTTTGAATTTGACCCTATGTGAATGTGTTCATGTGCCACTATGGATTTCCTGACTGATTTACCTTGTATAGGGTCCTCATTAGCAATTATCTATTGTATATGTTTTCTCGATGCCAAACATGAATCTATGTGATGCCCATGCATTCTATGATTTACAAAATAATATATGGATCTTCTTACTAGATGTAGAGGAGGTAGTTTGATCATCTTAGATTTAATCATTTCCCTTAGTGCCTCACTTAAACTCTTATTTCATCTTTGAATGATTTTTGAAGCACTAATTGTAGAGTTGCTTTATTGTGATTTATTGTTTTGATATGTAACATTACTTGTAACCAATTGAATAGGTGAAGGTGCATGTATATGATTGATGTTAAGGTACCTTTGAAGCTTTTGTATTATAATTTGATTTTCCAATATTGTGATCTTTTAATGTATTAGTAGATTTTACATTTTTAAATCTAAAAATAACTTCCTCATACTAGTTATGTGATCCTTTAGAGTCTCATAAGTGGAAACCCTAGTTACTTCTGATTGAACATGTAAGCACATATGTTGAAGAGTTTTTGAAGAAGCTATGGGTTGAATGTATGCATTGGGAAAAATGGTATGGACTACCTCACCTTTTGGAGGAGTGATATCATGTTCCTATTTAGAGGGAAAGTAGCTATCACCCTCTCGAGGGAGAGGAGGATAAGGAAACTATTTCATGTGCATGAGATATGACATTGAAACCTGATAGGTGGTTGTTAGCTTACATAATGGATCATCTAGGTATAAACCATGTATGTGGAATAAAATGCATGAAAGTAGAGTTATAAGTTGTATAAAAATATGTTTATAAAGAGTATTCCTCATTAGAGATAGAAAATAAGGGAGAGAGAGCATGAATTTGTGCATTAATGCATAAATAACTTTGACATGTGTTATAACATTTCTAATGTATTTAGCATGATAAACTTGAAAAAAATTACATATGAGAGATACAAAACAAGGGATAGAAATCATGAATTTGTGCATGAATTCATAAGAAAATTTAGCATGTGCTATGACATTTATAATGTGTTTATCATGATAAACTTGAAATTTTTTCCATATGAGAGATAGAAAATAAGAGATGAAACCTTGTATTAAAGATAAGTAAACATTGCTTTGAAGGAGAGGTATCTTACTATTTTTAACCATGAATTTATTAATATCATCACATATTATAAAAATTAGGCATGAAAATCAAAGAATGAAGCTTTGTATTAGCATATGGTAAACTTCATCAATCATGTACATGATAGGACTGAGTATGGTCTCCTTATTATTCTCTAAAAATGCAATAAATATTTGAAAATAAGTGAGATCCATTTTTGAAATTTGATATTAGATGTAAGGTGTTACCTCAAGAAGAAAATAAGAGTTATTATATGCATCTATGGTTTTAAATGAAATTATTTTTAAAATTACTATTGAAATTAGAAATTTGAGGTGAATTTCTGATTTTAATATGCTAGTAAAAAATCAAAAAAATATTGGAAAATTGGTGATTTGAAAGGACCTAGTGTATGCAACTAGGGTTTTGGAAAACAAATATTTTTAAAAATATCTATTGAATTTTGAAATTTAAGGTGAATCTCTGCTTTTAATATGCTAGTTAAAAATCAAAAAAATTGTGGAAAATTCTAGATTTGAAAGGACCTAGTGTATGCAACTAGGGTTTTGGAAAATAAATATTTTGAAAATTAATATTGAATTTTGAAATTTAAGGTGAATTTTTTATTTTAATATGATAATAAAAAATTAGAAGATTATTAAAAAAATACTAGGAAAATACTAGGACCTAGTATGGGAAACTAGGGTTTGAAAGAAATTTATTTTAAAATTATTACAAAATTTTAAAATTTAATGCTAATTTATGATTTTATTATGTAGGTAAAAAATTATAAAAAGATAGAAAACTTTATTATGAAATTTAACCTAAGGTTTCTAGGGTTTTTATGTGCAAAGGAAGTAAGCCAAGTTCACTAAATGATTTAACAATTTTGAGAATATTGGTGTATTATTCCTAATTCAGTTAAAGGGTCTGAGTAGTAAAATTAGTAAATAAATATGTAATAATTAAGACACTAATTGTTATAAATTTAATTATGATTTTAACCTTTCTAAAAATAATAATAAAGGAGAGAAATTAAGACTTAGCTAGAAACTAAGACGATTATTGTAGGGTCTAAAATTCACTATGTTAGACTGGGACAGTGCCACAAATCAGGATCTAGAGTTTGTTTTATGATTGGGAAAGAACACCAAAACAAGACACTAGTGGCACTGACACTGTATTCCCATCTCTACTATTGTTGTTTAGGATACCTAAGATTTCTAGGTTTTGTTCACTATGTCTGTGTGAACCTACCTATAAAGTTTTGACTGTTGAATGTCTGTATAACTCCATATAGAGCAGATTTTGTCTTTAAACCATAGATTCCTTTATACTTTAATCAAATTTGAGAAAGAGGGGGTGGATTAGCTTTTTTAAGATTCATCGAATGTGTATCCATACTCCTTATGTGGGCATGCTACCTACATACCAATACTTTAAAGAGGGATTAAGCCATATGTAGTTCTCCCACTTGATGTTCTTTGTGCAATAGTGTGTATGAATATGAAGAATTATAAACTAGATATGATTGAGATGGCTAGGGACTGGTGCAAGTATTTTGATAAGCTTGTAAGTGTATTGGCTAGTTATATACAAAAAATAGGGAATATTTCTTGAGTAGTCTTGCTTGCTTTGTGATAATTTCCAACCCTTTCCAAATGATCTTTAAATGGGATTTTATAGGGATATATTGGTCATGGGTTTAATGTTCTCACATTAGACCAACAAGGATAAGGATGAGGAACTGGAGGGAACTGACTGTTGGGGATAAAAATGCACTTGGATAGGAGCATCAAAATAGAACACTAGTGGCAACATCATTATATTCCAAGTTGGGTGTTATTGTCCTTAGTTGACAGGGCCTAGGGGGATGGATTTATCATGGAAAGAGTAGTCTGTATGAGTTGGGATTAGGTCTGAAAGGTTACAAATGACTAGAAATTAGTGTAAAGATGCATATGAGGGTTAAGAAATCCAGCAGGAGGGACCTATGGGTTGGGTGTCATTAGCCACACTCAAGTTACTAATTTTCACATTTTATATGACTAAATTTATCATGTTATTTTTAGACTTGGATACTATGATTAATCATTTCCTTTACTTACCTATGAAAATATTTTATGTATTCAACAAACTCTTCACCCTCACCACTCTTTAAGTGACCTTTTAGATCACCAAGCTCACTCAATTTTAAAATAACTCTTGGTTTGTACCCATACATAATTTGTAATGGTGTTTTATCTATGATTCTATTCACATATTTCTTTATGAAAATTCTACTTATTGAAACACAAAATCCAATTACTTGGGTGTCTCATCAACCAAACATCTTAACAAGTTTCCTAAGCTCCTATTGATAATTTTTGTCTACCCATCAATTTATGGGTGATACAAGAAGTTGAACTTCAATTTTTTATTCATATTTTTTCGAAGAGTCCTTAAAAAGTGGCCCATGAACCTTTTGTCTCAATCTAAAACTATGATCTTAGCCAATCTATGTAGCTTAAAAACCTCCTTGAATAATAAATTAACAACTTATATATCATCATTGGTATTTTTATAGGCTATGAAAGGTGAAATTTTAGATAATATATCAAAAATAATGAAGATTAAATCATTACCTTTTTGAGTCCTAGGTAATCCAAGCATAAATTCCATGCTTATGTCATCCCACGACTTCTTACATATTGTTAATGGATGATAAAGTCCCATGTTTTGACTTCCCCATTTGGAATTTTAATAAATTCTATAGGATTGAACAAATATACTAGATTCACTACTCATCTTGGGCCACTATTACCTCTCATTTAACTAAAATAAGGTCTTGTGCACTATAAAATGTTTGGCCAATACACCATAATGTTTTTATTTTCTTATATTCTCCCTTATTGATCCTTGAGATATGCAAATTTGTTTTCCTTTAAATAGTAACCCATATTATATGAATAATATAACTATGGCATTCATTTCATGCTAGTTGGTACAATACATGCTACCAAAACATCCTTCAAATTAGCATCCTCCTTATACAAATCCCTCATTGCATCAAAAATAAAAACTTCATCCCTCATTTGAGTAAACAACAATATTCTTATACTCAAATCATCGACTACCTTTTTTGATTTCCCACTTTTATGATTAAAGACAAAAGTGTGAATTTTTAGAAACCTCATCCACTTCATGTGTCTTTGGTTCATCTTAGCTTAGTTGTTAATAAACTGTAAATCATAATGGTCTATAAATAATATGAGATATTTAGGAAGAAAATAATTCCTCCACTTATTTAATCCCTCTACAATGGCATATCACTCATGATCATAAATAGAGTATTTATTCTCAGCATCATTGATATTTTAACTAAAATATGTTATGGATCTACCTTTTTGACTGAGAACTACCCCACTTGCAATACAATCTACCTGTAATACTTTGGTAAAGTATGGAAATTATAACACAAACTATTTAGTGAATTTCTTCTTCAAAAGTTTAAAGCTTTTTTCTATCTAAATTATCTCATCTCCTCTCATCATTTTGGTGATTGATCCATAGATCCCACTAAAATCGCTAATAAAATTATTTTAAAAACTTGATAATCCATGAAAACTTCTAGCTTCAAACATGATTTTGGGTTTAGGCCATTCCATAATTTACTTTACCTTTTTTTGATACATTTGCAACCCTTTGTTGGAGATAACAAACCCAAAATACACCAATTCATCCTTCATAAAGTTGAATTTATTTAGATTGATTTTAAATTTATACTGTTTTAGCCTATGTAGGAATTTCATAATGTGCAACAAGTGTTCCTCTATGTTGTTGCTAAAAATCAATAGTCATCAATATAAACAATCACAAACTTACCCAATAATGATTTTAACACCTCATTCATTAAACTCATAAATATTATAGGAGCATTGTCAGACCGAATAACATTAATAACCATTAATATATCCCTTAATTTAGCTTAATTGTTTTATTCAATTCATATCCATCTCTTATGCTAATTTTATGGTACCCAATATTTAATCAATATTTCTTAAGTACTTAGATTTCCCTAGGTAATCCATGAGATCATCCATTATAGGCAATGGAAACCTATATTTGATGGTTATCTTGTTAATTTCCCATGATGAATCCATGTATATTTTCCACTCACCATATTTATTGGGTGCTAATACAATAGGTACTACACATGGGTGAATACTCTCTAATAAATACTCTTTCCAATAGTTCATATACCTATTTGTTTACTTCTTCATTCTTTATAAGGGTTAATATATAGCTAGCCTTGTTGGGTAACAATTCTCTATGGATCAAATCCATATATTAAATTATACTCCTCATTGGTGGCAGTCATTTTAGTATCTCCTTTGACATTATTTCATTGAATTCCTTCAACCAACACTTTACCTCTAAAGGTTTATTGTTTATATCACTTCATGTCCCAACCTGCATCACTTTAGAAATCATAATAAAATATATAATTTCTTTCTTATATTTTTTTAAAAATTGTTTTCCCATAACCACCATTTTCCTTCGACTATTTTTCACCTCTTCATCTTTGGTTTTCAATGGACTAAGGATATGTTTTTTACCATTTTTATCTAATGCATAGGTGTTTTCTTTGACCACACTTATATCAAATTGACATGTCTTCCCTAAAATAACATGAAACACATCCATGGGAATAATGTCACACCATATATCATCCTTGTAATTAACTATTTTAAATTGTACTCAACATTGTTCATCAAAGAAGATTTGATGAGCCTTTTACAATCAAGACACTTTTAAGGATTTGGATGAGGCACTCTTTTCAATCATAGTTTCTATACCATTTCAACTGAAGCTAGATTTTCAATGATTCTAATATCAATTATAACCTTGAAACACTTACCTCCAACCTTGAATACTATCCTAAATAAGACATTCATTTGAATGGGATCAATATCCTTCTTTGTAGGCTTTATTAAGACCCTCTTCACCATGATTTCCTTCCATTGCTCAGGTTCATCTAGATGTTTTGTAGATGTTATTAACTCTTAATCACCCCAGACTATATGTGTACTAGCATCAACTCTCTTTGGTCCTCATCTTATAGCTTTCAGATACTCAAAATACTAGTGTCTAACTTTCCCACACATATAACATGTTCCATAGAAGTCTCTACCTCTACCTCTTCCAAATCAACCTCTTCTTATTGCATGGTAAATTATTCATGTTGCTTCATGGTTATTTTTATGAATTTTTCAAGTGTTAGTCTCATCATAATGGCTATGTTTTCCTTTGGTGTCATATAGTTATCCTTTCCTTTTATAAAAACCACTTCTACCTCTTGTTTCATTATGTTTCCTTCTTACCAATTTTTCTTCAGCCTTTAGCGTCTACTAATAGACATCCTCAATTATTTTCAGCCTTACCAAACTTAGCTCATATTAAATATTAAACCTTATACCATTGATTTACCTATAAACCTTATCATGATCTAATTCATGATGACTAAACCTGATGTAATTTTTTAAAAATTCTTCAGTGTAACTCTTTACACTCAATTCTCTTTGCCTCAAGTTCTACATTCTTTTTTAAAAGTCAAGTTCATAATAAAATAGTATAAAATTATCCTTCATTATTGTCACCATAATATCCCATCTAGGCATCTTTTATTTCCGTTTTATTATTTTGTCATTTTGTGCCTCCTTTTACCAAAGTGAAGCATGGCTTTTTAGCTTGGTTTGTGCTACCTTGACTCTTCTTCAATCCTCTATTTCATTATATTAAAATTATTTTTCCATATTAGTCAACCAATGAATTAAATTTTTAGGGTCTAGAGTCCTTGAGAAGCATAGAACCTCCATTTCTGTTCCTCTACAAATCTTGGAGATAATGGTAATTAATCTTGTTTCTCCTACATCCATCTCTTCTCCAATTCCTTCCTATTCTTGTGCCTCTACTCCAACTCTATTTTCCTCCTTGATATCACTTTCATTTCTTCCATGTGCATGGCCTATTCTTATATCTTTTTAAAAGGCCTATATTTTTTCTTTCATATCTTTCATTGCTTCAATAACTCCATATAGTATCCTTACAACCTTTGCTACTACAACTTCCTCTACTCTTCTACTTGGAGGCATTTTGACACTATCTTGACAATCCTTTCCTACTATAGTAACTCTCCTTGGTCATAATCCTACATATTAAAATTACTCACACTACTTAATTATACTTTTATTAACCCAAGTTGAAGACTTGTGCACTCCCTTCTCTATATAGGCTCATATCCCTATTTTTGGTCTTGTCATAGGTACTATAGACCTTTATAATCTTATTATAAGTCTAATGTACTATCTCTCTCCTCTAAATATTTTATCATCTAATATATTACCATAATGGTGTAGTCTTGGCTAGAGTTCCAAGTGAACATAGGTCTACCTAAGTGGCCTATACCTTACACACTCAGGAAGAAGTAATCCAAGGCTCAGTAAGACCAAACATAACACACCAGAATAACTTCAATGCACTAATTCTATTCACGACACACCAATCTAATAGTTAGAGTCATATATAAATTAATATACACTAATCATCACCACATCATAGCATGTATGGACTATTCTCAATGAATGGAAAGTTTTTTTCATTTATTCAAATCCAAATCAAGACTAAATAACATACTATTATAGTTACACACACAAAAACATATATCATGTGGTTTAAATTTAAATAAAATAACTATTTAAATAACTTATAATAAATTAATAATGATATATTAGTTCTAAAATGGTTATATTAGGTGAACATAGGTCTCAAAGATCAGCCATAGATTATATAATTCTCCCAAGCTTGTAAATTTTGTTTTCTTTTATTCAAAAATAGCTCCCAAACCTCTTTTATATGCATTCATATAATTGTTTCATATATGGAAAAAGAAACATTTTTTTTCATTTTATTAAATTTTTACCTTATTGGTATTGATATTAGTCCCTCCTTTGTATGATCATCCTCCCCTATTTTCAATATGTTCTTCTTTCTATCATTTTTTCACTTGCGATGGCTAAAACATAAGGTTAACAAATCCCCCAAAAAGATTCCAAAAATCCTACCCAATATAAATTTTATTTAGGAACAAAAGGGATGAAGTAAATGAAAGGGAAGGTGGGTAATTTAAAATTAAATAGACTATAAGATATTAATTATAATAAAAATCAAAACCAAATGAAATGTTAATTATTAATTCTTGAGGTGCCCTTGCATCAATTAATCATACATTGGAAGAATAATAAAGTTAGCTAAATAAAAATATGTGTTCATAAAATTGGAATGTCAAATTTGTATCTTAAATATATACCTACTTATGACCTATATCAAATCAATCCAGATAAGCAAACCATGTGAATAATATTACTTAAGTACACATAGTATGCCATAATGGTTTGCCAAATAAATTCATCTTATTTGTTACTACCAAATCCAAGGGCATAATACATGGATTAAACATGATTTTTATAGACAAATTATTCAAAATTATCTATTTATGTCTCCATAAAATTTAATTTCAAGATATACAATAATGTAACCATAGTTTGTGTAGCTTTTCATAGAGAGTGATTTCAAGAAATATGGTGATAAAAATGTTTGTGATGAAGATATTATACCTATGTATATTATATATTAATCTATGCTCATATATATTTTACCTACCATTATTAGCATGCCTAATATGGTCTTCCTTAAAAGGTCCATTTGGTGAATTCATCTATCCAAAATATCATCATTCCTAAAAATTAGATGATTACTATAATGCAATCTTTACATGCACTATAAAATCAAATAAATATTTTATGTTGAAAGATTATTTCACTTGAGGATAAGCTAGTACATCCTCAAAATCATAATCATGAGAATACACATGAGAAAAAAGATATAAATAAATAAAAATTGAAAAGGTAAATTTTAAATGAAGAACATGGATAAGAAATATGTTTAAACATGGATTAATTATAATTCATCAAATTACGTGAGCTCACTTACTTTGAATAGGAATCAACCCATTAAGTTTGATAGCTTTAATGATAGACCAACTGCTATTTTATATAAATTATTTGATATTAAATTGATGAACCTACCTCCTAATTACCATCATCATCTCAAATGAGTGTGGGAAAGTCCACTTTTCCACTATCATTATATCAATGGACATACCAATAAAAGTTATGTAGTACAAAAAAAAGATCAAAGAACTTCAAGATAGAAGTATTATTAGTTTTGGTACAATATACAATAGGACAACAAGGTCCCTCTCTCCTCCTTATTATTCTAATCATTTTAATAAGATTGAAATATCTTTGGACATTCATCTAAAGTAACCAATCATCCTTCAAACCATTTTAGAAGGAATCACTAGGATAAGATCACCTTCTAGCTCACATTGTGCAATAATTGATAACAAATATGGGTACCAAAGATAAACCAATAAATTAAAGACCATGGAAAGGAGAATTAAAACAATAAATGTTACATAAGGAAAATTTGGAAAGAAAAAAATTTAAAAAAAAATGGTTGCAAAAATAAGAAAAGAATAAATAATAAAGTTTACTTACAAAAATAGAAGCTAAGACATCAAATTTGACCAAGAAAGAGGTTTATATGAAAGATATTAAAAAGAAAGAATAGATAGTGAAAATAATTCATTATTTATAATAAGGATAAGGAACATTTTGAGTATAAAAAATTGGTCAAATTAATTAATTAATTGCACAATATGGTGTGGTTAGTTATGCATGTTCAACTAAAGATGTTGAAGATGATTGGAATGACATGTATAACATGTAGGTTGAATATGGTAGTAAAATTGATGATTATCACACATATGATACATGACCTACATATATACATCCCCTTGATTAACTCTTTTATTTCTAAAAACATCACTTACTGTACATAGCTTCTTAAATGTTCACTTGATTTTTTGTATCCCTCTATATTCTCTTTTGACATATATGACTTCATATGATTTTTTATTTGGTATTTCTTCTAGACCTCAACATTATTTTCAATTAGTACTTGTGTTTTACTTGTTTATCCTGATTTATACATATATAACATATACTCTAAGGTGATGCATCCTTTATATTAGTATAATTATAGTGAACATTCCTTTTTGGCATAATACCTACTCACTTTTTCATATTGATTATATATACATGTTATGGCTTCTATTGAGCTTACATGATTAATAAAATTCATGGCTACACACTACATGAGATTGTACACATAATCCTCATCATCCCCCTCCACCCATCACATATTATTTTATGTTTTTATAGTGAAATTCACATATATAACAGGTAAATTTTATTTACCTTCCATTTTATCATGTTGTCACATATATTACACATTTAAAAAAATACAAATTACATAAAAATCAAGAAAAAAATTGAGAATATATATATATATTAAATGGACCTAAGCATGACATGAGTTTCTAGATTACATTATTTACATATGTTTTTTTTATCATATGTTCGGTAATATTATATATTATATTCCTACACATGCATTTAACAAGGTATATGGGTGTGATGTAGGACATACATATCTTACATGGACATGTATATTCTATACCTTTTGTATATTTGAGGGCCATGCTAATGTTGGGGGCATATACTTCCACATGTTAGGTTATCATGGGTTATCTATTTATATGAACTCTATATCATATTTATCTACATACATTTCTTACATAATACTTTCTAGTTACTCATTTTTTACACAATGCTACATAGATATGTTATTGATTATGCTGTGATACTGACATATATAGATGGTGTAGACAAGTTTTTAACTTTTATTTGCTTCATCAATAATGTTATATTTTTAATGATAGGAAACTTATTTTTGTCTATTTTATGTGAACCCTTATCATTTTTTGTGGCTCCTTAGCCTTGTGGCATTTGTTCCCATTATTTATGTCTCCTTAGTTTTGTTTTTTTGTAACATTTGTGCCCTTTATTTCCAAAAATTTAGCCTTGCTTTTTAATGACATAATTATGTCCCTTATATAAGGCCCCTTGGCCTTAAGTGTGAAATTACATGTTATTGTGCGACATTATGTGTTTGTTTTTATGATATTGTGTGACATATATGTTTTTATTTATCATGATCCATATCATGCACTTCCCCTTTATGTGTTACTCCATGATTCATATCCTTATCTTCCTTACTACATAGTATTATTAAATGAAAATTACTATTATGTACTTCATAAATACATGTATATCGACATACCACTTATATTCCATAGGTTACATACATGTTTTGATGTTATATACATGACCATGATGACATATTATCCACATGTGGACATGATTTTACATGATATTATTTTTATACTTTAAATGACATAGATCACTTCTCTTATGAGATGAGTGATTTACAAGCTTCATCCCTCACCTCAAAATGGTGTATATTAGTGGGATTCATTAGTGAGAATAAATCCTCCATGAGTAGGTTTGATTACATTTTATAGATTTTAGATTTCATATGTTATTTAGATATTAGATTGGGAAAGTAATTTGAAATATTTAGATATATTTTTGAGTCATATGCACTCCATTTTACACTCCATGAGTGACAAATTTAATATTGATACATATACATACTATTGAGGTCAACATACCCTCATTTCTAAAAAATGAGAACCCTTGCATAAATTTTACAAATTGTGCTATGAATTAAGCATCCAACTTAATCAAAGTATATTATTGAATATCGTGTGTTTGATTTATTTTACATTGGATTTTTAGAACATAAGCTTTATTTGATTTTATTTAATATTATTAAACATTTGACTCATGTTTTTCATCTTGCAGGATCCATAGATCTCCATTAGAATGAACAAGTGTTAATAGATTTAAGATCCAATGTTAATTTAACCCTTAGTTGGTTAATTAATATGGTCACATTCAAAACATTATGTTAACCTTTGGTACTTAACTAATAATTTGAATCTAAGACTAGACAATGTTCAAAACTTTAGCCCAATTTTTTTTTATTAAAATGGGTTCATATTTTTGACAAGTCATTTTATTACATTTTAGTCTCAGCCTAACTTTAACCTAAGTTTTTATTGACTTTATTAATTCATTAAAACCTTAGTCTAAAAATTATCCTAAGTCTTTATATATCCCAAATGCTCATTTCATTGATTTTATTATTCGTAGAATAAATTAATTGCATGACTACCAAGTTTCAAAATTTCAGAATATTAGATCATAGATTAATGGTGCATGGATGATCTCCCAAGTGAAGAAGTCAAAATTCCTTGGATCAAAGATTGATGGTGTGTATTCTCACATATAAATCCTGGTTGATGATCCATGTTAAAGGTTGGAGTCAAAAGGTCAAGATCGAAGATTGATGGAGCATATTCAATCTTGTAATTGGATATCTAACAATGAGCATGGAGTTAAAATGTCAATCGATCTTGAGATTAAACATGATGCTACCAAGTGCCACACTCATAGTGAATTAGATGTAGATAAATGATCCACATTTAATTATGTGAATACATAATATATCAAAGGTTTTCATTTGATTATATCATTAATAAAAAAATGGTGTGCATTTAATCATCCAGATCAAATATTAATGGTTTATGTTTAATCATAAAAATGAATATCAATGATGCAAATCTAGTCAAAGAGTCAAAGAACCCACATTAAATGAAAGTATTCCATGTGGCATCAAAGTGTTAGCTAAATGGAGATTGATAGAAAGGTACATAAAAGGCATGCAGAGCTACAAAGTTGCATAATATTATAATCCTAGGTCAAATATCGATGACTATAGTGAAAGTCAAGGATAAAAGACTCCTAAGTAGATCGACGAAGAAAATTTAATCAAATTTATAGGGGCATGAGATGATGATGTATGTCCAAGGAGACAATGATCAAGTTTTGAAAAATAAATAAGTAACATGACAAGGGGATGCCATGTAGGCATAGAAATTATATTGAAATATTTTATGGACTTGAGCATGTGAAGGTATAAATAAGAGATCCAAATTTGATTTAAGTCACCAAAGAACAACTTTTAAACTCGCTTACTACCATTAAATCTATGTTTAAACCTTCAAAACTACCTAGAACATATGAAAACCCCTAAATTATTCTTAGATTCATTATTTTGAGCTAAAAAAGAGAGCCTAGTAATATAAATTATTCAAGGAGTTCAACCAAATAGCCTGAAGAGTTGAATTTTCATTTCCAAGCACATAATTTGATTAGAGTCATAATAATGAAAACATATGGAACTACTTTAAATAAATCAATTAAATTATATTTGTCATCAGATATAGAAGGTCAAGTTTTCAAAGATACATAGTTCATAGCTTCCTCATTAAACACTAGAGATAATAATTGTTTAATTTTATTTTGGATAATTAAGAACTAGGGGACTTTGACCAAAGAAGAAGAGAAGTTGATTCAAATGAAGAGACTCTATGAAGACATAGTGGAAATTTAGATGACTAGACTCCATTATATTCTTTCTAAACTAGAGGTACTACACTACATTGATGGCCTAAGTCCTATTTTTAAAGATACTAAAATTGACAAGGGTATGTTAATTCATGAACCTATTCTAAGGAAAATTGCACATATATCCTATGTTTCTTTTGAGTCTTATTATAAATTTCCTAAGCCACATATAGACCTAACCTCCATCAATACATGGGCCTAAAAACATTCCATGGTGGATAACCTAGTAAAATGGTTAGAGATTGGTAATAGGGTCATTGTTGATCTTGAAAAGAAAATGCCTATGAGCTAATTTATACTTAGGGTTAGAATGGTGAATGTTGAACCAATATGGGTTCCTATTGTATATCTCATCATTGAAGAAATGGTAGTCCCCCCTTTAGGTGAAATCATTAGTATTTCCTTGAGTAGGCAGATCTATGGGATTAAGATAAAGAAGAGAAATGAATTATACATGATGTCCTATTTTCTATGTTCCATATGTGCCACAACCAAAATCACTAACCAAAGAGATTGGTCTCCTAATAGTACCCAAAATGTGTCCCAATACTATTCTAAATTACATATTTATAAATATAAAGACCATATCCCATTCATATGTGATTATATTTACCCTATATTGAGCTAAACCATTGATAATATCTCCATGATGAGAATAAGTCCTATAATAAATAAATCCATTGAAGCAATGAGTAACATATGGTTATATCCTAATTACACATTTATAAGAATTGAAGGAACCCAAACTACCCCTCTCAAACTGCTAGTTCATGTACCTAACAAGTTTGCAAAATAAGAAATTTCATTCCAATTATTCAATGAGATAGATGGCATTTCAAGACTAAGAGAAAGGGACTTATACATAGTTTCCCATGGCAATTGGCAGAACCATTTTAGATAAACGAGACCACATTAAATCTACTTGAAAATATAGGCTTTCCTTTAACCTGTAGATTGATGATTATAGACAATGGGATCTATATGGTAAAGTAAAGGAGAATTTAAAAACCAAAGGTATTTTTGTTGTGCCCTATGAGAATGAACCTATAAAATTTGAATTTTTATACACCAAGATAGCCTCCTACTATGAATTTTCTAGAAGAATTAAAGAGCATAATATAAAGCCTAAATCAAGATTACAAAGAGATCAAATGATGGAGAATAGATAGAAACTTGGTCCAAGGAAATATCATTTGGTATATGTTGATTCTTCTATGCTTCCATCTAGAAATATAAAAATATAACATAAGCCATATGAAATTAAATCAAGTGAACATACTTCAATCTCCTCAACCCTTGAAACTTCTTAAGTAGGAGAGATAGAGTTATCTCAATAGGAGGTTCACATGATAGATTTAGATCCTTAGGAATATGTGGAGGATGCATTGAGAATGATCTACCTAACATATGAATCAAATGATGATGCAAAGGAAGAAAAGGTTGAATAATATAATTAGGAAAATATAATTCATTAGACTGAATGGTCATTGATCCTCCTAAGAGGAAAGTTGAGACTACATTTGTCTCAAAAGCAAAGAAAGCTAAGGTGGCCACCACACCAGTCTGAGGGATATCAACTTTTTTTTTGAGGAGATAGATGGACCAACTATACCTGAATGGTTCATATATGAGTCAAGAATAGAAATTCTACCTCTTCCTTAAATCTATTGGCTCTCATAAAGACTACAAATATCCCTATGCAATAAGATTTGAAGCCTTAGATCTTAGAATTAAAAGATAAAGAAGAAAATAAACTTGTTATTCCAAGTGAATCAAATGACATAAAAGTATAAATTCAAATTAAACATATGGGACAATATTTATTTGGGGTCAGATATGATCCAATTTTCATGGGCTTACAAAGAATCACTAATAAAATGGTCATGGAAGGAGGCCAAGATATTATACATCAAAAGGTGTAACTTTTGGTTTATTTAACCCATAAGAGAGAGTAAAGGCTAGGTGAGGACCCAATATTTGAAGAAGATATTCTAGAGTTATCACAATCTTAGGTAGAGAGATAATGACCATTAAAGGGTTAAACATGAGAAAAAAATATGGAAGAGAAATCCATTTTATCAGTCCCAGTGGATATTGTTAATAATTTTGAAGCGACTATCTATGATATATTAAATTATTTGAAATGAATAAGGTCTAAATTAGACAATGTGAGAAAACAACATACCCTATCTATGAACCAAGCTAAGCAATGTCAAGATTTAGATAATAAAGTAAAGGAATTGATCAAGATACTAATGGAAGTCCAGATACCTGAGCTTAAAATATTCATCCTATCACATTTGAATATGGCTATGATCTTGATAGAGACTATTAAGGATATGAACAAGTGGTCTAAAGGCATGGAATTACTTTCAAATGAATTCAATCAATTAGAAAATAGAATGGTTTAGATATTAGTAGGTTTGACCATCCTTAGTCTTAAAGTATTGATAACTAATGAAGAGTTCTAGCACATAGCTACCTAGCTCATCAAAGAGGTCAAAAATAAAATCTAGGGCACTACAGGGGCTAACAACAAACATATATTGGACATGATCCTATCAATAGATGAAAATATTATTAATGCTAGGAGTATTAAATAAGTAATGGACAAAGTTGATGAGGTCTTCAAGGATTTGGCAGGGCAAGAAGAGGAGTTGTTCATGGAACCAATCATCAATCTCAGATTGATTGATCGACAATATGACAAAGCCATGAAAATTTTGGCACAAAGGTAAAAGGCTACAACTATAGGCGCATCTCAGATTTAATTAAGTTAAATTAAGATATTATTTGTATTAAAATCATGTAAATAATTTGAAAAAAATATTCTATTTTGTAAATGCATGTGCAATTTGTAACGGATGTGACTTATACGTTAGTTACATTTGAAAAGTGTCATTAGTTCTAGAATTTTTGTAAAAGGACACCTACCCTTGACACTTATCTAATTCTCATTTTATAATGACTAACTAATAAACCTCATAAGTTACCTATAAAAGGGGGTATTATCATTGTAAGGAGGGATGAAGTTTTTAGAGAAAAAGTTTTGTGTAAATTTTGAAGAAAGTAATGCAAGCAAGATAATTATGCAAATATTGTCTCATATTTATCTGCTTATTTGTTATCATGGTTGCTTACTAAATTTTTGGGTTTGATGTTTAGATTTGAACTGCTTTTATGAATTCTAGATGTGTATATATTAATGTAGATTTGTTAATTTGAGCTTACTCTAGGTTAGCTAAAATATTTTAGATTCATTTTAATATCCTTGATTTTCTTGAATATGTGCTAATTCAATTTTCTTGTGAAAGTAAATATCTAAAGTGAATCTAATTTCTAATTTGAATGTTTCAAATATCCTTAAACATTTGTTTGGTATATGATAGGATTTGTACTTTTGGTAATTTCATGACATATAATGGTTTGAAGATACACACCTTTTATGAAATTCAAGATTTTTCAAGATGTCTAGACTAAATATCAAAATCATCCTTCTTTCTACCCTACCCTACTTATTTTCTTAGTTTTTAATCAAATCACTATAATTTAATTTTTCATTTTAAATATTCTTGATATATTAAGTTTTGGTCATCATTTATTAGACTTAGCAAGAATAAATTTCATCTTTGAAAAAAATTAGGACCATGGTTCCTCCCAAAAACCATTTACATAATCATTTTTGTGAAACAGACAAATAGCTTAGCCACTACTCCACCATAGATCTTTGGAAGATCACAACCAAAAAATCATGCAAAATATTATTTGAATATTGAAATGAGAAGTGTTTTAAAGACTATGAAAACCCTATGATACACTTACATGGATCAAAAATCAATTTCATTGGTGCTAGAAGGAGGGCCTTGAGCTAAGTATTTGTGAATCTACAGTATCTTGGGATGATTTTAGTGAATTTTGTTCAAAGATAAATTGATCCTTTGTATATTTATATTTTTCTTAAGTTATATTTGTAAAGATAACTAATATTCATGGTTTTAGACCAGTGTTTAGGCTTATTTAGCTAAAGATAGTTATTCTTTGAATATTTATGTGAAATTGTTGTAAATGTTGCTTAAGATTTATGAATCTAATGTGTTTGAGGATTGGTAAATAACTCTAAAAGTGGAACCCATCCACAAGATAAAAAAACTATGGTGCCAAGAGCTAGTAGTAGTACTCAAGTCCAAAATTTAGAAGCACCTAAGAATGAAAATGACTCCATATTAAAAATGGTTCAAAAATTGAGTACTAATTTTCTCTGGTTATAAAGATAGGTAGGTAACACTAGGGAAAGTTCCAATATAAACTATTTTAATATACCTATGAATAGGTTTCATAATAGCATTAAAAATAATAATAATGAGTCATCTGCTGCTAAGAACATACCTAAAATAAACATTTGTGATGTAGCTTTGACTAATTATTGTAGGTTTCATAACATTGCAAAGCATGGTGAGTTATATTGTGTATAATTTTTTAATGTTTATGAATTATTTCAAGATGAGATAGATACATTTGAATTTTTGTCTAATAAAGACAATGCTTGAGGGACATATAGATCTTTAGAGGCATCTAAATCTTTTGAAACAACTCTTATGGTGAAAATATTTGATTTTTCATTTCAAGATGAGAGTGAACTTGAAGATACTCTAGAGGAGATTCATTATTTTCCATGATATCTGAATAAGACTTATCCATTGAGGAATAAAGAACAAAATCAACCCATGACAAGTTCTAATCCACCAAACAATTTTGATACTCCTACTAATCTCAAAGCAGATAAAAATCTAGAACCTCCAAAAGGAAGTAACACTAGAAATAATGTTTGTTTATCTATTTATTTTATTATGAGTGGATATAATATATTAACATATATTAATAAACTTAAATCTAACATCACATTACATTAATTAACTTAAATAACTAAAAAAAAGAGACTTATTGCTGGAATCTTTAACCAAAAAACCTAATAAATCATAGAAACATGTAAATGCAAATGTAGTGATGTATAAGAATAAGATAGAGGTTCCACATTTTATACTAAAAATCAATGTTTTTGGTAAACATTTGCATAACTATCAGTTAGATTTAGGTGCCTCTATAAATATCATGGCAAAATGTATTTGTGAAAAGATTGGTTTAACTCGTATTAAGTTTGATAAAGTAGTGACTAAACTAGATAAATATAGAGTTAAAGTGATTGGTGAATTGTTAAATGTGCATACGTAGCTTTCTTTAGATCCAAGAGTGAATAAATTCATTGATATTCAATCTATGGACATTCCAAATGCTTATGGGATGTTACTTAGTATAGATTGGACTAAAGCTCTAAATGGATACATGTCAACTGATTGCTCTCACATGTGGCTACCATGGAGGGGAGTTCCTATTCAAATTTAGATTGAAATAGAACCAAATATGAAGAATATGATCACTAAATATAATGAAGCCAATGAAAGGGTCAATTTGGTTAATTCTAATTCAGGGGTTTACACCCTTGAACTTCTCAGGTATGTAATTCTAAAGACTTACATGCTATGTCTAGATTTTAGAAATTATATGTTTATGGTGCTCGATGCAAATCTAGATCTAGAGTAGGAATAGTTTTAATGAATTCCATTGGGAAATAACATAATACTTATTACAAACTTTGGTTTCCTTGCACCAATAATTTGGTAGAGTATGAATCATTGATCTTAGGATTACAATTTGATATTAAACACAAGGTTAAAGAACTAATAGTATATGGTGATTTTGAAATAGTAGTCAATCAAGTTAGAAGCATGTATCAATGAAATTTATCTTATCTTATGAAATACAAGTTTAGAGTATGGCACTTGATTGAGTATTTTTATGCTTTCAATATTGTTTCAATCCCTAGATAAGGAAACTAGTTTGTTGATGAACTAGTTGTAGCTACATCTAACCTAATGTTAAATGAAGATTCTCAAAGTCTTAACATTGAATTGGTCCCATGTCCCTTTGTACCTGATAATGTAAATCATCTGCAAGTGTTTAGTGATGACCAAAAAATCATTGAATTCATGAAAAAATTTAGGAGTGTTTGAGTCTCATATTATTGATGAGATCAATTAGAATCTCTTGATGATGATATAATTGATGACAAGATAATACAATTAAATGATAACAAGATTCTCAAAGGCATGATTTCCTTGGAAAGACTATTTGATAAAGACAAGATATATGAAACTAATAATGTTATTAAGATAAATGGGAAGGATTATAATGTAGTTGACATAGGAACTCAAGTTCAACCTCAACTAGTGAACATTGGTATAACCTACATAAATAAAGAGTCTAGAAAGGCTAGAGACTTGCTAACCAGATACAAGGATGTTATTTCATGGTTTTATTAAGATTGGAAGATACTTGATCCTTGATTTATCACCCATACCATTCCCTTGAAAGAATCTTGTAAACCCTTCAAGTAGAAGCAAAGACTAGTTGATCTCATTTTGGAACCATTGATTTATAAAGAGGTAAATAAATTATTAGATACAAATTTTTATTTTTCTAATTAGACATTATACTTGGGTAGATAATTCAGTACTAGTTAGAAATAAAAATGAAGAAATTAGATTATATAGATAATTTAGGAACTCTAACAAATCTTTTGAAAAAGATAATTATCCTTTGCCATCCCTTAACTAGGTGATTCAAATTTTTAGTGGTTATACCATATTTCCTAGATGGTTTTTTAGTTTAAAATTAGGTACTTATTAAAAATGAAGATAGAATGAAGACCACATTAAGAACAAAATGGGACAATTTTACCTACAAGAGGATACCTTTTGGACTCACTAATGCAGGAGCTACCTTTCATAGAGACATGGATCATCCTTTTCAAGGTATCATATGTAAGTTTATAATTATATAAATGGATTATATAATGGTGTTTTTCAAGAATAGAAAAGATTACTTAATGCATTTACAACAAGTATTTGAACATTATCGAAGGTATGGAATTTCCCTTAACCGTAAGAAAAGCATATTATATGTAATTGAAGGGAAATTGATAGGACATTTGATATATAAAAATGGTATTTTTATAGATACAAATAAATTAAATGTTATATCTAAAATAAAACCCCCAAATAGTAAAAAAAAGCTAAAGTCATTCTTTGGGAAGTTCAATTTTGTAAGAAAATTCATTTCTGGTTTTGTAGAGATTGTGAAACCACTCAATGAAATTATAAAGAAATATGAAAAGGTATAACGGAATTAAGAAATAAGGAAAGACTTCAAGGATATCAAAGAAGCAATAGGATAGGCATTTGTGCTAATAAGTCTTGATTTTACAAAATATTTTTATCTTTATTATTTTGCTTCTGAACATACTATAACAACTATATTAGCTCAAAAAATTGATAAATGTGATCATTTAATGGAATTTATGAGTAATAACTTAAAAAATATTGAGTTAAATTATCCCCTAATTTATAAACAAGTATTTTATTTGGTTAAGGTAGTTAAAAATTTTAGACACTATATTATTATGAATAAAGTGTATGTTATATTTCCATACCCTACTATCAAACTCATGCTAAGTCAATGTGAATTAGGAGAAAGAAGTGGTAAATGTATTTACATACTCTAAGAATATGATATTCAAATTAAAAATGATAAATTAGTGAGGTGTTAGGGATTAATTAAAATTATTGCTAACACTAATCCTAAAATAAGTATCATACAAGTTGGCCAACAACAATTCCAGCCAAATGAATTATATGATGCAATCATTCATTTTTTGATCAATGGTTCTTGTCTTACATTATTGAATAGAGAATAGAGGAGAGATTTGAGGCTCAAATAATTTTACTTCTTTATCAAATAAGGGATACTTTATAGGAATAACTATGAAGGAATATATTTGAGATGCATTTCAAGGGAGGAGTCAGATAAAATCTTAAATACCTTTCATGATAAATTTGGGATTGGATACCCCTCAAGGAGAATAACTTCTTAAAAAACCCTAAGGGGAGGATATTATTGGCCCAAAATTTTCAAGGATGCTCACACACATGTTAGGTAATGTCATCAATGCCAAATATTCAATACAAAGGAGACTAAAGTAGTTATGCCCTTAAGGCCAACTCATTGGGGTTTGGAGTTTGTAGGGGTTATCAACCCTAATTCTTCAGCTAGGCAAAAGTATGTTTTAACTTATATAGATAATTTTACAATGTGGATAGAGATAGTAGCAACAAAATAATGTAGTACTAAAGATGTTGTCAAGTTCTTAGAAGAGAACATTTGCACTAGGTTTGGGACACTAGTATCATTGGTCTATGACAATAGATCATCCTTTACATCTATAAAGCTCTTTGATTGGGCCTATGATAAAAAAAAATAGATCTTAAGTTTTCATATAATAATTACCCTTAGGGTAATGTTTTTTCAGAGTCTACAAACAAGAATTTGATGAAAGCTATTAAGAATTTTGTAGCTCAAGAACCAAGAACATGGCATAAGTTATTGAAGTATGCTCTGTGGATAGATTGAACCAAAGTGAAACAAGATTTAATATCATCATAATTTATATTATTATATGGATTTATAATTACTCTCAAATTTAGAACTTACAGGTTTATGCAAAAGTATATAGAAGAAGATCAATAATATGCCAATTCTAGGTTGCTTGATATCATCCAAATGGAGGATGCAAGAAGAGAAGCATTTGATAATTTTAGTAGACACCAAACCACTATCAAAATATGGTTTGACAAATGGTAAAAGATTAAGGTATTCAAATAGGAAGACCTAGTTAACCTATGTGACAAATCATATGATCCAAAAGGGAAACATGAAAAACTCACTCCATTGTGGATTTGTCCTTAGCAAATTACTAAGAAATTGGGAGAAAATACCATTAAGCTCAAAGACTTGTAAGGAGTAAAGCTTATTTTACCAACTAATGGACAATATATCAAGCATTAATTCTATGTTATTCCACCTCAAGTCTTTATGAAGTAATATATAATATTAATTAGAGTTAGTATAGGTAGGTTTAGATTAGTTTCGTTATATCTCTTATTTGTAAATAGTGTTTATGAATATTTGTTTTCTTGTTGTGTTTTTGTTTTATTTATTTTATTCTATGGCTTCCAATAAGTATTTTCCAAGACAAGTCTTTCAGTTCCACATCCATATAAATTCTTAAAATAACTTCATAAACCAAGAACGTGGATATGACTCTTAAACATTAGTTGATTATGGATCACAAAATCTAAGCATAATGTTATGTTTATGAGAATTTGATGAAGATTAATAAGTATATTAGTTGTTCCTTAAAAGTCTTAAACCTTATTTTGATCTAATTTTTTATTTTAATAAGGATTACATCTATTTTATTGAATGTTTGAATTATTAGAACAAATTCACGTTATCACTTAAAGAACACTATTTCTTGGGATGAAGTCTATGACCAAGGATGATTGTCTAAAAATCAAACATTTAAAAAGATTCCTAAACACCTAGCTAATTATGGTTCCCAACTTTTGTTGGAAAACTAGGTATATTTGAAAAATATAAAAATAAAAGCCTTATTGAAAATCTAAAAGTTTTCTAAGGTGATTCTGGTAACCTCCACCAGGGCTATGGACACCTAGCTAGTAGTGGAATAAGGCCTCAAGTGGAACCAATGGTACCTATGTTGGGGCTATGGATGCCTAGCTGGTAGTAGAGTAATTCCCAAGCCTTCCCCTTTCATAAATCATGATTAATAATGAATACATAAATATTATACAAGTGTATATTAATGATTAAGGTCATGAAATCTAGAAGTTATTTTTTTAATTCCTATGGTAATCAGTAAATGAATCAGAGCACACACACAACATGACAAGTTTTGATGTTTGAACCTAATTATGTATTTGTACGACTTGTTTCAATCATGAATTGAGATTAATAATGGTAGTTGATTATATGCAATGATTAGTCTATTTATTAGTTTGAACCAAGAGTATTTGAATTCTAACATTTTGTAATATTTCCCCTAGAAGTCACCATTTGTTGAGGTCAAGATACCATCATTTCTAAAAAATGAGGACCCTTGTTCAAAATTTTCAAATTATGCTATGAATTAGGCATCCAACTTAATCATAGTACATTATAGAATATCATGTGTTTTATCTAGCTTACATTAGAATGTTAGCACATAGTCTTTATTTTATTTTATTTTATGTTGCTATAAATTTGACTCATGTGGATGGATCTCCATTAGAATGAACAAGTGTTAATATATTTAAGCTCTAATGTTAATTTAACCCTTAATTGGCTATTTCATATGGTCACATTTGAAACATTATGTTAACCTTTGGTATTTAATTGACTAATTGAATCCAAGATTATATAACATGAAAAACTTTAGCCTAAGTTATTTTATTAAAATGGGTTCATATTTTTGATGGATCATTTTATTACATTTTAGTCTTAGCTTAATTTTAACCTAAGTTTTAATTGAGTTTATTAATTCTTTAAAATCTTAGTCTAAAAATTATCCTAGGTCTTTATATGTGTTGAATGTTTATTTCATTGATTTTATTATTCACATATAAAAATTAAACACATGATTTCCAAGTGTCCAAATATCAAAAAAATGAATCACAGATCAATGGCACACAGATAATATCCAAAGTCAAGAATTCAAAATTCCTTGGATCAAATATCAACAATGTGTATTCTTATATATAAATCTTAATCGATGATCCATGTTGAAGGTTGGGGTTAAAAGTTCAAGATCGAATATTGATAGAGTACGTTCAATCATGCAATTGGATATCTAACAATGAGCATAAAAATAAAATGTCAAAGGATCCTAAGATTGAATATGATGCTACCAAGTGTCACACTTGTGGTGAATTGGATGTAGATCAATGTTTCACATTTAATTGGGTAAATAGGTAATAGATTAATGGTTCACATTTGATCATATGCTTAGTAGATCAATAACACCCATTTGATCATCCAGATCAAAGACAAACACTGCATGTTTAATCCTACAGATGAAGATTTATGGTGTGAATCAAGGAGTCAAAGAACCCATATTATATGAAAGGCCACCATGTGGCATCAAATCATTAACCAGATGGAGATTCATAATAGGTTACATAGAAGGTACATAGAGCTACTAAGTGGCATGATCTTATAATCCTGGATCAAATATCAATCGTTGTAGTGAAAGTAAAGGCTAGGAGACTCTTAAGGAGATAGAGAAAATTTAATGAAATTTATAGGAGAATGAGATAATGATGCATGTCCAAGGTGACAATGGTCAAGTTTTTAAAAAGAAATAAGCACTATGGAAATGAGATACCATATAAGCATACAAGTTAGATCAAAATATTTTATGGACCTGAGCATGTGAAGGTATAAATATGAGATCCAAATTCAATATATGTCACTAAAGGACATACTTAAAACTTTCTTACCATAATTAAAGCTCTATTTGAACCTTAGAAAAGCCTTATAATGTATGAAAAGACCTAATTTATTCCTAGATTCATTATTTTGAGCTAAAAAAGAGAGCCTAGTAATATAAATTATTTAAGGAATTCAACCAAAAAATAAAAAGAGTTGAATTGTCATTTGAAAGCACATAATTTGATTAGAGTCATAGTAATGGCAACATATAGATCTAATTTAAAGAAATTAGTTGAATTATATGTCACTAGATGTAGAAGGTCAAGTTTTCAAAGATAAAAAGTTCTTAGCTTCCTCATTAAACATTAGAGATAATAATTATTTGAGTTTATTCTATATAATTGAGAAATAGAGTATTTTAACCAAAGAATAAGAGAAGCTACCTCTAGTGAAAAGACTCTATGATGACATAGTGTAAATTTAGATGACTAGAATAGATTATGTTGCTACTAAACTAGAGGTACTACACTTTATCATTGTCCTAAGTCCTATTTTCAAAGATACTAAAATTTACAAGGGTATGTTAATTGATGAACCTAGTCTAAGTAAATTTGCATATATATCCCCTATTGATTTTGAGTCTTATTATAAATTTCCTAGGCTAAAAATAGATGTATCCTCCATCAATACATGGGCCCAAAAGCATTCCATGATGGATATCCTAGAAAAATGATTAGAGACTGCTAACGAGGTCATTGTTGATCTTGCAAATAAAATCCATGTCAGCCAATTTAGACCTCGGGTTAGAATGGTCATGACCATGTTAAACAATATATACAGATTTGCATATACAACACGTGTTGAAACATTATGGTTGCCTATTGTCTATTTCATCATTGAAGAAATGGTTGTCCCCCCTTTAGGTGAAATCATTAGCATTTCCTTAAGTAGGTAGATCTATGGGATTAAGACGAAGAAGAAAAATTAATTCTACATGATTTTGTATTTTATATATTCCCTATATGCCACAACCAAAAACCCTAACTAAAGATAGTGGTCTCCCAATGGTACCTAGACTATATCCCAATACTATTCTAAATTGCATGTTTATAAATATAGGGACCATATCCAATTCATATGTGACTGTATTTACCTTACATTGAGACAAACCATTGATAGTATCATCATGATGAGAATAATCCTCTAATCAAGAAATAAATTGAATTAATGGGATACATATGGATATATCCCAATTTCACAGTTATAAGAATTGAAAGAACCTAAATTGCCCCTCTCAAACTACTAGTTCATGTGACTGACAAGTTTGAAGAACAATAAATTACATACCAATATTTCAATGGGATAGATGGCATTTGCAAGACTAAGAGAAAGGGACTTATACATATTTTTACCAATATAATTGGTAGAACCATTTTCAAGCAATGGGACCACATTGAAGCTACTTAAAAACATAGGCTTTATTTCCACCTGTAGATTGATGATCATAGACAATGGGATCTATATGGTAGAGTATAGGAGCATTTAAGAATCAAAGGTATTTTTGATTTTCCCTATTAGCATGAACCTAGTGCATTAAAATTTGTATACACCAAGGTAGCCTCCTAATATGAAGATGTTAGAAGATTGAAATATCAAAATGTAAATGTTGAATACAAATTACAAAGAGATCAAAAAATAGATGATAGATGGAAACTTGGTCCAAGGCAATATCGTTTGGTAGATGTTGGTTCTTATAGGCTTCCATTAGTAGATATACAAATAGAACATAAGGCTAAAGAAAGGATACCAAGTGATCTTTTTTTAAGATCCTTAGTTCCTAAAACTTTTGAAGTAGTAGAGAAAGAGGTACCTCAATAGGAGGTTCACATGATAGCTTTATGTCCTTAGGAATCTATTGAGGATGCATTGAGAATTCTCTCCCTGATATATGAATTAGACACTAATGAAAAATAAGAAAAGGTTGAAGAATCTAAGAAGTAAAAGAGAAAATAGAAGTCATTAGACTTAATGGTCATTGATCTTCCCAAGAGGAAAGATGAGACTACATTTATCTCAAGAATAAAGAAAGCTAAGGTGGCCTTCACACCACCTCTGATGGATATCAAATTGTTTAGTGAGGAGAACCCAGTAAATGGACCAACTATACTTCAATGGTTCATATATGAACCAAGAATGGATAAGTTACCTACTCCTTATCATCCATGGGCTCTAATAAATACAACATACATCCTTATGCGTCATGAGTTGAAGCCTTGGATCTTAGCATTACAAGATGTAGAAGAAAAGAGACTTTCTATTCCAAGTCAATCAGCTAACATATAAGAAAAATGCCAATTACACATATCGACCAATCTTTAGTTGGGGTAAGATATGATCCAATTTCCATAGGCTTACAAAGAGTCACTGAGACAGTGGTCATGGAAGGAGGCCAAGATATTCTACCTAGAAAGGTAGAACCTTTGGTTCATTTAATCCAGAAGAGATAACAAATACTAAGGGAGGACCCTATATTTGAATAAGATGTTCTAGAGCTAGCACAATCCTAGGCAAGGAGGTTACAAGTTATAATTAATGGGTTAAAATAGGAGAATAACAATTTAGAAGAATAATCCATTTTATCAATCTAAGTGGATATTGTATAAAAAATTGAAGCAACTATCTATGATAGATTCAATTCTTTGCAAGTAATATGGTCCAAATTAGACATAGTGATCAAACATCAAACCTTGGATATGAAGCAAGTTAATAAATGACAAGTTTTATATAATAAATTAAAGGAATTGATCAAAATACTAATTGAAGGCTAGATCCCTAAGCTTAAAATAGTTATCCTGACACATTTGAATATGGCTATGATAATATTGATGGAGAAGATCAATGATATGAATAAGTGGCCTAAAAGTATGGAAGGCCTTTAAAATTATTTCAATCAATTATAAAATATAATGGTTTAGATACTAAGAGGTTTGATCAAGGATCCAACCATCCTTAGTCCTACATGCTTGATAACTAATGAAGAGTTCTATCATAGAGCTACCCAGTTCATCAAAAAGGTCAAGAATAAAATCCAAGGTACCATAAGGGCTGACAAAAAATGTATCTTGGACATGATCCTATCAATAGATGAGAAGATTAGTAATGCTTTGAGTATTAAATAAGTAATGGACAAAGCTAATGAGGTCTTCAAATTTTTGGTAGGGTAAGAAGAGGAGTTTTTCATCGAACCAATCATCAATCTCTGACTGATTGATGGATAATATGACAAATCCATGAAAATTTTGGCACAAAAGAAAATGTTTAGAGCTATAGGGGAATCTCAAAGTCAATTGAGTTGACTTAGGATATTATTTGTATCAAAATCATGTAAATCATTTGAAAAAAATATTCTATTTTGTAAAATCATGTGCAATTTGTAAATAATATGACTTATAGGTTATTTATATTTGAAAAGTGTCATTGGTTCTAGAATGTTTATAATAGGATGCATGTCCTTGACACTTGTCTAATTCTAATTTGATAATGACTAATCAAAATAACTCATAGGTTGCTTATAAAATAGGTTATTGTCATTGTAAGGAGGGAGGAAGTTTTTAGAGAAAAAATTTTGTGTAAATTTTGGAGAAAGTAATGCAAATAAGAGAATTTTGAAAAGATTGTCTCATATTTGTTTTGTTGTTTTTTATCATGGCCGCTTCCTCAATTTTATGGTTTGATGTTTAGATTTGAACTGCTTTTATGAATTTTGGATGTGCATATACTAATGCAAAGTTGTTAATTTGATCTTATGCTAGGCCGACTAAAATATTTTAGATTAATTTCAATATCCTTGCTTTTCTTGAAGATGTGCTAATGCAATTTTATTTTGGAAGTAAATCTTTAAAGTTAATATTATTTCTAATTTACGTGTTTCGAATATCCTTAGACATTTGCCTAGTATATGACAGGATCTATACTTTTGGTAATTTCATGTCATATTCTAATTTGAAGATGCACACCTTTGATGAAATTCAAGCTTTGTCAAGATGTCTAGACTAAAGATCAAAATCATCCTTATTTCTTCCCTACCCTACTTATTTTCTCATTTTTTTATCAAATCACCATAGTGTAATTTTTCATTATAAATATTCTTTAAAGATAAGGTTTTTAAACTTTAAGTTTTGATCATCATTCATTAGACTTATCAAGAACAAATTTCATCTTTTACAAAACTTTAGGACCATGATTGCTCCTAACGACCATTTATGTAATATTTTTTGTGAAATAGTCAAATAGCTTGGCTTTTAGTCCAACACAAATATTAGGAATATCACAACCAACACCTCAGGCAGAAGTTTCTTTGAATATTTAAATAAGAAGTGTTTTCAACACTATGCAAACCTTGTCTCACACACACACACACACACACACACACACACACACACACACACACACACACACACACACACACACACACACACACACACACACACACACACACACACATTTAGGGGAATTTGTATGGAATGTGTACCTCATTTTTTAGGAAATATTTATTTGGGAATGATGTTGTTTCATTTACGCTTAAACATTTTCACATTTATATTATTTTAGGTTATTTTCAAGTTTGGTGGAAACTTGAATCTATAAGTATATCTACAATGGTTTATTCATAATATTTTAGGTAATATATTTTATGTAACTGCCTATAGGGAACCCATTTTGTGGTTCTCACCTTGTCATATTTGGGTTATAAGATTGGTATTGGATTAACTAAATATGGGTTGGATTATTTTTATTTCAATTCATGGCCTCTACCTTAGTAAAAATGTCAAATTGGGGAATAATCACCCTCAATTTTTCCATATTCTCCATGTGCTTCATCAATGGTGCACAATTCAATAATGATTTGACCAAGAATCATCATCTCTAACAAGTTAAATAGAAACACTATTTACTCACATAAATGTGTATGCCTTCCTTCCTCTTTCACATTTATAGTTTCAATTATAATTCAAATATCAAGTTTCAATATATGAACATTAACTAATACATTATCATAACATGGTTTTCTTGGAAACTCTTTCATGTTTGGAGCCTATCCTAAAGACAAAGTATGTTGTACATACCCATATATATATTTATCCTTTTATTCTAGTATTTTCATTTCATTTTAATATTATAATAAAATGGGGGAATTTTGAGACACTAAAATTTAGTATTTGACACTTTTAAATGTCAATTTTGACCTAAAATTATCTAAAATAACTTTTATTCCTCCAAATATCTCTTACTCACCATTCCCTCACACCTATCTATTAGTTATGCTCTCAATCCATTATAAATTTATATTAGTCACCTAAATAAACATTTTTTTATGTTAAATTAGTGAAATATACTACCCATCCATTTTAATAATACCACATTTGTATTTTTGTCTCACAGATGATAAATTCAGACTCAAAATGTAATTTCAATGTTACTTCCCTAAGGTTGGAATTATAATCCTTTGCCTATCAATGCATAAGTTTCAAAATCAAATCATTCATATAGGTCAACTGTTCACCTAGCATGTCGATGACATAAAAAATACCCAATTGAGAGTATATAAATAAAAATCAATGTCAAACTTATTCAAATTTTAGAATTATCAAGTACCTATGAAGTATACTACCATACAATATTAAAATTTACCATAGTCTTTTCAAATTGAAACTAAATCACTTGGATTAGTCGTGTGTGTGTGTGTGTGTGTGTGTGTGTGTGTACATACATACATACATACATACATACATATATATACATACATATATATATATATATATATATATATAGGTTCATTCATATAGTGAAAGATCACAATTACATATTCACAATAGTAGGAATAACTACATGTGTCTTGGTTTCCTTCTTTGTATTTTTGAATATGTAGGTAATGGTCAATCATCAATGGGGGTGTTTGGAGTTAGCTCAACCAAGTTACACTTCCCCACTTTCTATATATTTTAATCCTTCACAATAAGACTTAAGGTTTTAAGGAGAAGGAACATGATTTATAGAGTTGATCATGTAGTTAAAGGTCATAGATCACAAATATAAATATATATCGAATAGGTATACTACATTGTATTATTAATAGATATAAAAATATTCCTAGGAAAATAATGTCACACTTAATCACTACCATCTACATTTATATTAGTATATGACAATACTAACCCTATGCAAATAAATAGATAATTCCAGGTTTAAATGAATCACATGTTTGCTTATGTATATAATATTTATGAATTATCTATCACCTATCTTGTACAATTGAAAAAATCATACCTTGGTTATTCCTCTCAGTTCTAGACCTTTCTTGCTTCTATATGTTTTGCATCTACTCTATATTTCACCCTTGGCCTAACTCTTAGTCCAACAAGTCCTATATTGATGACCTATGCCTTCTATCATTGCTAGAGTGCTTAAAAAATACTTATTCTAGGCCTCTACAATTTGTAATCCTATACCTATTTTCCTATTCCTTAGACACTTGTATCCTAGATAGACACTTATGTTGACATAGGTGTTTTTCTCTAATGCAAGTGTCTAATGCCCTAAATTCATCTAATTTTCAAATGAAATATATCTTAATGGTCAACCTATGTGCTTTAACTCAATTTATTCTCAAAATGGATTGGTATAGATATAAGATCAAACCTCACCCATTCCTCACCTAGCACAAAGCAAAGTAACTTATAAAAATCATTCAATAGAGTAAAGTTTTACTATTTTCTCTTATTGTCACATCAGTCATAGGAGTAACATATACATAGGTCTGAAGTATTGAAGGATTAGCCAAGAGACCAAATTGACAAGTTTTAAATTAGACCACTATTTTATTTGCTTTCCACATATGCATGACTCACACACAATCCAACACGAGGGAGAACTACATAAGTCTAAGCCCATCTTTTAAGTATTGTCTATGTAGATAGCGTTCATTGATAGAGAGGTATTTGGGATAGCTCAACACTATTTTCCCACTAACCCATTTTTCCTTGAACCACTATGAGGATGAGGAACTAAGGTTTTATTATTTGGTAAGGATAAGTAGTCCATGACCCAGGTTTGAATTCACTAGAGCAAAGGTGACAAATAATCTAGAAGCATCTAAGTGGTCACCTCCTATTTTAGTATATATTCCATATAAGACACATATATCTAATCTAAGCACTAGAATTGATGTAAGTGTCCTAGTCTAATGAAATAATTTAAGGCTATAGAGGTACTTAATATATACTTTGGAGATTTTTATAGAATACTCTTCTAGTTTACTTCATGCTTGTTTTAAATCTAGATCTATATTAACATTAAAACTATCTAAGTACTTGTTTTCATTATCATTTCAATATCTAGCATAGCCATACTTTTTTATCTTTAGCATATCAGCATAATAAATTCAATATGTGTTTTATTTTAGTTTCATAAATAATTGGCCTACTATAGAGATAGTTTATCATCCAACTGCCCTAGGCTATATCTATCCTATTTAACCATAGATTCCTTAATCTAGTTTTTTAGGGTTAAACAAATTCCAATCTATTTCCATTGTAATAAACCCAATCACACTCAATTATTAAAACAATAAAATTAATTATCTTTATCTCCTTATTGGTTTCATTAAATATAAAATTATATTATCAAAACTATCTTAATCAATCACATTTAGATTTATGTTTTATTTCCATATATTACAATTTGAATAAATTCTACAAGTTTAGTTTATTGTGGTTCACACGAAAATACAAAAATATACGGTAAATAATAATAGTCATCATAGTAATTTATATGTCATCAAATAATGTATGTAGCATATTTTATGTAGGGTTTACAACTATCATATTAGGATATATGTATCAATAAGGCACATAGTAGTAACCATCACCAATGTAATAACTAAATAGTACTACACAAAAAATGTGTGTAGGATAGAAAAATAATGGCGTCAAACACAAATGTGAAGGTGCATCATATGGACAATGGCACAAAAAATTAAAAACATCAAAAAACTCAACAAGGTCAAGAGACAATCATAAACTCTTCCACTCATAAGATCATAATGTCACACATAAGGCTAAGACACATATAGATATCACAAAAAAAATTCCAAGGTCTACATACATGGGACATAAATATGTTGTAAACATAAGTCCAAGGCTTGTATACAAATAATGATTATCATATATGAATAAGTATCAGCATCAATGTTGTTAGAACAAGTTATAACTAGTTTACACTATCAATATATATCAATGCCACATCATATTAAAGTAATATTTTCATGTAGCATTGTTTAAGATATGATAAACTAACAAGGCATGTGTAATAAATATATGTATCTCAACATGGTAAAATGACATAAAAATGTATAACCTATCATAGAATGACCTGTAGAAGAAGATTACCCCAGTATTGGCATGGTTCTTAGATATCAAAAATTCCAATATCCATGTGTCTAAGTATGATACACATGTCATGCATCACACACTATACTGGAAAATGCATGTTTTTATGAAAATAATATGCTGTATACCAAACATGTCATATATAACATATGTAAATAGTGTGACTTTTTGTCATGTTAGCCTTAGGTCTTGATTTTTCTTTTTTGAATATTTATAATGTTTTTATATTTTTTGAGTTTTTTTTAATTATTTTTATTTTCAAATATAAGTAAACACAATTGGAAATGGTTTTAAAATATAATAATTTTAGGGATTTCAATAATCCCCAACATTTGTAAGACATAGTGTTCACTAAGTGTAGTAACTTGGGAAAGTGTAAGTCAAGCAATATATCCCCACTATATATGTGAATCACCCCACGATAACTCAAAATAACATGTTAGTGATGGATGGGATGAGAAGGAGTCTGTATGTATGTTTATTTAATGTGTATCCATGAATTTAACTAATTGTGTAAGCTCAATATAAGCCATAGTGTGTGTAATTAGTCCATATTTAGGAGTGAGCAAGTTGAATGCTGAAAAATATGTGCACTAAAATCATTGTAGGATAAGTGTCATAGATTTATATATAAGGATAATGATAAAAGGTAAAGGGTGAAATGAAAAAATATCAAAGGCTATAATAATGATCAGTGTAATAGCATATACACATGTAGTCAAAATAGAATAATAAATGATATAATAAATGAAGACAACATCACAAATATACTTACAATACATTGTGTTAAAGTTAACATTTGCTACAAAAGAGGGAAATTTCACATATGAGTCATGTATCAAATAAAGGAATGGTCACTATTAATGAATGAGGAGAGGTATAACACCACTTATGTCTATCATCTACTATATAATCATTCATAATATCATTAATTTGATTGATTTCCTCTTCATTATACTCACAATTATTGGAAAAGACTTCTTGATTTCATAATGATAATCATCCATGTAGTGATCATATTAGGAGATAAATATTTTCTTGGTCTTTTCTTGTTCTTCAATACGTCTCTTATTATCAATGTCTTGAATCAAGGGTTGTATCTATGAGTAATGTCATGTATTTTCCCCCTTAGAAATAATGTTTTTGAGATTGCTATTGTTAGGCACATCTTTCTTTTGATCTTGTTTCTTAGTAAAGTATGTTTTCTTGGTTTTCTTTATCATAAATACACTTTATTCTTTATCAAGCACTTATTTTTGTAATAATTAATTTTATAGTTTTTAATTTTCTAACTTTTGTTATCCCATTTATTCCCTTTGTAACTTTTATTGTTGCAAATGTTCCTTTTGTAACTTATTATTATTATTATTATTATTATTATTATTATTATTATTATTATTATTATTATTATTATTATTATTATTATTATTATTCTCATCATCATCATCATCATCATCGCCATCATCATCATCATCATCATCATCATCATCATCATCATCATCATCATCATCATCATCATCATCATCATCATCATCATCATCATCATCATCATCATCATCATCATCATCATCATCATCATCATCATCATTGTTCCCTTTGTAACCTTTATTGTTCCATTTGGTTTTTTTAATAATGTTTCTAGATCCATTTATACCTTAGAAGATATATTTTTTCAATATTAGGTCTATTGATTATGGATAGTGTATCTAACTGTGGTTGTTCTTGAAGGGATGTTTCTAATGAAAAATCACCATTATCAATTAGTTTCATCGTGATGTTGTTGAAATCTTAACACTATTTTTTTTTGATGTCCCACAATTCTATGATAAGTACAATAATATTTTGATTACCTTAAATGTATTTTTGGAGGTAAAATATACTAAATATTTTCTATTGATGTATTATTAATATTGGGGAAATATTTGATTGATTTTTCATATAAGTATCTTTTTCTTATCCCATAATTGGGATGAAGTCATTAATGTCATATATTTCTTTAATGGATAGGAAAAGGAACAATTGACACTAACATGATTGAGATTGTGGCCATGTGCAATATTATCCTCAAGTGATGTAATTTTATTTTGAATATTCTACATGGATTCCCTTATAGAAACTATTTTATCGAAAATAGTATTATTAGATACATTACTACTCATATGTTGGGAAGATTCAATGCACATATAATGTTTTTTAGGAGGATGCACCCTACCTTTTCGGATTATGATAGTATGATAGATATCACAACCATGAGGTGTACATGTATGAGTCTAAGCCCATATATGATCAATAAATAAATATAAAACCTCTATTAAAAGGAAAATAATAACTTCAAAAGGGTAGAATAATGAAATGACCATAGAAATAAAACCATTGGATGTATTAAAAATCAAAAGAGACTTTTGATGCCATATCCATAAAAGTGTCTCATCAACCATTAAAAATGAATGAACCTCAAGATAGGATGGTGATTTGGTAGCTATACATACGTACTATACTCCTCAAGAGATGGATTTCAAATATAATGACCTATCATTATTCTAACACAAGGATAATTAATTATATAAGGTGGGATTAAATGTGTATTAAAAGTATTTTTTGAACCATTAACACTAAACTCTACTAGGTTTTGCCAAATCCCATCTTTGACTTACTAGGTACTATGGAGATGAGGGGAGATAAGGACCACATTGAACCAACTTCCTAATTATAAGTATAAAACATGAATAATGTGTGGAATAAGCTTCATAGAGGAGGGCTTAAAAAATTTATGCTAAGGGTAACTAAACATGATGTGGGATTGGCAAAAGAATTCATTTTCAAGTAGAATAAGAGGGTCATGGAGCTAAGAAGGGTTAGAATCTCAGTCATGAAGGAGTTGATTGGATAATATATGGGTATGTTATGCAATGGAACAAAGGCATATAAATATCAATAAAAAAAATTAGGATCTTCCATAGAGGTTATTTTACAGTAATGTATTCATTAAGATAGAAAAAAAGGGGTTCCCTCATGTAAACCTTCCATGCTAATGGCCTAAATTATGCATAGAAGTGATGAAGTTCTTGAATTTTGAAGGTAAGAATAGCCTAATATTTTCTCATTCCTTTCTATTGATAAATCATTTTGAAGGGTATAAAATCAGTCTCCCCTTTTATATCCTCAAATCTATGGAGAGCATTGCTCTTGCACACAAAATAAATGAAGCAAATCTCATTCTATGTCAAGGACTTATCTTATTACTATTTAAGCACAATGGGAACCTATAGGGTAAGGAGGTACCTCTAGAGGGGTCCTATATTGAGGAGGAATCCCTTAAGGAAAACCTTACCTTGGGGTCTTACCATTTGATAATCAATACTTCCCATGATAGCCCTTTATCTAAAACCTTTTTTTAAGACCCTCCCCTAAAGCTCACTATTCCTAAACCTAAACCAATCCTATTGGATAATAGAAACTTTGAGGAATTGGTGGGGAAAGGAAATACCCCCATGATAAAGGAGATAAAATATAATAAAGAGTAACTATAAAAATTTAATAGTAAGCTTCATGAGGCTAGGATGTGTCTAGCTAGCCTTATATAAGATTGGAATGCCATGAATAGAGAAGATGCCAAAATAAACCAATATTTCACTCATTCTATTAAGGTAGACCATAACCCATGAAGAAAAACATGATGGTGGAGGACACATATTATCCCAAGATCCCCCTCATAACCCCCACTAATAAGACCCTAATCAAAGAATAGGTGCAAAAGAGACCCTGGATGATCCTACCCATGGAGGATGTAGAAGGGCCTAGAAAAAGAACAAGTGCTAGAATTATAATGAGAAAACAAGGTGATCATGAGAATATGATTGAGGATTTGAAGGAACCAATGGAGGGATTCCACCTCCTGAAATAGTTTACTTTTTATCTGTCTATTGTTTTTCCTTCCATAGGGATAGTTAACTAGTACTATTACTTTTTTTTGTTGTTCAGCCTATGGGGCTTGATAATTTAATGTACACTTTTTAACTATGGTTATTGGTCCCTATAAAATGAATTTATTTACATTATCAAATAAAAAAAGACTTTTGATAAATATCATTAGATTAAAAAAAACTATAAATCGATTTTAAAATAGTTATATCTTTTTCCATCCATGTATAATTTACAAAAAATTAAATATTGTAGAAAATCCAAAATTTGTTTTGGTGAAGAAAAATAGGTTTCTAATTCACTTAGTATGACTAGAATTAACCTAGGATAGATTTAAGATTAGATCCATTTTGATCAAAATATTATCCAATCAAGGAATAACCCTAATAGATGAAACCCCTAATAATGGAGTAAACATGAAACCTTAAGAAAAAGGGACATTATCAAATTTACATCTATGGATATGGAAATAATAAGGAACTAGGTCCTAAATTCATATCCTAAAGCATAAAATTTAAATCCTATAAATAAAAATGAAACCCTAAGATCCACCTAGGGTTTAGAAATGTTTGATCAATATATGGGTTCATTAATATGTTTTACCCTCATTTTGATTAAATTATTAATCTAATTAAGATTAAAATTATGTATATTCAGATTATACAATGTATAAAAATTAAGTATATATTTGAATGTAGAATATTGAAACTAATTTGTAATGCAAGATTACTAAATATGGAAAGTAAATAAATGATGAGATACTTAGCATTAATTTATATTCTGCATGACTAAGACATGTGGGAGGGAGAAAATCAAGATAATGTAGGACTCTATGTCCCTCAAAATAGGATTTGAATATTTATCTGTGTTGGGATGGTACAATCCACCTCAATTCAAAAGCATTAAATTTTATGTTATAGTTTGGATGGTTATGTTCCTATAGGCATTTCTCTTAAATTTTGGCATAGGAAGGTGTGCCTACTTATTTATTAGTTTTGTGGGTGATTTGAGGGCCTTATTTTACATGTAGTTTTTAAAAAATTCTTATCCTATCCTTTAAACCTTAGGTCATATTAATAAGGAATAAAAAATGTAAAAAAACTATGAGTTATAATGGGTTGAATTGATTCCAATCACCCCATCAGTTTTTTACTACTACATATGTATCCGACACACTAAAGATGGAAGTCAATCTAGATTTAGGTCTTCCCTTTAATTTGATGCGTAATTTCTCTTATTTTGTATATTAATATACCTATAAATTTGGATTTTGATAATTGGCAATGTTCACTCTTGACTTGGATTTTTGTTCTTCAGACTTGGATTATGATTGATTTATAATTTGGGAAAAATATGGAAGTTTTTCTCAATGTGTAGTGTTGTATATATGTTTGATATATACATTATACATGGATAATTATCATACACTTTATTTGTATTTGTATTCACCTATTTAGGTGATATATAATTCCGTCAACACACTAATTAAGTAGGACTTCCCATAAGGATGATTATATTCTAGTATTTTACCATCATTGGGCAAATAATGGAATCATCATATTTAGATAGTATTGTTTGGATGGTATTGTTTAATTCTAGCAGTTATTTTTGGGATACAATAAAATTGATCTAATGATTTATATATGTTTTAGTATGATAAATAAATGGTTTTTCATAGACTTGGAAAATTATTACAGGTGACTAACATAAATTAGAAGGATTGAACCCATAGTTAGCATGTGTATGTGAGAGAATGGTGAACATGAAGCATTTATGTGAAAAATAATCATTTATGTTGAAGATAGGTCAAGAGTGACATTCTCAAGTGTCTAATGTTATATCTTAGTATCTTCACTCCCTTAGTTCATCCATTTTGAATATGTTCTCAAAATTTTCCTACATTTCATTTTATTATCCTTCATATTATTATAAAAATGGATGTATATGAAGAATAAAGTTGAGATGAAATATTGGATCTTTTCCGTACACTAGAATGTATAGATATGCCTTCAAGGACATCATAACTATTTTCTTGTCTTCACACAATGCATACTTCAGTAAGGCATTGCACCCTTTCATGGTTTTTCTTGTCATTTTATTTATCATATCAATTAGGTTTTTATTCATTGATTATACTACCCCATTTTCCTAAAAATAATAGTTTTCAACAAACTTCATTATTATTCCATAATCATATACCCATTATGTAAACTTTATTGATCTAAAATAATATCCATTGTCATATACTAGCGAGATAGAATTTTAAAATCTTGAAACAATTTTCTCATTTAGGAATTTTATCACTTCAATTGATGTGATATGATTTGTAGATTTAGCTTTAGTCCATCTAGTGAAATACTATTTGGTATTTAATAAAAAATTAAGAACAAGTGATGAATTATAATTTATAATTCCCATAATGTATGGTACCCATTATATAAATGGATGCTTATTTATTACTATTTAGAGGGGAATTGTGAAATTTATTTTCTCTTCTTAGAAAATTCTTATAGGTGACTATCAAAAACTAGAATGATTGAACCCATATTTAGCATGTGTATGTGAGATAATGGTGAATAAGAAGCATATATGTGCTAAAAAATCATGTATGTTGAAAGTAGGTCAAGAGTGCCATTTTCAAGTGTATAATGCCATATTTTAGTATCTGCACTCCCTTAGTTCCTCCATTTTGAATATGTTCTCAAAATTTCCTTCATTTCATTTTATTATCCTTCATTTTATTATATAAATGAATGTATATGAATAATAAAGTCAAGATGAAATATTGGATATTTTCCATACACTAGCATGTATAGAGATGCCTTGAGGGACATAATAACCCTATTCTTATCTTCCCATAACGCATACATAAGTAAGGAATTGTACCCTTTGATGGTTTCTCTTGTCATTTTATTTATCATATCAATCAGGTTTTTATTCATTGATTATGCCACCCCACATTCATAAAAATAATAGTTCTCCACAAACTTCATTATTATTCCATAATCATATACCCATTATATAAACTTTGTTGATCTGAAATAAGTTCCATTGTCATATACTAATGAGATATGATTTATAAATCTTGAAACAATTTTCTCATTTAGGAATTTTATCACATCATTTGATGTGCTATGATTTGTAGATTTAGCTTTAGTCCACCTGGTGAAATAATATGTGGTATTTAATAAGAAAAATTATGACCAAGTGATGAATTATAATTTATGATTCCCATAATGTATGATACCCATTATGAAAATATATGGTTATTTATCACTATTTAGAGGTGCATTATGGCATTTATTTTCTCTTCTAACTGATATCTAACATGAATTATATGTCCTCTCATAATTTTAAGAAACTGATAGGAAAATTATAACCTACTCTAATAATATAATGCATTAAGGTATCCCCTAAAGAATGACTATCTTTTAGGCCTTTGTGAAGATATTTCATGACCAAATGTGCTTATAATATTTATTAAGCATCTAAGATACTATTTTTCACAGATTATTTGTAAAAAAACATTGGAAATTGATTAGTGTGTTGATTTTAGTTTTAAACCTCTTCAATGAGTATAAGTTCAATTATGAATGAAATTTTGTTGGAGAATATATTAGATGATATATGTGTACCATTCACTCTTTGTGTCCTCAATATTAGTTATAATGATCATGTGTTGATATTCAACATCTAGTAATTATTCTTTTGGTTTTATACAAAATTCCCTTTGGAAAATATCTAGCATGTATGTTTCCCTCAAAAATTTCTAAAAAATATCCCTTTTACAATCATCTAACATGTACCTTTCCCTCAAAATATATTTATTGGTTTGATTTCTAGAGAAAATTATTGGATGATGGAAAACTATTTCCCTCTATTTTATCCCAATTTCATATAATTTAATACAACTTTGACCACGGTATCATGAAAAATGGCATGAATGTCCTGTAAAACTTTAATTCATGAACTTATTGAGTGTTTTTAGTAAGTCACAAGCCCACTTTTCAATATAAAAAATATCTTGATCTTGCATCATTATATTGGAAGCTCATGAATGTTATAGAGTATTCATATTATCTCATATGTTTTTGTGTCAACATGGAACCAATTATTATTTTTAAATGAAAAGAGTAAAAAATAAAATCTAGATCATATTTTAGACTATTCAACTACTGATGACTACTTTCATAATCTCCTAAAAATCTTTTTTTACCTCCTTTTTCCATCTTATTTTAAAATCAAATTAAGAGGTGTCACTATCTTTAAAAGTTTCAAAAGAAACACTTTTAAAAATTATTCTTACCAAAGAAAGGTTTCATCTCTTTTTACTACTAGGAAGAGGTATATAAGATATTGATTTATTGATATTTGTGTTGATGAATATGCCATATTTATTAATAACATGGTCCAAAAATTTACCTTTTTCCTAAAAAATTAAACTTTTTATTGAATTCATATATATGCCATATTATTTTCATATTTTTAAGACATCACATAGAAGCTATAAATATTGATTCCTACCTTCAAAAAAAATAATAGATCATCCATATAGATACACATTTATCTATTAATCTTCAAAATGTGAATTCCATAACTTATTAAAAGATTGGCCCTACATTAATGAGACTAAAAGGAATAAATGTTCCCCACTTAGAAGTCAAGGATGTTTTATAAATGTCTTATTAATATCATAATACATGGTTATATCCTTAAAAAATTCCTTAAGTGACATCATTTTAGATCTATCTACTATCTTGATAACTTCTTAGATGTTTTCAAATTTTTAAAATTTATACATAGCCTAAATTCTCCTTTTTCCATTATTATAGGAACTAAATTACTCACCCAAATAGAATGTCTAATGGGAAATATGACCTTGGTGTAAAGAATATTTTTGATTTATTTATATTTGAGGTGTTATAAAGTAGGATTAATCAATCATTTTATTTATCTAAAATGTATCATTTTGGATTCAATGGAGCAATATGAGTCATAATTCATAGGTTGAATACTTTTAAATCACTATAAGACCACACCATAAATTATTGTAATACCATTAAAAACTATACTAATTCATAGTTTTCCTCATCATAACATGTGTTTCATACATTCACCATCTATGGTTCTTCTAAGGTGCCCAAATTTATTTGAATGTTCTCTTTTTTAGTTCAATTTTGAATCTTCTTAGGATTTATGATATTGGTGTCAAATGTTCTTTTAAGTGATATCATTATTTCAATTGTGAATCTTCTTAGGATTTATGATATGATGTCAAATGTTCTTTTAAGTGATATCATTCATTTATGGATTTAATTGGATTTTTACTATAGCATTCCAAAGTTAATATTCACTGTGAATTATATTTTAATGTTACTTTTCCTCCAAAATTTATCTTAAAATGAATCTAAATTGGCGAGTAATTGGATGATTTGTTCATCATTACTAAAAACATGAAAAAAAATTATGTTGATAAGTCTTGAGGGTGTGGTGATTATTTTTATTGATTTTTTTCAATGATGTTCTTGTTAGCTATATCCTTATTTTTTGTTTGGATGGAAAAATTTTATAAGATAAAAGAGTTTCAATAACATCCTAGGATCTATTCGCTTAAGGGTTAATAAAATTTGAATTAAATTTAAAATTCTTCATATCTGATTAAAAATCAAATTGAAGTCACCTTAAAAATTTAAAATATTGACATCATGACTTATGTAAAAGTAAAATCTAAGGATCAAGCTTGATACTTTGTTATATTGTCCATGCATGGAAATTCTAATATATATGTATAAAAATGCTTTTGTCCTATATGATCAATCAAATTACCCTAATACCTAAGCCTTGTTTATATTGGAGATATACATTTTTATAATAAAATACATAAGATTTTAATTTGGGTTAGAGTTTTCAAATTAATTCTCTATTTTTCAATGTGAATACACCTATGTCCACCATTCATACTTAAGTGTTATCATTGTTCTTATTTTACTTTGTAATGGAATACTTCATCTTTGGATCTCTTTAAATATGAATTTGGTTCACTACACCTTTCCATGGTATCCACATATGAGAAAAGTTAGTGGATACATATTCGTTCAATGTTCAATAGAAATCTCTACTTAATAAAAAAAAATCCTTGGGGATTTCCACTATCTAAATTTAAATTTATTATTAAACTCAGGGATTCTTAGATAATTTCATGTTGAATCTTTTCAAATTTCATATTAAACTCAAAAAATATGACTAATTGAACTACTCATGTGTGTATATTGTAAGCTTCAACCCCCATTTGTGACAAATAGAGTGTGCAAAGAAAGTAATGAATATCTTAAATCTACCAAATTTTTTTGTGTATTCTTTCAAAAAAAATCTAATTTTAATGACTAATGGGGGTATGAGGATTTATAGTTTCCATTTATACATGACCAAAATATAATTTTCCATCTTAGATTTCTAGTTTTTAGAGAGATATCTAATAAAAATATGTATTTTTTTAGTCAATTGAGCCAATTTCTATATTGTAATGTTAGCCTTAATAGTTTTCATATATTGTATCTAGATAAATAATATCTAAGATAATTACTTTGTGTGTTTGCATTTTTTACAATATTGAATAAAATTGATGAATTCTCAGAGGGGAAGAATTCAAGGTTATTTTTATGGTGCATTGAGTATGAAAAAGAGGGACACCATTAGAATGAATTCCCAAATATTAAAATAGAGTTATACCAATTATGTCATACTATAGGATATGTAGATGTAAATTTTCATTTATTAGAATAGTATGTGCGATTTTTTCTAAGTGTATTTTATAGTTTTTGTAAATCACAAAACCATGATAAAAATAATTTTAGGTATATTCAAGAGATAAATGAGAACATCACTTTAAATTAATTTGAAATTGTTGTATAATAATTTTGAGTACCAAAAACAAAGGTACCAACTTCGGATGTCGAGGTCACAACACAAGATGAATGCAAACCCTAAGTAATAGAATTTACACATAAGTGTATTCATATTTAATATCAAATATAATAAACTCCTCATTATCCTCATGATTGAACTAGATGGACACCTCATTACCAATAGGGTTTGGCTCTAGTATCTCCATAACAACAAACATGGGCACTTCCTTCCCATCAAAAGTAACATGGAATATATTGTAGTTAAAAAGGGTGGGGATAACCTCAAAGTTAGGGAGTTTACCAGGGAGGCCACCAAGTTCAAATGTAATGTAGTATAAAACTATGACATCCTTTTACTTTTTATATATGTGGGGTGATGAACCATATCATATGAAACTATCCCTATAACCCATAACATGAAAAAAGTTGTGCATATTTTAGAATTGTATCCTACTAAGAATTTCCTAATATTATATAAATAAATGAAAGATTAAAAAAATGTAAAATTTTAACATGGTACACTCTCTTCCAATAAGAATATATTTTGTCCAAGATTTTACTAGGAATCAACATAGATAATAAGGTCTTCCACCTCTAGGGATGCCTTATAAAAATGTAATTAGAAAGGTATGATAGGATATGTATCTAAATCATATGAGAGATAATATCAAAATAAACAAATAAACCTATTTATTATAGTTAATTCATTTTCATAATGAAAGTGAACTATATCCTATGATATTTGATACCTAGATGTATGGACATATCTTTTAAATCCCACAACAAGAGGGAGTAGTCACAAATTAGATAAACCTACTAAAACTGGTATGTACCATGTGAAATGAAGGTATAGGAGAAAATATCAAAAAATTATTATATTATTTATTATATTTTTCATAAAGGAGCATAAAATATCAGAGTGAATGGTTTATTATGTCAAAATTAAGAAGCCGTGGGATGTGGATGTTAAAATGGGCATTGAGCTCATAGGATATGAAGTTCTTAATGTTATTTTTTTATTTTGGGATCACTATAAGTATGATTACTATATCAATTTTGGAAGCTATTGGAATTCCTTATCAAACTTATAATCATTTTACTCTAAGTTTGGTAAATTATGATTGAGTTGAACCTAGTGGAATACTTGAATATGTAGAGATAAATATGGTTGACTTAAGTTTGAATGAAAATTTAAAGGTGATTAAAATGAATATGGATGAGAATAAATATAATGATTTAATTGGAAAAAATGGTCTTTTGATGGTTTTGTTACCATCAACATAGTGGAAAACCAATTGGAATCACACAAGGATGATGTTGTTGTCATACCTTGTGAAAAAATTTGATTGTAAACCATACATGATACCAATGGAACTATATTATCCATATGAATAAAAGGATGATAGATAGAACAAATTTAACATAGATATTAAACCAAAATTTTTGTGAAGTAAATATTTTCATTAATTTTATTAGCCTACACAAAAGACACTGGTATTGCAAAAAATATAATAACCATGGGTTTTACTAGTCTAGACGCTTTAGACATGAACTTTGTTTAAAATATTAGAGTGTAGGTCCACTTCAATGTTATATCATAAATTATTAGAGATTGACCACATTTTTTAGTTCTTTTAATTTAGTTTAAGAAGACATTTCTTGGTCATGCACCTAAAGATAATAAGAAGTCCAACTGGCTTGCATGATGGCATATGATATAAGAAATAGTATTACATGCTCACCTAAATAATGTGGCTTAAGGTTGGTTCCCATTAATTCTATCATGTGATGGTGTATATTTTGTGATATCTATACTAGGGTTCATGAATATGGACTTAGTTTTAAACAAATACATCATAATAAAAATAATTCTAATAATCCATTTAGTGTATAATTAAGATATTTATCACAAGAAAAGAGAGAGAAACAATCAAAAAAAATATTAGTGGTACCATTAGTTCCATAAAAAGCTTATAAGTGGTACTTCAACAACACAAGTATTCCATCTTATTATATATCAATGACCACCATACATAGATCTTATTACACATAAGGAACATGACTAATCTCAAGAATATAATTACAATTTTTACATTATAACAAAAAAAACATCAAATAATATTATAAGTAAAATTAGGAGGTATTTATACATGTGTTTACCTCAATCATTCAGTCCCATCATTAATATCAATTTTGATGACTTACCAACGACCATTAACAATTATGAGTCATGGGAAGCCATTAAAATGAATTCCTATTGATCTGGGCTTAACTTCCCCTATATACCCACTTTATGTTAGATATCTGATGTCACTCTCCAATCTTCTCATAGGCTACTACTAGATTTGTAGTTGAGTATTCTCCTAAAATACTCTCATAAACTATTTCCTAACCATTTTTTCCCTGTACACCCTTTTCCAAGTCATAGACCAATTGCTTGAGTCTTGAGTCCTTAGTTCCTCTATGTTATATGTATCCTTATTCTTTGTCACTTACTTCCTCCATGCCAAGGCCTTCTATGCCCTGGATTACTTCTGCACCTAGGTTTCCTTCCATGCCCATCTTTCCCACACCATATTATAAAAAATAATTAGAATATATTGATACAAAATTTGATGTTCAACATCAGGTTATGCCTATTTTTCATGTCCCTTCAAGTTTTCATAACTAATACTCCTATCTACCATAAAGATGATCTAGTCATAAAGTTTAAAACTGTGGTTGGGGACCTAAATCAATTAGTACTCTTATTAATACACATGTTTTCAATTGAATGATTTGGTAATGATTTGTTCATGAATTCAAATCTATATTATAGTGGTTTTGAAATGCATTTATGGATGAATGAATAAAATTTGCATATAGTTAGATATCATTTGTGAATGTTTATCTTCAATTATGATATTTTAATAACCAAGTTGATCAAGTTCCATTCTTTTGAAGTGGTTACCACAATATTTTAGTATGATTTTGCCATGATATTTTTTAATTGTATTCATTTAAAATTTGACTGTGAGATTTACATGGTTTTATCATTATGAATTTTGGATCAGTCTCATGCAGAGTTCAATTACAAATATGAAAGGTTGATATGGTGTAACTATGATATTAATAAGTTCGGTTTAATATTTTATTTGATAATCCTAAACGGGTTCCAATTTTTAATTCCAAGTATTATCTATCCTAAGTTTTTAATTTGATATGTTGGATTTATCAAAGGCTCTAAAGTGGTCCTATGTTTCTAACTCTATACATCAAAGGTGGTGGACATAATTCGAAGACTTTAAATGACCATGGGGTGATTTTGAGGATATTGAAATGGTATAAAATAAATATTTGATTTCATGGTTTATTTGAATTAAGATTATGTTATAATCTTAAGGCACAAAGTTTTTATGTGGTTTGAATGTCAAATGGAAAGTTGATGGATTAAAATGAAATATTTGGAAATCTTAGTTGGAAGCTAGGTTCTAAGTTGATAGGTTTTTTTAAATGCAGAACATGAGTAGAGGCTTTGAGATCTCGATGAGATCAAAGTTAGATCAAAGGAGTTTAATGAGATATGTACATACCTTGAATCTTGTAAATTGGTAAGTGTTTGGTAAGAAATTTAGTCATGACTAAATTTGAAAGCATTATTAAATCAATTAGCAATCTAGTAAATACGTACCTCAATTTGATAAGCCAATAATAGATGTGCACATAGGCACTATTAGTTAATTTGTGGAACTTGGGTTATAAATAACATTGTTTTTTGTTTCCTAAGAAAGTGACACTCTTTTAGATTAAATATTAAGATTTTATTGAGGAAATTACATACAAAAGGTTGAGAGAAAGCGTGTTCGGGTATGCCATTGATAAAATACATGAGGTTTTGAAGAAGATAATTACTTGTTCAAATGATTTTTTGATTTACATGGAGATAAAATAATAGTTTTTAAGACTGTATGTTTTTTATGAGGTTTGCATGGAAATAAACTATATGTTCATGTTAAATCCTTTACATGCATAACTCATTTAGTAATAAAGAAAGTTTTAAAGGTTCTTGTTTATTATATTATTTTTAGGTATGAGATTTTCATTTTGATATAGTCTATCATTTTTATTTTTGAACTAGATAAATGATAAATGAATATTATGATTTATAAATGTGTTAAAGGTCCTTGAACTTTGTTTGAGATGAGTTTGGAAATATATTGTTAGCATGCAACATGTTGGTTCTAGTTATTTATTGGTTAAAATTTTATTACGGTGGGATTTGGAGCATATTAGTTATATCCCAAAGGTTTGTTTAAACTGTGTTTTGCATAAAGAATCAACTCTGTGTGTTTATTTTCATGAAAATATTGATGGGTTTGAAGTGTTTCTAGTTTACCATGAAGAAAATATTTTGGAAATATTTCAATATATACTATTTTTGTTTGAACATAAAAATATGATTATTTAGTGGTAAGATTTTACTCATATTTTGGTATTCCAAAACTATAGTTTCGTGCATACATGGGGTTTTAAAGGATAAGTTCTTCATAGTCATTTTGTGGAAATAAAGTGTGTTTTATCTACATATAAGAAGAGAATAGAGATTAATTTGTGGTTATCCATACCTCAATTTTGGGTTTTTTGATGGTTTTATTACCATGATATTTTTGGGAACTTCTATTTGATTTTAATATCTCAATTTAATAAATACATGATTTGGATATTTGATGAGTTTAGAGAATGATTTTTTAAGGTATTCTAGTTATAGTTTTATAAATACATGATTTCAAATTAGTTAAAAATATGATGTTTTTGAAATGGGTTTTCTCATGAAATTTTTCATATATTACTTGCTAAGATTTTGACATATAGAATGAAATGGAATGCAATTTATATGATTTTCCAAATGTAATGTTTTGGGTTTTTTTCAAAATCATGAATATGTAAGAATAGTAAGAGATGGTCTATAGTTTTGAAAAGCTATGATAAGTTGTTTCTCAATTTCAAAATAATGACTTGGAAAGGATATGATATTGTCAAAAGTTTATATTTTTGAAAGGCTTTTGTTGAAATTATTGTGATGATTTTAAACTCTTTGCAGTTTGAGTAATACATGTAATGTATAATGACATAAATAGAGATTTTGTAGAAATATTTCTTTTAACGATTTTAAATTGGTTTAGTTTGAGAAATTTGTGTGGTTTAGAGTTTGATAATGATATATATACATTGAGATGACATTTATACATTGAGAATAGAAATCAAGGAAATATGACAAAATATTTGGAAAATAAAATTATGAGGATATAATTTTATTAAGGCTTCAAGATAGAATATTATGATGATAATTGACATAGTTAGAATAATTTAGTTTTAGTTTTAGTCAATAAATAGTTCAAATATTATTTGTTGATGGCTAGAAATTTGATAAAATTGAGGGTTTACTCAATTTTAATATAGTTATTGTTTTGGTTTCATAGATGATATATATTTAATATTTTTAGTTAAATCACATAATAATCAGACTTTGAATATAACATAGATGATATCTATTTAATATTTTTAGTTCAATCACATAATAATCAGACTTTGAATATATATTTTTAAATAAGATGTCAGACTGGGACCAACTGGGTTCAAGTAGGGACAATGATAGCAAAGGTCAAGGAAGAAATTAAAATTATTTTAGTATGAATCAAGAGGCACGTAATAGGAAATTTTATAGAGGAGGTTTTAGGACTAGAAGGTCTATTCCTAGATATTATAGTAGAGGATCTAGAATGTCTATCCATTTTAATATCACTGACCTTATATTTTAGAATGTGTTAAATAATTTAACCTTTAATCCTATAAATCATAGGGCTAATAGAGGTTTTCATGGCCATAGATTTAAATCTAGATCTTAGTCTCATAGCATTTCTTCCCATTAGCTATAAAATAATCCAAACCAGCAACCTATTCAATTACCTAGCCTAGAAAGAGTCCATCATGTTAATGAACTAACTCAGCTAGACAATGAGATATCCCATGCTAAGAATTTTGTCAATCTAGCATTGCCTTTTTATTCTGATGAACCTACACCACCTTAAAAAAAATCCTATTATAGGGTGAAGGAAGTTACGTTTGGAAATCCATTTACATGGTACAAAAAGCTATGTTTGGAAAAGCCACTTTTTATCATACATCCAACCTCTTCCAAAAAACATTCAATCTTCCAGGATGAATCATATACTATGATAGAGATCAGAGTTGTGAAGCAAATTAAGTTGGAGGTAGATGATAATAAAATTGATTCTCAAACTAAGTTAGTTTAGTTTATTATACTTGAAATAGAATATAATTAGTGTATAAATAAATAGGGAAAACTAGTGATTGAAGTTTTATTTGAATCTGATGACTTTTGGTTATCAATAGATAATTTTTCATTTTTAAGTGTATATTTTAAGTTAACCAAACTTAACTATATTTCACATTTTGATATTTTTGTTATGATATTTTGAAATTAAATTAGAATTTTAAATTTTGATATATATAATATGCCTACGTAATTTTGATTATATGCATTATGAAATTAATATAGATAAGGATACCATTTAACTTTGACTTATCATATTTTTTATCAAAATTTGTTATTCTATTTTATTTTTAATTGATTATAGGGTCCTCATTCATTAGGAAATACTTGATCTATGTTCAAATGATTGATCTCTTAAGACCTTTTAGTCTTGAATAAACATTCACTAATAACTGTCAATATTAATTAACTTTTAAAAGTCAATTATTTAAGTTAACAAGTACCTAACTAAGGTTAGTTATAATTTATTTTCCAACCAATTTTGAAGTATAAAAGGAGATCAAAGATTCATTTGAAGAGAAGGAACAACATAGCTATTGAATATTTATACATTGTAAGTCAATCATTTAACTCTCTCTTCTATGCAACCTCTCTATGATATCATGACTTTTGTAGATAAACCAAAGGTACTTTCTATAATGATTGATTATGTTGTTTAGGCAACACAAGTATATCTAATTTTATAATATCATTTATAATAGATTATCTAAAGTTTGTCAAGTTTAATATCTTTTGATGATTGATTCTTGTAGTTCTATGTGCACAATCTGAGTATTCAACTTGAATAATGATGAAAACATTATTGTTTATGACATTTCATTGATATGATTGATTGTAAAAGTTATATTTTTAAGATATTTTGTAAATAAAATATTTATTTCTCAAATAAAATTGATTTATTTTGTTAATATGACTCTCTTTGTTGAGACTCACATATTTTATCTATAGTGTACTTTAATTTGACTTTGACTTTAACTTAGTTTAGATTAATTTTAATTTAATATCTAATTGATCTAATTTATTTATTTTTAATATATTTTGTATTTAAGTTTATGTTTATTACTATTTTTTTTATTAAGTAGGTTTCTTATGTTAGTTTTCTTTCTTTAGTTAGTTTAGTTTTAGTTGTAGTTTATTCTAGATTGGTTTGTTTATTAGTTTAGATTTGATTGTTTTATCTCTCTCCATTAGTTTGTTGCCCTTTAGTTATTTATTTTATGTTTTTTTTGTCTTTTTTTTCTTGATTTGTTGAGTTTTGTCTAATTTTTAGCATTATTGATGATACGTTTATAGACTGATTTATCTTAACTTACTCTACCTTTCTACTTCTTGTTTATTATATTGGTGTTTGTTTGGAAGTTAAATCAACAAAAACAAGATACTACTTTGAGAAAATATTATATTACTAAATCAGATTTATTTCTTTCAAGAGATTGTCTTATTCATAGACCTTCTCTATCAGATAAGATAGATTACACATTCATATCTAAACTAATTCATTATTTGATTAGAAGATTTATGAAATTATAATGGAATATGTTATATTCAATAACTTATTTGTTACTTTTTAAAACATTTAAAAAAAACCCTCACATATTTAGTATATAATTGAATTTTTAGAACTTTACTATTATATTGGTATGATTTCAATTAACCTTTATAATAAATAGAAGGATTTATTAGTTAATGAAATAATTTTCATCATCAACAAATTTGGTGACTCCACTAGGGACTTTTAGAAATCTTATTTGTTTAGATCTATATTTTTTTCTTGCTCATGGTAATTGGAGGAAAACAACCTATTATCTAACATAGAATTGATATTTTTGATGATAAAGTTGATGTTGATTTTAATTTAAATCATTATGCATAGTATAATCATCTTCATAATCTTCATCATGTCATTCAAGTCATAAATGAAGAAGAAAAAATTGTATAATTTGAGATTGATATTTTAATCTTACTCATGAGACTCAAAAGGACATTTTAAATATAAATAGATGAATTTTGAAAGATAGAGCTAGAGTTTCAGCTATTAATCTTATACTTGAAACTCATTTTTGCTAATTCTTTTTTATTTGATGATTTGGTTATGCCCTTTGAACTTATTAATAGAAATCTATAATTAAATAAGGTAAATCAAGCTCAAGATAATCGGCCAATTTAGGTAGAAGAAACTATTGGAGTTTCTAATGTGTTAGGATTGTGGAGCTAAAAGCTTCACTGATGCAAACAGGAGAGGAGGTTGCTGAAGATTGCAGAGAAGTTGGGGTCGGTCTGATCAGCCGACGTCGGCAGGATAGCATTGAGAAGCAACCGACGTCGGTCATATATCAGCCGACGTCGGTCACCTCCAGGCAGACAGGGACCAGCGTCGGTCGCCTGTGTGGTTCGACTGCGAGCTATTTACGGGCAGTTAGCTAACGAACCAAGTGTTTGCATGAAGAGATCTAATTTTAGACTGAGAGCTGCGGATCTAATTATTGTAATTAGATGTCTAATTATTGTTTGGATGAGATCTATATAATAGACTCATGGTTGTATTGGAAAAGTGTGCTAGGGAGTAAGAGAGCATAATTATAAGCTCCTTCTGTGTGTGAGGTAGAGCAATGGTGCGTTCCTCCTAGTGCCACAGTACCAGGCTTGTTGGTGCTGGATTGGAGAGCCAGCTGGGTTCTTCAGGAGTGTAGGATCTTGGTCACAGTTGTATGGCCTATATAGGAGATCTACATGGTAAGTAAGATCGTTGATCTGCAGGTGTATGTGTATGCAAGGTCGAGGTTCACAGGTGAGCAGAACCATTGTTTGATTTGCAGGTGTGCAAGGTCATACAGACAGCAACACAACAGGGAGCAGTATCAGGCAGGATCTACTTGGAGTACAGGTGTGTACTCGGATAGAGCAAGAGGAAGGCAAGGAAGTTCCTTCCATAAGTATGGTCTGTTGAATTGTAGGTTGTTGCAGATTCATGGGAGATCTACTTGAAGTACCTTGAGTACTTGTGGAGCACGTGGAGTGCTTGTGGAGTGCGTGGAGCACTTGTGTTATGCGTGGAGCATGGGAGGTGAACACCAACTCTGTATTTGAGTTGAGTGTTGTGACCTGTGAGAGGGAGAGCTTTGGGGAGAAGAAGTACTGTTCACTTGAGGTGTGGGAAACCTCCATAAGGTGGTGGAGAAGAAGTGGCATCTTCTTTATTGTATTCTTTTCTGTATAAAGTGTTAATACAAGTTGTGTATTGTCTCTCATATGCTGTGTTATTCTGAATTCTAGTTACTTGGTGAATCTGGTTTATTTCCGCATATTAAGTTGCTTGAAGTTTGGTAATCAATTGTATGTTTCTGGTTTTGCATCCTGACAAGTGGGATCAGAGCATGTTTGTTGTTCTAGATTCCTGACAAGTGGTATCAGAGCTAAGGTTGCAGGAAGCAGGTTGTGTTTTGGTTACAGGACACTCTCAGGGGTTTCTGATTGAGTGGGAGTAGAGCAACGGCAGATCAGAGTAAGCTAAGAATGGAGGAGTTGAAAAGCACAGACGGTTACTCACGGTCCGATGGAAAGAAAGAGCAGGTAAAAGAACATTGTTGGTTGGTAACAGATCAGCATGAAGAAACTGAAGATACAGATGTAGCAGGTGTTGTTGCACAGGATGTGTTTGCAGGTTTCTTGGATAAAGTTGAATCTTGGATAAAAGATTTGGTTGCCTCTTTCCATGCAGCCCCAGGTAGAGGAGCTGGTAAGCCTTGCCAAAGAATTGGCAAAGGGGAAGTGAAGCTGAAATTGCAGGCGGCCAACACACAGGTGTTGATGAAGGTCATGCAGGTCCCAGGTTTGGAGATATGGCTAATTTCTTCAGAAAGATTGGGTGATGAGAGATGCACAAGAACTCTCACAGCGGTAGCACTTGAATTAGCTGGTGGTAAGAAAACAGGTATTCTTTATCTACTTGTTTATATTACTGATTCTTCTTCTGTTGCGGAGACGTGGCTTCGTAGGCTTGGTCACATGAGCAGGAAGGAGATGCATGTTCTTAAGCAGAAGACAGATATATTTGATAGGCTTAAGAACTGGAAAGCCTTGGTGTTCTTGGAGGAGATGGCGGACAGAGTTCAGTGGATGAGGCTGGATACATCTGAGCAGGGCAGTTTGGACATGGAGATTGATCCAAAGGAGCTCGCGGGTAAAAAGTCATCACTCACAGGCGAACACAGGTACCGGCGTCGGTCAGAAGGAACCGGCGTTGAACAGACAGGTGCCGATGTCGGTCATGTGCAGACCGAAGCCGGCAGTGTCGGGCAGGGTAAGACCGGCGTCGGTCATGGGACCGACGTCGGCAGTATGTAAGACCGATGTCGATCAGAAGGACCGACGTCGGCAGCAGGGACACCAGCGCTAGCAGGTTGGTAGTCAGGTACAGACGCATGGAACCGACGTCGGTCAGATGCAGACTGTGGAGTGACCGAGGTCGGTCACTGTAATGAATTTCGGGTGGACAGCATGCTGTTAAGGAGTCTCAAACACCCATATGGAGGACTGAATGCGTAAGTAGGCCCTCAAATTCATGTTCCTCTTCTTCATACTTGTTGCTGATTATATAGCAGGAAGGATCCAGGAAACAGGTGTGAGCTTGGCATGAATGAGGATGTGATTCCTTGGAGCAGAACCAGACGGGAGTCTTGGTAGGTTTGCCAGCTGGATGAAAGCACAGAGACGAATGGATTCCTTAGTAGAAGAATAGAGAGAATGGATACGTGAGACAGAAGACCAGGCATATGGTCTTGAGGAGCTGCATGACAGTGGTACCAGGTTTGACAGGTGGAGGACGAAGCATGGCTTCAGTCAGTGTCAAGTAACTACTGTGGTTTGCCTTACCAGGTGGATGATGAGTCATGACATCATTTTGTTGCCGTATGTGGATAGTATGCTAGCTAGCAGGAGAGTACATACAGGGTTTTGCTGAGCTAAGGGTAAGATTACTTCAGTGTCATGTCATGAGGAGTTTGGAGCAGCGAAATTCTTTGACATGGGAGGCATGGAGATCACAGGTTGATTTTGTCTCGAGCGGGAGCTGATGTGAATCAGGTGTTGGCAAGGTTCGGGATGCAAAACCGGAGCACACTAAGGGCTGGACAGGTACAGTGTCCAAAATCACATGAGGTCTGGTATAGACCTGAGTATTCCCATGCAGTGGGAGCTGTCAGAGTTAGGAGCCAATTCGGGGAAGTGGGTTCTCAGGTTTTCTGAGAGGGACCAGCAGCAGGTGTTGCTATGCAGGGTCAGGTCTTCACTACAGGTGTTGTAGGTTCGGATGTGGCAGGGTACTCGGATGACAGGAGGTACATCACAGGTTGTGTGGTGGGTTGTCTTCAGGTGGGAGCTTGAAGAGGGATACAAACCAGGAAACAGATTAGACAGAGTACAGGTACAGGTACAGTGCAGCTGTTTATCTCCAAGTGGGAGATTGTTAGGATTGTGGAGCTAAAAGCTTCACTGATGCAAACAGGAGAGGAGGTTGCTGAAGATTGCAGAGAAGTTGGGGTCGGTCTGATCAGCCGACGTCAGCAGGATAGCATTGAGAAGCAACCGACGTCGGTCATATATCGGCCGACGTCGGTCACCTCCAGGCAGACAGGGACCGGCGTCGGTCGCCTGTGTGGTTCGACTACGAGCTATTTATGGGCAGTTAGCTAACGAACCAAGTGTTTGCATGAAGAGATCTAATTTTAGACTGAGAGCTGCGGATCTAATTATTGTAATTAGATGTCTAATTATTGTTTGGATGAGATCTATATAATAGACTCATGGTTGTATTGGAAAAGTGTGCTAGGGAGTAAGAGAGCATAATTATAAGCTCCTTCTGTGTGTGAGGTAGAGCAATGGTGCATTCCTCCTAGTGCCACAGTACCAGGCTTGTTGGTGCTGGATTGGAGAGCCAGCTGGGTTCTTCAGGAGTGTAGGATCTTGGTCACAGTTGTATGGCCTATATAGGAGATCTACATGGTAAGTAAGATCGTTGATCTGCAGGTGTATGTGTATGCAAGGTCGAGGTTCACAGGTGAGCAGAACCATTGTTTGATTTGCAGGTGTGCAAGGTCATACAGACAGCAACACAACAGGGAGCAGTATCAGGCAGGATCTACTTGGAGTACAGGTGTGTACTCGGATAGAGCAAGAGGAAGGCAAGGAAGTTCCTTCCATAAGTATGGTCTGTTGAATTGCAGGTTGTTGCAGATTCATGGGAGATCTACTTGAAGTACCTTGAGTACTTGTGGAGCACGTGGAGTGCTTGTGGAGTGCGTGGAGCACTTGTGTTATGCGTGGAGCATGGGAGGTGAACACCAACTCTGTATTTGAGTTGAGTGTTGTGACCTGTGAGAGGGAGAGCTTTGGGGAGAAGAAGTACTGTTCACTTGAGGTGTGGGAAACCTCTGTAAGGTGGTGGAGAAGAAGTGGCATCTTCTTTATTGTATTCTTTTCTGTATAAAGTGTTAATACAAGTTGTGTATTGTCTCTCATATGCTGTGTTATTCTGAATTCTAGTTACTTGGTGAATCTGGTTTATTTCCGCATATTAAGTTGCTTGAAGTTTGGTAATCAATTGTATGTTTCCGGTTTCGCATCCTGACAAGTGGGATCAGAGCATGTTTGTTGTTCTAGATTCCTGACATAATGGGTGATCAAGTAGAATAGAGGATACATTATATGATTCCAGGTCTACAAAACAATAGAGATAAGGATGATCTCACTGAATATGAAGCTAGTTTTGAAGCTAAAGTACAACAACAAATGGATTTAAATCCATAGATTTCTATAAATCCACTTAACATTAGAAATCAAGTAAATAAGTTACCTTCACTAAAAGGATTAAATATATAAAAACTTTATAGATCTTCTAGAGAATCTTGGAAAGATCATTTAGATGCTTTTAAGTTAGTTTATGCTACTCTTGGTATAACAAGTGAAAATATTTGTTTAGAATTTTTGCTCAAACACTTGAAGGGAAAGCTTATCAAGATTTTGTTAGTTTATTTGATAAAGCTATCGACACTTAGAAAGATATTGAATATTACTTTAAATTAGTTTTTGGAAAAGCTAAAAAAGATCTAGACCTAGTCAATGATCTTGTAAATTTTTCTCTTGATCTAGGTGAAACCATATACCATTTCATTACTAGATTTACTAAGTTGCATCAAAAGATTCCACATGATTTTAGACATTCCAAAAAATTATCTAGACTTTACTTTTGTAGTGCTTTACCATTGAAATATAAAATGGCCTTAAAATATAGAGACATTATGGAATATGATGAAACTATAACATTCTGTATTCAGTATGAAAAGAAATATAAATGGTTTGAGTTTAAAGATAGGTCTTCTATAGGTTTAATTTTAGATAATGAAAAAAATTTAAAAGCCATTCAAATTCTAGGAAATGAACTAGTCACTTTTAAAAGACAATTGAATGATAAACCTTCTTCATCTAATAAAAGTATTGTGGAAAGTAAAATTAATGAGTTTGATCATTACTAAAATATGTGTGAATTAGATCATGATCTAGATTTATGTACTTCTATTCATAAATTCAAAAAAATTATTCAAGGAAAGGATATTATATCCATTGATCTAGTAGACAACATAAACATGTGTTCTTGATGATCCATCGAAAAATGAATGTGCTTATGTTGTTTATACTAGAAACAAAGGTTATAAATATTATCAAAATAATAATATAACCAATAATAATTATTATTCTAAAGATAAAGGTAAAATAATTTAGAATTATTCTTTAATTAGCTCAATGATAATTCTTCTCAAAACATTCTTTTATCTACTAGTTATAATAATACTGAATATCATCATTATAAGCCTAATAATTTTTGACAATGTGATGCTAAAGATTATAATATAATTTAGGATTTATTTATAATTAAATATGGATTCTCATTATTATAAGCAACTAGCCTTCTAAGACAACATGATAGAATTAATGAAGCTGATAAGAATCCAAAAAATGATTTAAGCTTCTAAGAAGAATATAATAATGAACAATCATCTATTTTTTCTCAAAGTTATTATCCTCCTTTAGATTATATACCTCATTTTTATTTTTTAGTCAAGTTGATAATAAATTAATCTATAATTATATCTTATAAATGGGTGCTTCAAAGAATATAATACCCAAATCTATTGCAGATCAATTAGACATTTCTTATGAAATTGATAATAGGAACTTTACTAGATTTGATTTAAGACAAACTAGAAGTTGTGGTATGTTTTGAGACATACTCATTAATATTATTCAAGTTGAAAGAATTAGATGTATGTCTAATGTCTAAATTTTAGATATTGTTAGTAGTTATGTTATGTTATTAGGAAGAGATTGGTTAAAAGGAATTGGTGCTTTTGTTGAAAAAAACATTACATGGGTTCTCATAACTAATGAGATTACTTTTATAAACATAGAAGATTGGTCTAGTATGCCCATAGAATCATATAATTCTTTCATTATTACTTATGTTGAGATAGGAATTAGAATTTATGAGCTGTTGAATTTAGATGACTCAGAAAGTCATGAAAAATTTTGTGATTTTTTTTTTTTATGGTCACTATATTTTGATGGAGCTTTCTCTCAACAAAGAAATGGTACTATATTTTTCAAATCTCTCTTGTTGATAATATATTCCACTATGCTTACAAATTATAATTTGAAAACACTAATCATACATAGTGATTTGAAGCATTATGTTTAGGATTGGAAAAATTGATTGAACTTAATATTAAACATTTAGAAGTCTTTGAAGATTTTGAATTAATTGTTAGGCATGTTCATAAATTTTATAAAACTAATCAAACTCATCTACATCATTATACTCAAAAGGTTTGGTCTTTACTTGAACATTTTAAAGCATTCAATATCAATCACACACTTAGAAAATATAATAATAGAGTTAATAAGATTGTTGATTTTGCATATAACTCAACTCTAAGTAAGAGTGAACCAATCGTAAACTCTTTTTTCTAAAATTGTTTGACATAAAATTCTAGATTTGAATGATAGTTAGCCTAATTCTACTTGTGATGAACATATAGATTCTGTTATTAAAGGTAATTATTTTTATAATGATGATTATGTATTTAATTTTGGAGATTGTTTCAATTAAGTACTAATACATTTTCTATTGGTTTAGTAGCTTTAAAATCTATGTTCACACCTAATGACTAGCCCAAAATTTCTAGAACGGAGGAACCCTCTATGAGAATTATAGGTGAATCTATTCCTATCAATTTATATATAAAAGAGGTTCTTAAATATGTATAATTAGAAATTCATGCTACTGCAAGTTAGAAGGTAAAATTCATTAAATTATTCAAAGAATTTATTGATGTATTTTCCTAGTCATACAAAGATCTTAAAGGTTATAATATTGATATTATTAAACATGATATACCTAGAAAACCTGGTATTAAACCTATAAGATAGAAAATAGGTTTGAATTATCTCTTTATTAGAAGACACCATTAACAAAGAGGTAGACAAAATGATTAATGTTGATGTCATTTTCTCTGTAAAATATTCTAAATGGGTAGCTAATTTAGTGCTAGTTAGGAAAAAAATGGTGATATTAGATTGTGTGTTGATTTTAGGGACTTGAAAAAAGCTAATGTTAAAGATAATTTTACTCTACTAAGTATAAATCATATTTTGTAATAAGTTTCATGGTTAAAAATGATATCATTATTACATGGATTTTCTAGTTATAATCAAATTTTTGCAAATCTTGAAGATAGACATAAAACTACTTTTACTACTCATATAGGGAATTTTGCATATAATAGAATGCCATTTAGATTAATGAATGTAGGAGCTACTTTTCAAAAATCTATGATTTTTGATTTTGATGACTTGATTAGTATTATTATTCAGGTTTATCTTGATGATCTCACTATTCATTCAAAAAGATGAAAAAAACATTTAGATGATCTTCATGAAGTTTTCACAAGACGTAGAAAGTACAGTATTTCTTTGACTCCAAATAAATTAATTTTGGTGTTATCAAAGGTAAATTATTAGGACATCATTTCTACAAATGGCATTTTCATAGATCTTGAATGTATTAAAGCCATTAAGAAATTACCTCATCCTAAAGATCAATCTTATTTACAGTCTTTCTTTGATAAAATTAACTTTGTTAAGAAATTAATATAATATTTTGTTGGTAATTCTAATATTTTATAAATATTATTTAATAAATATAAAATTTATACTTGGAATAAAGGTGTTGATTTAACATTCAATAACATTAAGGATGCCATTGGAAGTTCATAGTACTTGTTAAACTAGATTTAAAGAAAGCATTCATTTTTTGTGTTAATACTACCAAAAAATAAATTGGATATGTTATCACTCAAGAATTTGAAAATGATGTTGAAAAACCAATTGATTACATTAGTCAAGTTTTAAAAGATATTGAAACTAAGTACCCTCTTATTGAAAAATTTGTTTTCTCATTAGTTTCTTTTTTAATTAAATTTCGTTATTTATTGATTGGAAACAAAGTTATGGTGTGATCTAATGTACCTATATAATCTTATCTATTAAAACAGACAACCATTCAAAGAAGGCTTACAAAGTAGATATTACAAATTCAAGATTTTGATCTTGAATTTTAAACTTCAAAAATAATTTAAGGTAATGACTTGGAAAAACATTTAGATGTTAAATGCTTCTTTAAATATTGATTATTTGGTCTTGTCAATTCATGATAATTTGAATACAAATCCTCATTAAATACCATAATTTTTTTTCTAAAAAATTCAAATTTAGTCTTTTATAAGAAGAAAAGGTGTTCCTTAAGGTTAAGAGATTTAATTTTTAATTTTTTATATTTTTTTTTCTTTATTGGAATAGAGATGGAGTTTTATTAAGATGGCTTACACAGGATTAAACTCAAAAAGTTCTTAGAGGTTATCATGAAGGAAATTGTGGTGGGTATTATGATGCAAAAACCAGTACTTATAAGATTTTATGAACAAGGTACTATTGTCCTACACTATTTCAAGAGGCTTATAAGGTAGTTCATTCTTGTATGTAATGTTAATTATTTATTGGTAGAGATAAGTTGCTTGAAATGCCTTTGAGTCCTATTATACCTAAAAAACCATTTAAAAATTGGGGCAATCACTTTATTTTATATATATATCCTCGATCAATTGGTCATATATATATTTCAACAATAATAGATTATTTCACTAAATAGCTTGACGCCGAATCTCTTAAAAGTTTTGTAATAGGTGAAGCAATTTCATTTTTATAAAATTAGATTTTATCTACATTTGGAGTTACTTATGAAATAATTTATGATAATGGACCTCAATATATCTCAAATGAATTTTTATATTTTTTAGTAAAATACTTTAATATATCTATTCATTCATCTAAATACTACCGTCAGGGTAATCATCAAGCTAAGTCAACAAATAAAAATCTGATTTCAATTATTAAAAAATTAGTTTATGAAAATAAATGGAATTGACATCTTAAATGTTTTGAAACTTTATCGGTTGATGGAACTATCATCAAGGTAGCAATTGGTTATTTACCTTTCATTTTAGTATATGGATTTAAGGCCACCTTACTAATAGAGCTTCATATTTCTTCAACTAGAACTACTTTATAATTTGTTGCTTAAGATACTAATTTAATTGAATAAACATTACATGATTTAATAGGTCTTGATGAATCAAAAACAATAGCACTATAAAATTTAGAAAGAGCTACACAAATTTTCTTTTTAAAATTCAATAAGAAAGTTTTTAATAAATTTTTTAAAGTTGGTGATCTAGTTTCATAGTGAGACAAATCTCATGAAGATCCTAGTAAACAACATAAATTTGATTCATTATGGATTGGTCCTTATCATGTTACAATTTTGGTTGGAAATAATATTTTTCGTTTGAAATATCTTGATGATAATTAGTTATGTTACTCAATTAACATACATCATTTAAAACTGTTTCACAATTAACTTCCTTTTGGTTTTGTTTATTTCTTTATTTTTGGTTTTGTACTTTTTTTGGTTACTTTTTTGGTGTATCTTATTTTGTTTATTTGTTTACTTCTTACTATTGTTTAAATTTCACTATTGAGAGATCAACAAGTGTTTCAAGTAGACGAAGTTTTCACGCTATGGAGGGAGAATGCAAAGATTTTACAATACAACTATAAATATCAATTATTTTGATATATTATTTTTTATCAGCTCAGTTTTTTATATATGAATAATATATGTTAAGTTGTAATTGGTTTTTAAAGTTATACTTTATTTTTAGATATTGTATTTACGGCATTTATATTTGTTTATGCATGCAACTCAAAATTCCTTGTCATATCATTCCATTTCTTCGTGTCACGCTAGCCAAACATCTCATCCCTTATTCAAATCCATTATAAAGGGGTTTATACATAGTTGCTTGAGAAATGATTTAACAAGATCACACTCTCAAGATTATGTTTCCAATAATAGGCAATATGATTGCTACTCAATTTATTTATTCAAAATTGACTAACAAAGTCTTTAGTATTATGCCTATTTTTCAAACCCATTCAATTTTTAAAAAGTAATACTCCTACCTTCCATAGAAATGACCCAATCATAAAATTTAAAACTTCCATCGAAGACCTAAAAAGTCGTTTTATGAATACACATGTTTTCATTTGAATGATTTGGTATTGATTTGTTCATGAATTCATATCTATATTATAGTGGTTCTGTAAAGAATTTATAGATGAATGAATCAAATTTACATATAGTTATATATCATTTTTGAATGTTTATCTTCAATTATGACATTTCAATAACCAAGTTGATCAGGGTGTATTATTTTGAAGTGGTTACTACAATATTTTAGTATGATTTGCCATGATTGTTTTTATTTTAATTCATTTAAAATTTGACTATGAGATTTATAAATATTTATCATTATGATTATAGGATCAGTCTCATGTAGATTTGAGTTGAAAATATGGAAGATTGATATGGTGTGACTATGATATGGACAAGTTTGGTTAAATATTTTATTTGATAATCATAAAAGGGTTATTAGTTTTAATTCTAAGCATTATCTATACTAAGTGTTTAATTTGATACGTTGGATTTATCAAAGGCTCTAAAGTGGTCCCAAGTTTCTAACTCTATAAATTAAAGGTGGTGGACCTAATTCAAAGACTCTAAATGACCATGGGGTGATTTTAAGGGTTTTGAAGTGGTATAAAATAATTATTTGATTTTAAGGTTTATTTGAATTAAGTCTATGTTATAATCTCGAGGCATGAAGGTTTTATGTGGTTTTACTATTAAATGGAAAGTTGATGGTTTAAAATGGTATATTTGGTGGTCTTAGCTGGAAGCTAATTGATGAGTCGGTAGGTTAGTTTAAACGTGAAATGTGAGTAGAGGCTTCAAGATCTCAATGAGATCAAAGGTGGATCAAAGAACTTTAATGAGATATTTACATGGCTTAAATCTCACAAATTGGTAAGTATTTGGTACGAAATTTAGTCATGACTAAATTAGAAAATGTTGCTAAATCAGTTGGTGATCTATTAAATAGTACCTCAATTTGATAAGCCAATAATATATGTGCACGTAGGCACTAAAAATTAATTCACAAGACTCGAGTTATAAATAACATTATTTTTTTTTGCTGGTCATTTTGAGAAGCATGCCTATGGAAGCGATACTTTAGTAGATTGGACCTTGGGATTTGCTTGAGGATGTTTTAGATAAAGGGTTACAAGAAAGCATGGCTAGGTACACCAATAATGAAATAAATGATGTTTTGAAGAAGATAATTACTTGTTTCAATGATTTTTTGGTTTGCATGGAGACAAAATAATAGTTTTAATCATTGAATGTTTTTGATGAGGTTTGCATGGAAATAAACCATTTGTTCATGTTAAATCCTCTACATGCTTGACTCTTTCGAAAATAAAGGAATTTTTAAAGGTTATGGTTTATTATATTATTTCTGGGTATGAGATTTTCATTTTGATATAGTCTATCATTTTGGTTTTCAAACTAGATAAATGATAAATGAAGATTATTATTTATAAATGTGTTAAGGATCCTTGAACTTTATTTGATATGAATTTGGAACTATATTGTAAGCATGCAACATTTTGGTTTTAGTTGTTTGTTGGTTAAAATTTTGTTATGCTAGGATTTTAAGCATAATATTTATATCTTGAAGTTTTGTTGAGACTTAGAGTTTTTCATAAATAATCAGCTCTATGTGTTTATTTTTATAAAAATATTGATGGGTTTGAAGTGTTTTTGGTCTGTCATGAAGAAGTTATTTTGGAAATATTTCAATATATACTATTTTTCTTCAAACATTTAAATATGATTTTTTAGTGGTAAGTTTTTTCTCATATTATATTCTAAAACTACAGTTTCATGCATACATAGGGTTTTGAAGGATAAGTTCTTCATAGTCATTTTATGGAAATATAGTGTGTCTTATCTGTGCCTAAGAAGATAATGGAGATTATTTTATGGTTATGCATATCTTAATTTTGGGTTTTTATAAGGATTTATTAATGTGATAATTTTTGGAACCTCTATGTCAATTTAATATCTCAGTTTCATAAATTCATGATTTGGATATTTGATGAGTTTGAAGAATGATTTGTTAAGGTATTCAGGTTATAGTTTGATAAATACAGTATTTCAAAGCAATTGAAAATTTGATGTTTTGAAAATGGGTTTTCTCATGAAATTCTTCATATATTACTTGCTAAGATTTTGGCATATAAAATTAAATGGCATGCAATCTATATGGTTTTCCAAAATATAATTTTATATGATTTTATTCAAAATCTTGTAAATGTAAGAATAGTAAGCTATGGTCTATATTTTTAAAAATCTATGATAAGTTGTTTCTCAGTTTTAAAATAATGACTTGGAAAAGATATGATATTGTCAAAAGTTTATATTTATGAAAGGCTTCTATTGAAATTATTGTCATGAATTTAGACTCTTTATAGTTTGATAAATATTTGTAGTTTATAATGACATTAATATAGCTTTTGTAGAAATATTTATTTTAGTTATTTTAAATTGGTTTAGTTTTAGAAATTTGTTGAGAATGATATTATTTTGATATCACATTTATACATTGAGAATAGATCTCAAGGAAATATGACAGAATATTTTGAAAATAAAATTATGAGGATATAATTTTATTAAGGCTTCAATATGGAATATTATGATGATACTTGGCACTATTGGAATAATTTAGTTTTAGTTTTACCCAATAGATAGTTCAAAGATTATTTGTTGATAGCTAGAAATTTGATAAAATTGAGGGTTTGTTATATTGAAATATATTTGTTATTTTTTTTTGGTTGATGATATATATTCATTATTTTTGGTTCAATCACATAATAATTAGACATTGAATATAAGTTTTTAAATAAGATGTTAGATTGGGACCAATCATGTTTAACTAGGGATAATGATAACAAAGGTTGGGAAAAAAACAAAATTTTGGTAGTATGAATCAAGAGGTACCCAATAGGTAATTTCCTACAGGGGGTTTCAAGACTAGAAGGTTTAGTTCAAGGTATGCCACTGAGGATCCAAAATGTCTATCTATTTTGATTCCACTGCCCCTAAATTTTGGAATGTGTTGAGTAATTTACCCTTTAATCTTGTAAATCATAGGGATAATAGAGGATTTTGTGGCCTTAGGTTTAAATCTAGATCTCAGTCTCATAGCAGTTCTTCCCATCAGATGTAGAATAATCCAAACTAGTTGTGTATTTAATTACGTAGCCCGAAAAGAGTCCATAATGTTAATGAACCAACTTAGCTATACAATGAGATATCCCATGATATATTGAATTTTTTCTATTTAACCTTGAATTCTTGTTATGATGAACCTACAACACCTCAAAAAGAGGATATTACAAAGCACATGAAGTTAGGTTTGGAAAAATGGCTTACAAGGTGTAGGAAGCTATGTTTGAAAAATCCACTTCTTGTCATACATCCAACCTCTTCTGAGAAACATTCAATCAACCATGATGAATCATATAATTTTACAGAGATCAAAGTTGTGAAGAAAACTAATTTGGAAGTAGAAGATAATATAAGTGATTTTGTAACTAAGCTAGTTTAGTTTCCTGTAGTTGAAATGGAATATAATGAGTGTGTGAATGAATAGTGAAAACTAGTGATTGAGGTTTTATCTAATTCTGATGGCTTTTGGTTATCATAAAGATAAATTTTCATTCTAAGATGAACTTTTGAGATAACTAGACTTAACTATATTTCAGATTTTGAAACTTTGGTTATGATATTTTGAAAGTACAGTAGAATTTTAAATTTTGATATGTATAATATGCCTAAGTAATTTTGATTTTATGCATTATAGAATTAATATAGACAAGTATATCATTTAACTTTGATTTATCATATTATTTATTGAAATATGTTATTATATTTTATTATTAATTTATTATAGGGTCTCCATTCATTAGGAAATACTCGATTTATGTTCAAATAATTGATCTCTTAAGACTTTTTAGTCTAGAATAAACCTTCACTAATAACTGTCAATATTAATTGATTTTTAAAATTTAATTATTTAAGTTAATAGGTACCTATATAAGGTTAGTTAAAACTTATTTTCCAACCAATTTTGATGTATAAAATAAGATCAAAGATTCATTTGAAGATGATGAACAACATAGGTATTAAATACTTATACATTGTAAGTCAATCATTTATCTCTCTCTTTTATACAACTTCTCTAAGATAACATGCCTTTTGTAGATAGACCAATGGTAATTTATCTAATAGTTGATTATATTGCTTAGGCAACATAGGTATATCTAGTTTTATATTATCATTTATAAAATATTATCTAAACTTTCATAGGTTTAATATCTTTTGATGATTTGCTTCTTGAAGTCTTATGTGCAGAATCTAATTATTCAACCTAAATAACGATGAAAACATCATTATTTCTGACATTTCATTGATCCAATTGATTGCAAAAGCTATCATTTTAAGGTATCTTATAAAGAAGATGTTAGCTTCTTAAATAAAATTGATTTTTTTTGCTAAGATGACTCTTTTTGTTGAGACTCACATGGTTTTTCTATAATGTACTTTACTTTGACTTTAACTTAGTTTAAAATAATTTTATTTTAATATCTAATTGATATAATTTATTTATACTTTATTTAGTTTTAATATTGTTTGTATTTAATTTTATTTTATTACTAATTTTCTTTATTAAGTAGGTTTCTTAAGATAGTTTTCTTTCATTAGTTAGTTTAGTATTAGTTGTAGTTCATTATAGATTAGTTTGTTTATTAGTTTAGATTAGATTGTCTTAGGCTTTATTAATTTGTTTATTGTCCTTTAGTTAGTTTTTTTATGTTTTATTTGTCTTTTTTTCTTGATTTGTTGAGTTATGTCTGGTTGTTACCTTTATTGTGGATAAGTTTATAGATTGATTTATCTTAACTTATTCTACCTTTCTACTTCTTGTTTATTATATTGATGTTTGTTTGGAAGTTAAATCATAAAAATAAAGATATTAATTTTAGAATATATTTTATTACTTTTCCTTTAGGAGATTTTCTTGTTCATAGACCATCTCTATCAAATAGGATAGATTACACATTATATCTGAACCGATTCATTATTTGATAAAAGGATTTATGAAATTATAATGGAATATATTATATTTAATAACTTATTTACTATTTTCCATAGAATTTGAAAACATCCTTGCATTTTTAGGATCATAATTAAACATTTAAAGCTTTACTATTAGACTAGTACGATTCTAATTTAACCTTCACAATAGGTAAAAGGGTTGATTAGTTGACAAAACAATTTTCATCATCAACACATCACCCCACACTAAGTTGATAGTCCCTCCCAGACTATACACCATCTTCAAGTCCTTTAGATACCAAAAATTTAGGTCATATTTACTTGACTTAGTGCTTGAATTCATCCTAGTTGTTTGGGGCCATCTATAACTTAGAGGTAATTTATTCAACATTACACTTTAGCCATTTTATCTCCTTGGTTTGCTCCAAAAATTCACCTATTTGAGTTGTCAAAATCTCAAGTGATGTAGTGGAGTTCTTTTGGATGTCCTCAAGTGATCTAAAATCTATCAAAACCCATCCTTTGAGTACCATAAAACTAGTATTAAGCTCTTGGTGGTGAGTGTTAATAATATTTTTTAGTGTCTCCAAATCTTGGAATGATTTGGTGCATTACACTCTATCCTTTATTGTTAATGTATTCTTGACCAATTTTTGGCATTAGTGTTCTTCCAATTTAAGCTTAGCTTTGAAAAATTTAGTGGGTCATGCAAACTTGACAAAACCCCCATAAGCTATAGTAACTTTAGCACCCACCTAGGAAAAAAATCTTTTACCTACTTCAATGAATTATGTAAACTACTTCGTAGCCCAAGTCTGCTCACATTGGGGACTCACCTAGTCTTTACATTTTTATAACAAATGATTTAATAGGGTATCCAAATTATCAATAGGTTATCTTATAAGGGGAATCCTATTTAAAGTGTGGGATCTTATTAAAAAATTATCTTGTAGATTTTTAAAGTCCTCACTTGAGACATCATTATTATATCCTACTAGTGCTTGAACTTATATAATTCATATTCAAGCCTTATTGTTTAGGTGTATTCATGGTAATATAGGGAATTGACCTCTTAGTTCTTTCATTGAATTTATCTAACATCATAACCCTATAAATAATTTTTCCTTGTGACTATGAGAGCCAACTTAATGAGGGTTGCATCTGCTTGTTTTGGTGAACATTATTGGGGATGCACCCAAAATGATTCAAAAATATCCTCTACCTCTAAAAAAAAATCCATGCTATCTGATAGAATCTCAAAATGGTTTTTATTATTAAAAACATCCATTTGAAAAAATATTTTGTGTTGAGTCTAATTGGAAGAGTCCTCCTTCGGGAAATACACCCACATATACAATTCTTCTTTAGTGAGACTTTGTTGGAGATATCCATGAATAGAGAGGTTATCACTCTTATCTCCTTATTGATACTCATATTAATCATCAATCTACTTTCCCTTATTTATATCACACTCGAGTATCTTAATGTTTAGACAAATCTATTGTTGGCCTCTCAAGCCAGCTTCTTAGTCACTAGCATATAGAGTTGTACCTCAGTCTACCCCATCTTCATGAATGACACTTCTAATGTCCATTTTCATGTCATCAAGGGAAATCTCTTATTATTTCTCTAGGGATACTTATTTCATATCAGGGGTGGATTCCTTAGGTTTCTTCTTTGGTGATGCCTTAAAGAGTCATTACCCTTTGTTTAGATACTCTAAAACTAGGTGTAAAATTTTTGTTGGTATCTAGGACCTCTTATTCCTATCCCACAGGAATGCATTTTTATTTTGGAGGTGATGGGGTGATCCTTTATTACTTAGGTTGTTCATCTTGCACACTTACAATGGCATCAAGCCTTAGCCTCTTCACTTGTCTATGCTTCCATATTTGTGTTATTATTTATAGTGGGAGGGGAAGGGTTTTTATGGGGGCCTCCTAGCTTCCTGAAGCCATCTTCTTATGATTAATCATGTAATACAACACATGAGTGTGACCCCCTATAATATTCTAGTGTGCATTGATATCAATATTATCCATCTCATTCCTTTCCCCATATTCCTTCTTTCATGGGTAGACATATAATTATTGAAGAGTATGAGTTTCATTATCAATTTTATTAGCATAAATGCACATCTTGCATGTGTCAGCAATGTGATTCACATAATTCTTGATATACTTAGTAGTGAATGCATATGTCAATTTTAGTCAAACAGATAAGTTATCTATGTGATCCATCCAAATACATGTGAGTGAATAATGTTGTATCATAAAAAATTGGGCTTCAGATCCCATATATGTAGGAATATTTTTAGGGATACACCATTCATTTATTAATGTTTCCTTCATCCCTTCATACCATCCTTTCATTTTCAGCATGTGGGAAGGGGAGTTGGCACTTTGACAGGTAAACCATTAAAAACACTCTATAGGATATTTGTTTTTTTGGTGGGTACACCCACTTTATCTCTTTGTCAACATATTATAGAATGCCAATAGCATCAAACACTAGAAAATTAATAATCACACTCTAAGGAAATTTATGATTTGGAAGGCCATGGGCCTTGTCATCATCCTCCACAATCCTTTCAGTGAAATAGAAGGTGTAATTATACTTTTTTCGTAGGGCCATCTAGCTTGCCATATAGAGTTACACCATGTATCTCTCTTTCCATCTATCCCCACCCTTAATCTTGGTCATTTCCAAGTGCAAAGATACATAAATTGTGGGATCCTTGAGGATATAAACGTATATGGTGTGACCCTATTTTTTATACTTCAACACTACTACCACCTTCTCAACTAACTCATGGTCCTCTAGGTCGACATTAATATCAATGATCAAACATTGTAACCCTATTACTTTACTAATCCTTTGGGTATTAATTCTCATCTCGTACCATGTAAATCAAAAATATTCCTTATGGATGTATGAGACAAAAACTCTCACCACTTCCATAGGATTTAAAAAATAAGGCAAATGGAAAAGTTTAAACATCCTCACATCATTCAAAGTATAAAATATTATGAGGTCATAGGTGACCTAATTCCTTGTGTTCTAGTGCTCAAATATCTAATCACACTATAAGTCTCCCTCATTTTTGGGTTGATGATGATTATAGTGGAGCACTTGATAAAAGGACACCTTAGACTCCTAATTTTCATTGTGTAAGACCAATTCAGGGTATTACATTTATTCAAGTAAAATAGAGGGTGGAGGTGGTGTTGTATATTTTTTTTCTACTCATATGCCATAGCTTGTCACTTCTTAATATATGTCTTTGTCTTTTTTTGTGACACTTTTTCTTCTTTCAAGATGGACTCACTAGGGGTTTTCCCTCGTATCAGAAAAAGATATACTCATGTGCCCTCGTACTCTTCCTCTTCATGAATTACTAGTAAAGGCTTATTTTTCTAGGTCTTTTGATTTGGTTACATCACCCTCCAAGAAGCCTAAAGGTTGAGGCATAACCATCAGAGTCTCTTGAATGAATAGATGTTTCCTTGTTTAAACTTCTTTAGCCTTCTTGATTCAACTTCCTCTAATGGTAGATGTTGATACCTACAAATTGTAACTCTATCCACACCATTCTTACAATCAAAATTCCATTCTTTTCTTCATTCATGATCATTAACTCACTTTTTAGCTTCAAAGTTGTCATAGAAATTTGATGAACACTCCTTCAGGTGGCTTTAAAATGATTAACTTAATCTCTATAAATTTTTAAAAATTCAATAATAAAGTGTCAAAATGAGGACCTTCTAGCCTTATATAACCTTGAGGACTTTTGTATATTTACTCTCCCATGCCTTCATCCATCATTTCACTCATTAATGATATAAAATAGTATGCCACAATGTATTTTTGGTACACTTACCATTATGCTTAACACTTTGTCAATTTAATAGACCTCTCCCATCCTCATTATTTTCTTATAGTGCATGTCAGCTGCAAAAATATTTAAATTTATATTCTCAAAGTCAAGAATTAGTTTTTCCCTCCTGACCTATTGGTAGTGGATTTTCGTTTATCATCCTTTTTCCATTCTTCTAGACATGTGTTGAATTGTACGTGCCTTCTTACCCTTATTTATTTCTACCTATGTACCCATTATGAGCATGTTTCCATTGTGATTTCACTTACATGTATAATATGTGCATTTTTTTTCACCTGTGCACCTCTTTTGTATGCAATTCCTTCTAATTTTCACTTTACATGCTCTAGCTTTAATTTATTCATATTGAAACTTACTCCACATTAAAATATGTATGTGGTCCTCCATGGGCATGACCATAATGAAAAAAAGAGAACCATTTTATTTAATAAACCTAAATAAAAGGTGCAAAAATAATGTGATGATTTATTAGAGAGAAAACAAGGCTAAACTAATATATTGGCACATGCCTTATTGACACTATTTTAAATATTACATGGAATGATAGGGCCAAATCCAACTATCATTAAAATGACTTGGAATAAACTAGCCATTTAACTACCTTAACTTGCATGCACCTGTGGGATGGATGTTATGAATGATGAATGAACCATACCAGTGTACACAAAGTTTAATAGAGTGGCATGCAAACTTGGAATCAATGACCAAGATGTGTATATCAAGAGAAAGTTTTTTGTGTTTGAGATGTTTATCATGCTAGGATTTATGTTTTTTATTTTTAAATCCTTGACTCTAATATGCAATAAATCATGCTTCATCTAATTTTAATAAATATTCAAGGTGAATGTTTAGAGATTATTCATCATCTAGTCATTCAACACACATAAATGTAAAGAAGGAATAAGTAACTTCATCGGTAGAACTAATTTAATACCAAAGATAATATGAAAAGGAGTATTTTTGTTTAATCATTTATATGTAGTTTGATATGCTCATAAGGCTACATAAAATCAATCGTCTCAATAAGTGCAATCAATATTACAAATATTTATCAATGTATGACCCAAGATTTTTATAAAAGATTTAGCAGTGCCATTATCTTGAGGGTGGTATGGAGTTGTCTTATGGTGAATAATAATGCACTCAAATAAGAAGATGCATATTATATCGTTGAGGAATTGAGTTCCATGATCACTTTTTAAACATAAAAGGCATACATACCTAGTGATGTTATTTTCTTAAAGTAACATGGTAATGGTTGTAATAGTAATATAATGTGTGGGCACTACTTCATCCTAGCATGTGAGATAATTGGTGGCAATAATGATGTAACACATGCTAGTTCATCTTGTAGCAAGGGTAATGGGCAAAAAAAAATCAATATCCCATATTTTAAAAGGTTTATGAGCAATGATTGGATGAAAATGCATAACATCCCTAAAATTTCATTATCCTACACACTAACCTATATCATATTGGTTATTATAAGCTTTAGCATCTTTGAATAATGTGTTCCACCATAATCTAGCTACTAAAACCTTTCGTGTCATTACATCACTAGCATAATGTCCTTTAGTGATACCCTCATGGACCTATTGAAGTGCTTTCCCATGTTCATGATGCATTACACACCTACATAATACTTCATTATGACCAAGTTGATACAAGTCTCTACTAATAATTTGTAAAATGGTAGCATGTATAATAAGTTGATTCTTCTCTTGGATGCTAATATGGTTTGGCACTAAACTTGTCATAATAAAAGTAGTTATTTCCTTCAAGTTTTTAGTCATGCTTATAACTTTAAATATTTTACATATGGTATGTCATCTTCAATTATGTGTGTTGGTTTACCAGATTAAATATGGGATAGATGGTTAGGACCAAAATTATCCTTGCCTATTTTTAATACCATAGAAAGTTCGAATTCCTAGAAGAGAAAAATCCATCGACAAATTCTTCCACGCAACACTATTTTATTCACAAGGTACTTGAGTGCCTCATGATCTATAAAAAAGGTGAATAGAGTGGTTAACAAGTATTGGGAGAACTTTTAGAGTGCATACACCATGGATATGGCTTCTCATTTTGTAGTAGAGTAATTCCATTATGCTGATGTTAGTTTGTGACTAATAAAATATATGTAATAGTCCATATTCCCTTTGGTAGGTTGTGTAAGGATAACACCCACTACCATGTTAGAAGAATCAAAATGTACATGAAATGGTGTCATCTAATCTAGAAAGTATAGGATAGGTTCATTTACCAATCTCTCCTTCAGTCTAAAGGAAGAGGCCACTTTGTTTGAGAAATTTTTATAATAGAGCTATGACATTATCATAACTATGAATAAACTTATGATAATAACCTATGTGACCAAGGATGGCATAGAACTCACATTGAGTGGCTCAAGGTGAGAGTTGAATAATAACTACAGATCCACGATTAGTCCATCTTAGAAAATGATGTGGCCTAACATAATCCCAAAAGGTGTGGCAATGATGCACTTTTTCAAGTTTCAAGGAAATCTAAAGTTATACAAAACAATCAAGCATGAGGCATAAATTGGCATAGTGGTTGTGCACCAAGCCATACATAATCCAATCATCTAGATATACTTTAATGAACTTGTGGATGAAATATTTAAAGGCTTCTATCACAATGTGAGATAAGACTGTTAGCATGTTCTTTAATCCAAATGGCATAACATTATACACAAAAGACCCCCATTTAGTGGAAAAAATGGTTTTTTCTTATCTTTCTCAACATTTTATACCTGATGATAACTTGAAAATACATTAGTGAATGTATAAATTTCACATCCACTGATACCTTCAAAAATATCCTCTATGAAATGGTGTTGGGAATGGATCTGTGACACACACACACATAATATTTAACTATATATAATCCATGGAAATGTAGACACAACCATATTTTTTTATGTTAATTTCCATGGGGAAAACCCATTCAAATTCATCAATGGGTATGATAACCCCAATTCATAACATGCCACCAATTTATTCCTTAACATGTGCTCTTAGATTATAATTCATTTGATATGGCCACTTCTTGACTGGTTGAGTGCCCTCAACAAATTTTATGTGCATTTTACCTGATTAGAGATTCACTTCTTTCATTTCTATTTATTTTTGTGTGAAAATGTCTACATACTCCTATATAATTTCAAATATTTTAGCTAATTTTGCTTCAAACCATAAATTTCATATAGTGGCCATCTTGGGTGCATCTTCTTTGTCAATATTGTATAAACCATAGAAAGTGGTCTAGAATATAGTTTCTACTAGGATTACATATTGTCTCTCACCTTTTGCACTTTGTATTTTGTAGTCAATTTTAAGTGGTCAAATGGTAGATCTAGGGGATCCGTGTTAGTACCCTCATTAACTTGACATATAACCATCTACTTCCCCTTCTAGATCTATTTTGTTTGGTCATATTTGGATTGTAAGTAAGGTTCCAAATGAGTCTGATTATGAGTAATAGGTTGTTGAAAGATGGCCAAGTCATCCTAAATTTCACCATGCATGGTCTATATTCTATATTCAATAGGTCCCTAATCTCCTATTATTTCTTGATAGATTGCTTACAATGATAATTTAGATTCAATCATGGTGAATAAAATGAAAATGTTGTTAGCATATCATGTTTGATGCATGCTTGGGTATCTATATTTGGGTGCGTTTCTTGATGAACATACCATAGTTAGAATAAGTGTGTAAAGTAACATAAATTATGTGTACCCATAAGGATTCTAGTAAAAATGTCTCATTGGCATTCCAAAGATCCTCACAAGTAGCTATATGGTCTTTTGGGGACTCAACATCATTATAATTGAGTGTGGTGTGAACCTAGTTGTCATGGTGAAAATGATGATGTAACATAGCATGTGATTGCTCCCATGTCAACAACTTTTATTTATGAGTATCCCACCAAATATAACTTATGCCTTGAATTATAAGATGTAATACATTCATGCATTCATCTTCAAAAACATAGTAATACTATAATCTCTTTAAGTACTCAATTTGGCTATGAAACCTAGGTGCTTGATCTAATTGGAAAGGTGGTGCATTTATTAGACATCCACTAATTATTTGAATAGAATTATAATGTTTATCTAGTTTTCACGGACAATTTATTTTTTTACCAAATAATCATAACCTCATCCAATTATGTCATATTCTCCATGTACCTAGTGTTCACAAGCAATGTTGGTGGTGTTAGAGATGGATTGGGTGTCTCCCCATTGAAGCAGACCATCATGATTAGGATATACATGTTCATTTCCTTGTGTCATGATGTTATAAATGTGGTTGAGGTCCTTGTCAACATCAATTATTTCTATAAAAGGGGGATTTGATCATCAGTGAGAGGAATGACTACATGTTGGGTGTCATTCTCAAAGCTAATGTAACACTTTTTAAAATGCAAGTCAACATTATTGGCATAAAACCATGGTCAAACCAATATAGATAAAAAATCATCATATTCATCTAGTTTAATTACTTTAAAATCACATTTGAAATGGACACCCATAATGTTAATTATGGCATCATTTAAAACACCTATAGGCATTGCTCGAGTCTTGTTGGCCATAAATAGAACATGTGGAGAGCGTTACAAAGTGGGGATCCCTATCTTTGTCTAGGCATAATTTATGACAAAACTAACTTATGTGATGTATCAACTAGTATATCTCAAATCATCTACACATTAATGGATGTATTCACAAAAATATTGTCATCACATTAGTCATTTGATTGGACATTGGTTTCTTGTCGACATGCATGGTTCAAATGATGATTTGTAAGAGTCTAGGTTATCTGTTATCATAACCAATTTTTCAAGAGGGGAATGATGTTTTCATTAAGGAATAGTTTTCATATCTATCTAAATTAATCCTAACTAGATTTTTTTGAGATATTTTCTCTTTTCATCTCAATGCGCATGGTTGTATCTCACTTTATAATTCACATACCAAGATTATTATGTCATGCAATGTCTCTTTCTATTTTTGAACATCAAGGTCATGTTGAGCACGTGGTTCTTCACACTTAACCTCATACATAGGTGGAACTAAAATGGATTGGGAATGAGCACCACTTTATGTCATAATACTTAATTTATGTCTCATTGTTAGCATGGTAGCATGTGGTGTCCACTAAGCACTTGGAGTTTTGAAAACACAAATCATCCTGGTGTCTTTATCATTATTCTCTTTGGTGATAGTCATATATAATTTAGCGAATTATTTTATATGATGCTCATCCTTACAAAAGGCACAAGTTGGGTAAACTAGGTAATCATGCTGATAGTGGTCTAGAGATCCATGCTTGTAACAGGTTTTAGGTGTTAAATGACCACCCCCATGCCCATTTCCATGTCTTAAACTACAAAAATAATGACCTCCACCAAACTCATGATTATTAATAACAAGAATTTGGTGAGTCCCTCTTGTTCATGATTCATGGATCTCATTGATGACTCAATAGTGATTAATATCATGTGTGTGTGTATCACATATTTTATATTATAATGATATGTTATCTAGGTATCACACTAGATTAAGGGACAACTCCTCACATCATGATATTCTTGGTAGATATCAGTTTTTTTTTTGTTATGGTGTCAACATTACTCTATGGGAAATTATTCTTATTGCGGCCCTATACTTCATAGTCAACACACCATAGGTTGTTACATGTGCCATGAGTGTTATTGTCCATTAGATTCTCTAAATAAGAGGCCATAACATCAATTTAATCCTCCATAAAGGGGTTGATCCCCATATCCATACTTCACATAGTTTTAATGTAGAGATCAGCTTCTAGTGCCTTATGCGGGTTGTTAAT
>JARHVA010003628.1:1330000-1375000 GCA_037957365.1 Torreya grandis | reverse complement strand
CCAAATCAAGAAGAGTATTCAAAATGTGGAGATAAAACTTGGCCTAACATTTAATACAACAATAATCCATCAAAAATGGGGAGATTTAAATTTTACCTATGTAGATTAGAATAAAAAATTATTCAAATATTCCCTTGTTATCATCATTTAATGATAAAACGGTGCATTCATAAAGGAGGATTTTTTATCTTGAAGATGAACACATGGAGTATTTAATAATTTCACGTGTCTTGTTACTAATTTTTTTGAGGATTTTTTTGTCTTATTACTAGGATTCAATGCCTTTAGGTCATTTATTTGTGCACCAAATTTAGGGCTTTGATCTTGAATCATGCATTTAATATTTTCACCCACCTCATGAGTGAAGGGTTTGTCTGTATTTGTGTGTCACTTTATATATAAAGCTAGCCAAAAGACTTAAAAGGGGTTGGTTCATTAGAGTAAGAGAGTATAATAGGGGACCAAATAAATTTTTTTCCTAGTTAGATTTTATATGAGCAATGATGTCTTGAATCATTTTGTGTATGTCAAATGAGAAGGGTGGATCTCAAACATTATTTTTCAAGTAAATAACTATCAATTCAAATATTGTGAAGACTTATGTTCATTATTTATGTATGCATATGGTGATTTTGTTCTTATTTCTTTATAGCTAAAATACCTCAGACTCTTGCATCATTTTTATTCATGGATGTGCACATATTAGCTAGGGAATAAATTGATTCCATGGATGTCATATAATAAAATGAATCATATTTATATTCACTACAAAACATGGTCACTTTTTTCTTATATTCCGTTATCATTTACTCTTTTTTTATGAATCTATCAGATTAGGTACGTTAGATCTAAAATTGCAATACGTGCTTACAAATTTCATATTTATTGAAAACCTTTATTTTTGTGTTTTTATCGCATTATTGAATATATGTATACAATGAACACATTTTAAATCAACTATATTTTTATGCCAAATACATATTTAATGAGTTTTTGTGAAACAAATATAAAATATCCTAAATTATATTTCTTTTATCTTAACTTATTCTAACATGCTCCTTGAAATTAAATAATTTCCCATCGACTATTGGGATACCTTGTTAGCCAAGACCTGGCAGTAATAGACCTTGAGGAGTCTTTTGTCTCCTTTCAAGAGAGGTTGGGTAGTTCTTTCCCTACATAAGTAGGCATGCCAAATGACCCATCAACATGAATATCATTCAACACAAACCTATTCTCACTCTAGCATTGGTTTTATGTTTTCTCAATAGTAACACTAGTAGGGTTATTGAGGCTATAGTTTTGGGGAATCAATGAAAATTGAACAAAGTTCCCAAGGCTATTTTGATTAAATTTTTCTCTTGGGTTATATATCTTCATATTTAGGTCTACCCCATTTGGAAGCACCAAACCAGATCTCCATTGGAGATGTCATTATGTATTTCTCTATGGTGGCCCCTAAATTATGCTTCAAAGATGATAACCTTTATTTAGGGGAATATGACATTGGAATTATGTCTCTATTTTGTCATTTCCTAGGTAAATGACCCTTTCTAGATATTTTAAATTATTCGATTTATTATTCTTAGAACAAGGTATCTTTTGAAACATCTCTCTATTAGGCATTGGTTTTTTCCTTACTAAATTCATCTCAAAAGAAGATAGAGATTCTATCTAAAATAATGGATTGTGATTTTGAGAGGCATGGTGTCTTTGTGTGTATTTAGGTACCTTTATTTGATCGTAAAATAGTTTTTATCATGACATTTCCCATCTAGCTCCATCTTTATAGCTTACATTTGGTGATAAGAGATGCCAACCTAGTGCAATATATGATATCAAATATTAGGTAGTTTATTAAGATTGATGACGATCCAATTTTTTTGTTTTAGAAACTTTGTCAAGCTTTGTACCATGGTGAACCTTCCCAAGCTCCTATGCCATTCCATCTAGATGGTCAATTTGAAGGGAGTCCAACTTCAATTTATTAATTTCAAAGGGCTCCATTTCTTATGTTTATGATGCAATCAATTTGGCTACCTATTATTATTCTATTCTGGTCAACTCCCCTTAGGTTCCAAACTGCCTCATATATTATTTAGGGAAAAGAAATTATTTTCACATATTTTGAATCCTTTGAAAGATCTCTCTATGGCAAACGGTAAGATTTATAGCCCCTTATCAATGGATGGGATTCTATCTCATGCCATTCCTAGGAGAATGACCCTATGCTTGGCTAAGTCTCTCTACAATATTACCCTGGATCTCACTTTTGAAAAAAAAATAGTGTCACATGATTCTAATTTGAAATTATTACCATTAAGAAATTTTCAAATTCTCTCTTTGTTAGCCAGGGATAATATATCATTATATTAATATACTATATATAATTATTTATATATATCATAATTATTAATATAGATATTATTATAGTTTACTTAATATAATAATATATAATAATAAATATATATATTATGATTTTAGTATAATAATATATATTTTAATTGATATTCTAATATTATTTTTTAATCAATATACTTATCAAACATATATGTTATAATATAATTAATATATTACTATTACTACATATTATTAAATATGTATTATAATAATATAATATATTATTATTAATAGTGTTTATATATATATATATATATATATATATATATATATATTAAAAATTATTATTTAATACTAATATTAATATAATGTATAATATAAAACTTTGTATAAGTAATAGTAATATATATATTTTAATAATAGTTATAGTTATATATAGAATATAATATAATTATATATTTGCTATACATTATTATAATATATTATATTTATAATTGGTATATATAAATATAGATTATATAACCTTAATGTCTTGAACATCCCATGGTAGTTATAGTTTAATATTGATTGGAGTAACACAACATGTGAATCCCTGCCAAAATCAAATTAGCACTCATGATGTCCTCACCCACCCATGAAAATATAAAACTACCAATCAAAGATGCTTTCATGTTGCAAGTTATAGACCCCTTTGTAATGGATGCAAGTCAGATAAAAAAAATCTAATTGTTGCCTTATGTTTATCATGTTTAGCATTGAAAGCTATCAAGGCATCCATAAGATTATTTACCAATTTGAGAACCATGTCAATGAATCTATAGGCCACCATGATGTCTCTCCTTCCAATTATATATAATTTTTTTTATTCATTAAAATCAAAATGAAGACCATGAAGATCATATGTTTAAACATTTGGTTACCACTAAGTCAATTGGTAAATCATTTAGGAATGTTAATGGAGGACGTAGTTTATGATATAGGACCTTTGGTGTTTGATATTACCTTAAACACTTAATCATTTCCCCTAACCATGAACATGTATATCAGATTAAAATCTTTCATCCCTTATACAAAATATCATTCTACAAAAATAAAAAATTGAATCATTTCTAACATTGGTCTTTAAACTAATTAAGATTATAAACTTACATGTAAAATAAAATAGATAACTTTGAATTTTTTAAAAGTGAGTTGAATGTGGGAAAAAAGCTTATTACCCAACATTTTAATGTAATATTAGTCTTTTGACTACGCATTCCTACTCGGCATTTCGGTCTTCCTGCCCTATGTTAATTTGGGCTTGTCAGTTTAGCGGTTATCTTCTACCCTTTGTCATGGCATCATGTGATAGTTTGCCTTTTTCTCTTGTGGTTTAAATGTTTTAAAGACATTTTTTGTAGTGGTTATGTCCCAGTTATTTCTTTCATGTCTCCTATAGGATTTCTGTAATCAATGATGGGGATTGATCTTCTTGATGCTATACATAGGAGTCTGTTAGTCGCTAAGGGTATAATTATACCCTCCTCTCTTTCGAGGGTTTCTTCTGATGTAGGAGTTTTGATTACACATCATGTTTAGGCCAATTCAAATATGAATGTTCCAATGGTTGAGCTAAATGGTGAGGTTCTGAATGATGAATCTTGGTTTTTTTTTTGCAATGATTTGTGAGTTTTATAAATTGTAATTAAGCATTGTTAATTTACATGCTTGGATTTATAAGAAATGGAAACCACTTTTGGTAGTACTTTTGTCATGCATTTTTATGGGAAGGCTTTTTTCATCATTATTTACTCTTCCACTATAAAAAAAATATTAGTAGCTGCATTCAGTCCCTTGAATTTTGGATTTTTTTTCTTTGCATGAAACTATGATTTCCTATGTTTAGTCATGTTACATAATCTTTTGTTGCTACTCTAGGTTGGGTCAGGTTCCTGATTTACCCTTGCAATTTTAGAAGGATTATTTTATTCAAGCCATTAGAAGATCTCTTGGATAATTTTAGTCTCACTCTTGATACTAAATTTTGCATGTGAATGACCCTTACTCTAATGTGCATTATCATGGATCTTTCAAAAGAGTTAGTAGAAGTTATTAAGATCAAGGTTATCAGTGGAATCTGAAACCAACCAATGGATTATGAAAGATTAAATTATAGATGTAAGAGAATCTTTATTCATGGGCATGTGGCCAATGTTGTCCCTAATAATTTAGGTGACTATTCTAGTGGCAAGTTTAAACTTGGTACAATTGGAATTTGGTGGAAAGATACTAAGGTGGAGCATATGAATGTCTTTTTTAAAGATAGGGATATGGATAATGGTAGTATGGATAAGAATATTGGTAATGTTAAGAACAATGGTTCTCCCTTAATCAATTTTAAATATTCTACATATCCTTTGGTATCATCCTTTACGATGATCTCTTCTTTTTCTTCTTTTATCAAGAAAGATGTTTATTTTGGAAGGTCTCTATTTTGAATAATTTAGTTATAGAGTCTCCTTATTTTTCACCATATCTCTCTTTGAAATATTTGAGTCCTTCCCCTTTGGGAGTTCACCCTATGGAATCTTTGGACTTGATTTTGTACTCCCCTTTGCTGAGGAGTGAGGTTGATGATGCTAACGGTTAGATAGAGGTCTCAAATAGGAAAAGTTCTATAAAAAAATGAATTTGTGTCATATGGAACTTCACTCTGATAACAAACCAGTAGCACCTTAAGGGTTTTGGTGGTTTTCTAATTGGTCTTGTTCCTTTTTTTATAAGGCTTTAGGGTTTTCTCCTTGGCTCGTCTCAGGGTTTGATCCTTATTTTCTCTTGATCTATCCATTTTTGGGAATAAGTTGTTTTTGTAGAAAAGGTTTAGTGAGCATTCCTAACCTTTTCTTGATTTCATCTTTCATATTAGTTTCAGTAAGGGTCCTATTATAACCCTTATATATATATAAAAAAAGTGAATTGAATGGTCAAGTCCCTTCTTTTGGGACTAATAAGCTAATTATTATATTTTCATCAAAAGATGTACACTTCGCATAGATCAATAGTAATATTTGATTTATTTTAAGAGATTTAAATGTAGCACAAATTATAAGATTTAAACATCATATGGATTAAAAATAATATTTATTTTATTTTAACATATTAAAGTGTAATAAAAAATATAAATATTCCCTATATATATTTGTGGATGTGAAGGGTGCATTCCGATTAGGTTTAATTATAACCATATATTACTAAATTAATTTCTAGTGTATCTATTTAAAGAATGAGTGGTACCATATTATTGCTATCAATAGGCATCTCATCATGAAAGAAGATTATCAATAAAAGTGATTGAAATAGTAAATATCCTCTTAAGCTATGTAGCATAATTATGAAGGTATAATCCCTTGAGATAACCTAAATTTCATTATGTGACATACTAGTAATTTCCCCAAAGATGGCTAGTTACGCCAAAAAATATGTTTTTTTTTTGGTGTAAAACATGAACTTGTAAAGTGAAAGAGTATAAATTTATAGCCATAACTCACTCAAAACCCATTATTGATAAACACATCCAGAAAGTGTTAAGAAAGAATAATTTTATATTTTCTAGTAGAGGTGACAATGAAAAGTAAGTTTGTGTGCTTCTTCATATGACGTGAAAATGGCTTGTGTAAGGAGGAGACATTTCATTTCAAAATGAGCTTGAGTAATGATGAAGTGGTGAAATATTTCGAAGTGAGCTAGATAGTGATGGTGAGGGGAAATGATAAGGTATGTAAAGTAATATTGGATACGAGAGGGCCCATATTGTACACTAAATCTAGATTCAAGATAGATAGTAGATTTACATGACGTTCACCCATTAGAAAGAGGTCTACAGTTTTTTACATGGTGACATATTTCTTTAGCCATTGTCTATTATCTAAGGTGGGGGAAGATGTCATGAGAACTAATTTCATTATGGTAGAGCTCCATATCTAATATGTAGAATCAATTAGTACTATAATATATGTAGTATAATATATTATAATAGTATATAGTATTTCGTGTGTGTGTGTGTGTGTGTGTGTGTGTGTGTGTGTGTATAGAATTAACATGACTTTCACCCATTCGAAAGAGGTTTACATCTTTCCGCATGGTGACATATTTGATTAGCCATTGTCTATTGTCTAAGGTGGGGGGAGATGTCATGAGAAATAATTTCATTATCACAGAGTTCCACATCTAATTTGTAGCTCTAATCAGTACTACAATATATATAAATTTTTAGTATAATATATTATAATAGTATATAGTATTTCATATAGATAATTATATTATATATTTATAACTATGAATATTATTGTAATACATACACACAGTAATAGTTATGGGATGGATATAAATGATTTCATAATGCACACCCACATTTAGATATAACTACATACATGAATGGATATAAATAAATGTATAATTTGACTTGCATGTTAATAAGAATGAAAATGGGGGAGACTATTTGAGAGACCTGATCTCTCCGTGTGTCATGAATCATATATACAAAAAAAATAAAAAATTACATGACACTTCTCCCAACCATTGATCCAATTTGTACTTGTGCCATGTAGTTGTGCTTGTGTCCAGGGATTAAAATTGATAATCAACCATACTTATTATGATTTTTTATGACAGTTATCTATTCAACATTATCTTTAAAATGCTAATATAATTTGTAATAAGTTCCATTATGTAAATATATTATGTTTAATATAGTGTAATATATTATTGATATATTTATATATATATATATATATATATATATATATATATATATATATATATATATATAATATTAATTATATGTATATATAAGAATATTAAATTTTTATTATATTAATTATTATACAAATATATCATATTTAATATTTTTTAATATTATATATATAATATGAATGTATAATATATTAAAAATTTAATTATATTATTGATGAAAAATAATACATAAAAATGAAAGGAAAGAAATAAAATAAAGAAAACAAAGAACTAATGAAAGAAAAGAATCTAAATAAGAAATAAAAACTAGACAAATTAAATGTAAATGAAATGTACGTCTAAACATAAAGTCATCTTAATAGAAATTTTGAATTAATAGAAATTTTGAAGAAATTTTATTGAGAAGCAACTTCAATACAAACGATTTTCAATAAAATAATTATTTATAATCGAAAGATCAACAAGTATCACATGAAGTGATGCCAATATCAAATATATGAAATCCACAAGGTGAAGCCGACAAACATATTTTCTTTAATATTTTATTATATAAAATATATTATATATAAATGTAGTATCAAATAAATGAAATCAATAAGGGAAAGCTTATAAATATATCATATTTAATAATTTATTATACAAAATATATAATATTTTAATATATTATAAAAGTGATTTTTGCAAGAGGTTTGTGTGTATATTTATCTGTCTTTTTTCGAATTTATTTTTTGAAATATTTTATTATTGATTTTTACCATCATCACTTAGTGCATCTTAAAATATTTGATCGCTTTTATACTTTGTATAATATTATCCTTTTTCAATACTTCGTCATTACTAAATATTTACTGTAAAACACAACATTTTTTTCATAAACAACTCATTACCGTATGAAGGAATATAAAAAATGATTACTTAAAATTTCACTACCATTTCCTTCAAAAATATAAAAAATTATTACTTAAAATTTCATTCACCAAAATAAAAAATGATACAAAATAAATATCTGTAATTACAATTTTACACTCAATCATTTTACAAAATCTTTCAATAACCAAAAATAAAAATTATACTATTTTTTCTAACATAACTTACACCTTTATGAAAACAGAAAGCAAATAGAAAATAAAGAAAGATGTTGGAAAACCAAAATACGCCAATGGAAGATGAACGTTGAAAATATGTAAAAAAAAATATATGGACTACAAACATCCTCGAACGTTGTTAGAATTGAGAATTCAAATTTGTCGTATTACATACTTCAAATATCTACTCAAGCGTATCATGACGCAATATTCACCTTGCAATTATAATTCAAGTGGACATGTGTGGATGGTATCCACTCTACTATTTTCCAAAGTAATCTATATCACATTAACATCGAAGGAATATACCTATCCAACATACCTTAAAATAGCCAAACCAATAAACCATAAAATATCTAATCAGAGGAATTTTCTTTTTTAAGGATTGAGATGTTTTTATATTGAAAATTATGGAATATATGTATCTCATTTAAAGGATTGAGATATTTTTACATTAAAAATTATAGGAAGATAGTTATAGTAAGTAAAAATTTAAAACTAATATAAAATTTATTAAATATTTATATATATTAGTGAATTTAATAAATTTGTGGTAATTATTAAAAATATTAGTGAATATTTTTTCAAAGAATTGTTTATTAGTAAATTTAGATTTTTAAAAATTTATTGAAAAATAATTAATTGATAAAAAAATAATCTTCAAAAAGTATTTTATTTTTCAATTTTAGTTTTAAAAAATTAAAAAAAATTCAAATTCAAATAAATAAAATTTTATTATAAATTTTATTTAAAAAAATAACAATTAATTATCCAACTTTAAAAAAGGATCATTATAAGAATAATAACAACTCATAATATATCACAATTTAAAAGATATATATTAAAATTAAAACCTTAAGAATTAATTAATTAGACCCCAAAAAAATTGTTAAACTCAGAAATTATATAATAAATATACATTTAAAACCAAATGTGTAGTATAAATATATAATTTATTTCACTAATGTGTTATTTTAAAAAATAACTCTACACCTAATTTTTGTTGATGTAATTATTGTTGAAATTATTTTAGTTAAACCTAAATTTATCCTCAAAAAATAAAAATAGTATTTCTCAATGATGTTGATGCAAATGATGTTGAATTTGAATAATAATGTTATGAATGGATCTCAAATTTAAATTGTTTATGATAGTGATCACCATGATGAACTAATAGCATTGATAGACTTGTACTTGTAGTGTTTAGAAAACACATTATCATTAATTCTGAGGAAATATAAGAATTTTTGCATGTCACTATTACATTTAGTTCAATTCATGCATCAATTTGGGTCCAAATTGTAAAACAAATTGATATTTATTTTTTCATTAAATTTTTCAAGAAATCATATCAACTTAGATGGTGTAACTATGGCATAAAAGTTACACAACCAAACATATTTTATTGTGTCATTTTTTATTATGTTTTACCTTCATGTACGCCAAAGTTGAGTTGAGCATTGAAGTCCCATTAGCACCCAATTTATGTCAAAAAAAATAACGCACACACACACACACACACACACACACACACACACACACACACACACACACACACACACACACACACACACACACACACACATATAATGTGTTTATATATAAAAAATTATTGATGTAGTAATATTTTGGATAAGTTGATACAATGATATCCAAAATCATTATATTTAATAAACACAAATATTATAAATTGTGATATTTATATGGATATGATAATGTACGATATTGAAGGCACTAAAATTGATATACTCTGCCTCCCAAAGAAAAAACATAACTAATATATCCTGATTGATCCTATTCATAATCTTCCTCATCAAGGTCATTAAACATGTATAATGAGGTGTCCTCATCATTGTTGATGTAATCAGGGTGCTCATTATTGTCTTACTTAATATCAACACCATGAACTATGATGGATTGTCCATGTAGCTCCAAATTAGGCATAATTTAATTATCATATAAGTATATTATAAGGTTATAATTTATACTATTAATTATACAGTAAATTAAAAAATGAATTTATTACTAGCACAAAATGTATTTTGTGGGCCTACATGTTGAAAGTATTTCTAACCTTTCCTAGTTATTTCAACATTGTTGTACTTATTTGGTGGCCCTAAAATCATATTGTTTCTCTTGAAAAGAAATGTATGTCATAAAATGAGGTAATATTATTTATAAAACAATATACACACATAAATAAAGTAACTTATAAACTTAAATACAATTTTTTTATAATATTGTTCTCCCTAAGCATTGAGTCATTGGCATACCCTTAACTACTCTCTGTTCTTGGTCAGTGTGTTGGCTAGTCATGACCCCTACATTAATCACATTAATTACATAACATATCATTAATCTAGTTTTAAAAATTTACAAAAGTTCACATCTCATTAAACTAGTTAAATTACTTGCTACCTCATTTATATCATTGTCAATCCAATCATTGTGTAACTCTTTAGTCAACTAAAATTATTCACATCGGGAGGGAAAATTATTCTCCTCTTTACGTCTTTATTTTCTTAGTATGAAAGCTACAAACTAGTATACCTATCTTAGATAAATCTATGTAAAATACATCAAGAGATATCATTCTTAAGGTACCTATTTTACTTATGTCATAAATTTATTATAATATAGGCACCTTGGGAATAATATCTCTTGGCATTTTTTACATAAATTTATCTAAGATAGGCATGTTAGTAGCATTTATACATTTTGCATATTTATTTAATATATAATATGAATTTTCATAAAAATATTAATGTATAATATACATCAAATTAAATCATCCAAAAGTATAATATACAACACATTGAATCACTAAAAACTGTAATATATATATATATATATATATATATATATATATATATATATATATATATAAGATAAAATGTTTAATATAAATCATTTTTTAATACTTGTAAAAATATTCCATACACATCAGATAAAATATGAAATAATGAATATATACATGAAATTTGTGATAAGTACATGAAATTATTTATCCTCGAAAAGTTTCAATCTCTCTTCCCCAACTTTCCATTTGGGAAATTATTTTTCATTTTTCAACTTTTCATAGTTGTCATATGTAAATGGTGGTGATAATCTTAGTCCTTCCAAGAACTTTAATTAGAATATAGCCACAAATGTTAATCTTATTCTTTTTTTACTTATATCAGTTGTGGATATTGAAAGAGTCAAACCTTGTGATTTATGTATTTTTAATGCCCAATCCAACTGTAAGGGTAGTTGATTTGTGTGTCCCCATGTATTGGTGTAACTGGTATTGTATATGGATTTTCAACTTCAATTGATATTCCTGAGTAATTTTCAAACTCAACCATAACATATATTTTTGGTTCTAATGGGGCACTCCTAGTTTTGTATATTATACTTATAATATACCCTAAAGATCTATTTACAATATGTTCTTCTATCTAAATGTTGGAAGTTAAAATGACCCTTGCATGGATAGAAATTAATAAATCCACATAAATTTCATCATATGGACCTCTTGTTGGTGCATTGGCACATCCTACTTTAGTTTCAATTCTACGTAAAATATGTCTTTTCAATGAATATAATTTTATTCTATTTTAGTTATACACATTATCATTTTTGAAAAATAAATGATTACAATTGTCAAACTCTTCATTAGTGGCTCTATCTATTCCATCATATGTTCATATCATCAATAACTTCCAATCATCAATTATCAGATTTGCATCTCTCAAGTTTGTGAGAAATTGATGAAACCTTTGTTGGTCTTCGATTTCTCCTTGTTGTCTAAAAATCTTATCCAAAGTAACAATTATTTTAAATTCTTACCATAATAGTTTTATATGTATTTTTCTATTGTATGGTGGTATATCACTAAAAAGAGGAAGCTGACCCAAATATCCAACAAAAAACATAGATATACCATTAAAGCTCATGTTTACATTTTCAAGAAATGCTTGATGGAGTCTAGAGTCTATGTTTTATATAATTTTTTATCCAATTAAGCTCATTTCATTAATCAATATGTATTTTATGTGGCAAATATTATCTTGGAAATTTGTAATTTTTTTTCCTTCTAATTCAATAAAATCCATGATTAGGATGTCAAGTTGTGCATGGATAGTTGAGGCACCAATATTGAATGTTGCAAGTCTAGTTAGTGCAAGTAATAGAAGTGGAGAATGCTCTAGGAATGTTTCAACTTGAATATCTTGGTGAATGGCACCAATTAGATATGGTTTTCTTGTTTCTATTTTATTTGGAATATCATGCGAAATGGCAAAGTATTTTCACCTACATGATAATGTCTCATAACTATACCGAGTGATTATTTATGTTTATCACCAAAGGTTTCTTAATTCATAATTAGTGCTATATCATAATCTATAGCAAACCCATTATATCTAATGGTGCTTATGAATTTTATCGATTTATTTATGTATCCTTCACCTCAATAATTATTATGTCATAATGTTTGTCTATCAACATCTCTTCTTACCAACATATCTATATCACTAAATTTCATAACTTAGCCATGTTGTAGGCTATATATGATTTTACACTCATGTTACAATGTGTTTTGATGAATAGTTTGATTATCTTTAGAATCACCATGACTTTCAACATGTTTTAAAATTATTCTTCTCTTGAAATGCCAGAAATTATAATTGAATGAATCCTAATTTGATTTTATTTCTTCATCATCAATTATAATATCTCATGTAAAGTAATTATTTTAGTGCCCCATTATTGAAAGAGACATTGGGGCACATAAAAAAATGGCTTGTAAAGTAATAACTATGACCAATAAAAATCTATCCATTTATTTATCTCACATGCAAGGAAACAGGAAAACCTTGGTAATACTCTCACAATAATTGTAGTACTCTTTGCCTCCCATTTATTATCATTTTTTCACCATGTATTAAATGTCTAAGATCTAGCTTCCTCAATAAGTAAAGTGCTTTAAATGTAAAAAGGCATGTTCTTGTATCCATCAATGGAAGAATTTTTATGTTCTTCAAGATCATATTCATCTTTTTCTTATAGATTTGAACACCTGACATGAAATATTTAAGCTGATAAATAATCTATTGTTCTCTACTAATGGAAACTCCAACAACATGTGACATATTTATAGTGCCCCAATGTCTTTTTAGATAATTGTTTTAGTTATAAGTCTCATATATGTTCTTCCTAGTAATTCATCAGGGTTTTCAATGTTTACAAGTAACATCAAAATTTTATGATCAGTTTCATAACTCTTCTATACCTTTGTTGCATATTTGGAAATGTATTTGATCGCAATGTGTTTGGAAAGAATATGTTTCCAATATATGTTTGCTCTCCATAATTATAATATATAGTGATTGTGTGTAGTTACTCTAAAATTATGTCTTATAGGCTCAAACTTTTTATCTCCTATCTCTAAGTCTTGATATAATTCTAATGTATTAAGATTCAATGCCCACAATGTGTCATACCTATAATAAATAATAAATTGATTGTTAGTTTTTACACAAGTATTATGTATAATTTTTATACAATTATTTAAATGATTCAACATCTCACCTATAAACCATTTTTACTCTATTTTTACATAGGAAGGCACCCTCTCTAAACATTATATGTTGTTAGATACATAATTGAGTATCTCTTCATAGTCAAGTTCAATATCCACCTGTGTAAGTTATTATTTATTTCATATAAATGGATGTTGCATAAAATTTTGTAATAATTGAAATGTTGGTGTAGACTTTTATCCTACTAGGTTTTGTCTACATGGTCTTTATAACTTGCTTAGGTTAATAATAGGTCATTAAGGTAAATGTACTCTAAGTCATTTTCTAATTGCAAATTGAGTTAATCAACTTTTTGGGTGAGCTAATTCCTCACTATATAATGTATCTTCCTATGCATGTTTTGGATAATGCTTCATAATAAAGTTTTTTATTGTGAAGATTAACTTTTTCTTTTGGATTGTTCTTCAGGTTTTACTACTCCATACCGATTCATATTTTTAAATTTGACCCTGTCTAATTGATCCTCATTGCATCGCACTCTGACATGGTATGAAATTTTTACTAATAGATGATTACCATTGATTTTTTTATGAATCTTGGATTCTAGCTTGTTCAAGTTTTTCACTAATTTTGGTTTTCTAGAATTTAGTGGGGTTTCTCAAAATCCATGGAAATATACATGTCTAGAGTCTCAAACTATAAATAAAATAGTTTCATTAGATTTATAAAGTGCCAAAACCCTATATTCAATTTCCCACATGACCTTATGCTATGATAGGTTATGATAGGTAATTTTTGGCCATTTCTAGAGGGTTTGAAAGCATTTTCTTAAAATCTACAAAAATTTGTACATCCAATGACTTATAGGAAAACCCATTTCTGGGTTTATCAAGAAATTAAGTGGGTATCTCTTGGTTTTTGAATAAATTGATCCAAATTTGAAGATATAAGATTTATTCAAACTACGCAAAATTGTGTGCCTACAACACCTATAGATCCCAAAACCATGCTTGTATGGCCATCAGGTCCTAAGATCACTATGTGCACTCCCTATTTAATACACAACCATGATTTCATGCCCATCAGGTCATAAGACCATTGGTTGCATATCATATAGAATTTTTGACCCTACTTTCATGCCTTGCAAAATATGTAACCCTTATGAGCACAACCATCAAGCCTCGAGACCCATATGAGGACCTTTGGTGGATCCCAACCCATGTATCAATAAATTTTGAGGACCCAAACCAATGTGAAAGCACCTAATATATACCCTAACTAATGTTCAAACATAATTGGTAGACCCTGACTAACATACAATCATAAACAACAGACCCTGATAAGCTTGTCGACATGACCTATAGACCTCAATGGTGGTGAAAAAACTCCTATAAAACCTAATGGTAGTGTAAGTAACCCTAATGGAACTTAGTGTCTTGGTCATATGGTGTGTTCACATGAAGGGGGCTTAACTTTAGCACTCAATTCCAAGTTTTTAATACTCAACATTTTTTTCAATTTTGCAAAGTGGAGGACCAACTTGGCATATTAAACTTAAATCAAGCATAAATTTTAATCTATTGGTCCTTTTAAGGTGATGTTTTTTAAAGTGTGGTTTTTTCTAGTTTTTTACATTTTTGTTATTCTCATGCCTTGTAAATTTTAACCTCTATATATTTAGGGAGACCTTATGTTACTAGTCTATATCACACATAATTCAAGATATACTTCCTTTTTCCACCATGGATCTCAATTTAGTTCCACTTCTTACACCATTCAAATATCATGAGTGGAAAGTTAAAGTAAAAATATTATTAAGGAGTAAAGGCTTACACTGAATCATGATGGGTATATAAACAAAACTGACACCTAACATAGAGAAGGTGAAGTGGGATAATTGAAGTGATAAAGACTATGGTCTATCATGTCTCTCTATATCTTTCAACTTTATTTTTCATATCAAATTTACAAAATATCCAAAACAAGTGTGGACCTTATTCGATAAATACTCTAGAAAGTAGGATAAAATGAGGAGTCATCAGTTAGAGAGTGAGCTCATCGGTTTAAGCCCAGATGACATTGAAAAGATATAATTCTTATTAAAAAAATTCAAATCACTCAGGTTATAGTTGAAACTATGTGTAATTGACAAAAAGGATGATCAATTGATTCTTTCCATCCTTGACAAATTGGGATCTAACTATTTTGTTTTCATTTTTACCTTCTATGCCACCAAACATGCCTTTGGACCTACATGGACAATGTTATCCTTGTATGAATTTACTATTGACATGACTTGGGAGTAAGAAAATATTATCTAAATGGGTACACTGATTCATTTAAATTGCATGCCTTAATTGTGAGTTATGACAAATAGAATGCTTTCAGCATTAAGGAGAAAAAATAGAACAAGAAGGACTGAGAGCAACAAAAGGGTCATAAATATGATGTTAAGATAAAAGCATAAAAAAATTACTCCTCTTTATATCGTAAACCCAAGAAAGAGAGACTCACATGTGGATATTTTAAGAAATCTACGTATGATTAGTCCAAATGCATGAAGAAATAGATTGACTAACTGACAAAAATGCTAGAGAAGTACAATATCAGTATCTTTGATTCTTCTACTTAGATTTCATCAGCATAGACATCTTCTAAGGCTAAAGATAGCAAGAAGGGAAAATAAAAGGGTAAAGGACTTATTGTATTTGCATCCTAGCCTTCCACATCTATTATTGATTTTGGTTCCTCACATTACATGGCTTCATCATACGGCATGTTTGCATCCTTGGAGCCTTGTTTTATAACTTATATTCTATTAGGTAAAAATAATTCCAAAGGAATTAGTGGGAGTGTATATTTTGAAATGAATTATGTGTCATTTCATGATGTTATATGTGTTCCCACTTTATTCACCAATCTCCTATCTATTTACCAGATCACTCACATTAGTTCAGGTAAGAGAGTTGAGTTCACACCCAATTTTGTGGTTATTAGGGAAGTTAGCATGGAATCCATTATTGAATTTCAAAAATTAGATCACCAAATACTTTCTCACATTTTGATCATCATCAACCCTCTACTACTTTGCTCACTCATTCAAAGGAGGTGAGTAAACTATGGCACGAGTGATTGGGCCATCTCGACTATTACTACTAGAGAAACTTAGTCATCAATACATGGTTTCAAAAATTCCATGAGTTAAGTCTTTTGATGGAGTTTTCTAGGTTTGCATTCTTGGTAAGCATCTAGAGGAGAAGTATGACAAGGGAAATTCATGGAGAGCTAAACAGATATTGGATATTATTCACAGTGACATTGTTGACCCATTTTGAAAACCATCATTCAAAGAGAATAAATACGTGTTTACTTTCATTGATGAATATTTGAGGCATACTTGGGTGTAGTTTTTATGCAAAAATTAGAGGTCTTTGACCATTTTCAGGACTTAAAAGTGCTTGTAGAGAAACAATCAGGTAAAGCCATCAATATTTTTTGTACCAATAATGGTGGTGAGTATGTGAGTAACTATTCTGAGCAATTTTGTACATCAAAATGGATTGAACTACATCATATAGTTCCACATAGTCATCAACAGAATAGTGTTCCAGAACACAAGAACAGATGCTTGAACAAAATGACCAACTATATGCTACACTCCAAGTCTCTTCCACCTTAATATTGGGTTGAGGCCATCAACTATGTTTATTACATCCAGAACTGACTTCATCATAAATCATTGAATAGATTCACTCGTTTGACTATTAGAGGGGTTATAAACCCACAATTGATCAATTTTGATTGTTTAGTTTGCCTATTATGGCTCAAATTTTAAAGAATAAAATTAAATCATTGAAACTGTAAAATCCAATCATGCATCTTCATTGGATACCCCAAGGGTGTTAAGGGATATAGGCTTATCGATTCCCCCAATCATGAGGTATTCATTGAGAGGAGTGTTCATTTTATAAAGGATCCTTTGGACTCCACACTCGACACCTCTCAATCTTCCTTAGACATACTTGATTTCATGATAGTTATGATGATTCAAATCTACCTAATCAATCTCTTAATGTTCTTGATTATTCTTCTAGTTTTGATGATGAAAGTAGTGATAATATTCCCCTCCTCCTCCTAGAACATCTTCAAAGGAAGAAGAAACTGCTCCTAACTCTATAACCATTGGTCCTCATTGGGATAGACAAACACTGTAAAATGTTGGCTAATGGGTTAAAGATCCATCAGATAATAGGAAAACTTATTCACAATTCTAGGATGACAAATATGATTTCATTGCATTTAATTCCAATCCATAATTGTTTCATGAGGCATCATGAACTTTTAAACTATATAATTCTATAGAAGAGGAGTATAGTTCCTTGTAGAGGAATAATACTTGGGATTTAGTCCCACTTCCCAAGGCAAGAGAACTAGTTCAATGTAGGTTAATCTACCAAACAAAGTTCGCATCAAATGGGTCTATAGACACATTTAAAGCATTTTTAGTATCATAGGGTTTCTCTCATGTGTTTAGTATTAAGTACACTAACACATTCACCCTAGTTGAAAAAATGAACTCAATCGGACTCACTCTCACTATTTACATAACACATCATTGGGTTGTTCATGAAATGGATGTGAAGAGTGTCTTTCTTCATGATTAACTTAAAGAGGAAATATACATGGAAAACCACATGGATTTGTGGAAGATTTTTCCTTAGTTTGAGAAATTCATAAATCTATCTATGGTCTCAAATAAACTCTTTGATCTTGGCATACCAAGATGGACTCCTTTCTTATTTTAGTAGGGTTCACCAGATGCCATTCAAATCCAAATATTTACATCTTATGATAAGATGCCTCACTGTTGATATTGGTTCTCTGTGTGGATGACCTATTGATCATAGTGAGTTTTCCATAAAACATCATAGTAGTGAAAATTTCATTGTTTGATAGGGTCTCAATGACTGACTTAGGCTTATTACACTACTTCCCTAGGATTGAAATGTCTTAGTTTGACTCTAGGATCACTATTTCACAATCTAAGTATGCTCTTGTTTTTATTGTATGGTTTAGCATGGCTGATTTTAATCCATATTTGACTAATTTTATATCTAGTGTGAATCTTGAGGTTGATTTTCCATCTCATTTGGTTAATGCTACCTCATATCAACATCTTGTTGGAAGTCTCATCTATGTTATGCACAGTAGACCTAACCTTTCATATGTGGTGGGCATGATCTCTAGATTCATGTAGGAACCACATGAGCTATATTGGAAGTCATCTAAGAACATCCTTCACTACATTCAAGGTGATCATATTTTTAGGATTCACTATGGAGCAGGCATCAACATCGACTTAATTAGGTATATTGATTTAGATTGTGCTTACAACATTCAAAATCACAAGTCTAATTTTAGCTATAGTTTCCCCCTTAGTTTAGGTCCACTTAGTTGGTCAAGAAATAAGCATAATGTTATTGATTTATATTCTATATAGGAAGAATACAAAGGAGATATTAATGCTAAAATTGATGCTATTTAGCTTTAGGGGATTCTCACCAAGTTTGGAATTCAATTTTGATGACTGAAAGTCATCTTGTATGACAACCAAAGCATTATACAGTCTTTTAGGAATCCAGTTTTCCATATACAAACCCAACATATCAAGATTCACATGAATTTCATTTGGGATCTCATTCATGAGAATATCAATTATCTCTACTACATCTAGACAATGGATTAAATTGTTGATATATTTACCAAACCCTTCACTAAGAGCAAGTATCTTCATTTGTAGACTCTTCTTGGGGTTCAAGTAACTTTATATTTTCCTCCTCTACGGCATCATCTCTCTGTACTTGGGTACCTCATTAAGGCTTTATGTTGGGACCCAATTCTTCTTCCCACCTAAACTATACTTAAGGGGGGAGGTGTTGGTGTATACTTTTGTCCCATTGGGTTTTGTCTACATGGTCTTATTTATTTTACTTAGGTTAATAGTAGGTCACTAGGGTAAATGCACTTTAAGTCATTTTCTAATTATGAGTTGAGATAATCACCTTTTTAGGTGACCTAATTCCTCATTGTATAATGTATATTCCTATGTACTTTTTGTCTAAAGCTTCTTAATATAATTTTCTTAGTGTGAATACTAGCTTCTTCATTTGGATTATTCTCCAAGTTTCACTGATCCATAGAGATTCATCTCTGTACATTCAACCCTATCCTATTGATCCATAGTGTGGCCCACTTTGACATGAAATTCATGATGTATAATAATTTATTACTTACATTGAGAAAAGAAAAAAATATTGTATAAAACGTAGATTAGGTGATGATTGATAACATACCTTAATGTTTTATTTATGTGGATCTCCCTGATAATTACATGCATGGATGGAAATATTTTTTAGCAATTTTTCATTCACAATCATTTATCCAATCTAGGTTATCCATATTTGGTACTCGATCTAACAATATGGATCCATGCATATGGGGTAAACCTTTAAGTTATCATTCATATCTATACCAATAATCTTTTACTTCATTCCTTTCTATAATATCTCCTTTATGAAAATTGATTTTCTCAAGTGCATATAATGTACCACTATATGAGGGTAATCAATAATATTTTGTCTTTATCAATTTCGGGTTTTTCATGGATAGTTGTGTAGTGTTCCTATCATTCATTAATGTAGATTAGACCAATATATTTTAATTGCACTCAATTTGAATAGAATGGTAATTGATCCAATTTAATACAACATGTCCATTTATTCACATTGACATTTTAGCCAATAGGACCTTGTACCCCTCAATGAGGTCTAAAACACATCAAACAATTAGATAAATTGGAATGGGGTACATTATCCATATGATCACACAACTTAGTAATGGTGATTGGCATATCTTGAAGATTTTTTTTTCACAAAAAATATAGTTGAATTTTGTGCATGATGTCTCATGATCATGATAATCAATTAATATTTAAATCATGGATGTCAACCAAAATAGTGATGCCTATATCAAAATAGATGTTTTAAAGATTCATGCAGATGTAATCATTTTATTTATAATTTAATCCAATTGCATTTTTTAGTAAGAAAAATAGTTAGAAATGCATATCAAGTTATCTTAATGTGACATACTCATTTATATGAGATGTTCCAATCCCCATATAATCAATTAGTGTTTCAAGATATGTGTTAGGGTTATTAACCCATACATTAGAGGGTTTAGAAGCCATTGATTGTGTGTTATTGATAATATTGATTTCATCTATTTCCATCAGTGGACCCATAAATACAACTTTATTTTGATTAGAATTAAATTACATATGGACAGAGTTTAGTTGGTTAAATATATTTCATCAGATTAAGTTGGAAAATTATTTAGTGTATTTTCATCAATCCAAACATATAAATAAAACATGTCATGTTCTATTTTATATTTAAGTGCCTTATACACTCACTCTCTATTTAAAATAAATTTATAACTGTAATGTGTTGATCCCTTTGCCAAACTATAATCATTGAGAAATATTTTATTTTAAGTAGTAAATCCTTATTAATTTCTTTTACTTCTTACAAAAAACTAATTGTATGTAAGTTATATTTATATTGACCTCATTTTTCATGTGTGACTTATAGGATTGGGTTGACATAGGGTATTAACATTTCCTCAACATCTATTAAGTGTGAAAGTTATGGTACTTTGGTCTAGGATATATATTATTTGATGTTGAAAATTAATGATGACCATTCTCTTGTTGATATCTATTGCATACATGGCCTTTAGGTGTTTGAGAAACATTTATTCTAATATAAATTTCTTGAAAAACATATAACATGCTTGGTGAATCAATATTATCTAAATCATGTCAAAAAATCATTTAAAATGTATTCAAATTCCTACCAAGCATTCCATTGGGATTAGTTGTATTTTTTTCTCTTTCAATTCATAATATTGCATTTGCCTTCTTATTTTAGGTTGTGATGTTGAATCTTATTCTAAATCATTATTTTATATTATTCTTCTTCTTCTAGGATGGGATGTTATATGCTCTCATGTATCATTATTTTGTGCATTATTTGTAACATCGATATGTATTGAATATTGAGTTGTATTCACTGATGTTTCATATTTATGTGTGTGTGTGTGTGTGTGTGTGTGTGTGTGTGTGTGTGTGTGTGTGTGTGTGTGTGTGTGTGTGTGTGTGTGTGTATATGTATATGTATGTATGTATATATATGTATGTATATATGTATGTATATATGTATATGTATGTGTATATGTATATGTATATGTATATGTATATATATATATATATATATATATATATATATATATATATATATATGTATATATATGTATGTATGTATGTATGTATGTATGTATATGTATGTATATGTGTATATGTATGTATATGTGTATATGTATATATATGTATGTATGTATGTGTGTGTGTGTGTGTGTGTGTGTGTGTGTGTGTGTGTGTGTGTGTGTGTGTGTGTGTGTGTGTCTATATATATATATTCTTCAAAATTAATGTCAACATTATCAATTGATCGATGATAATGCCTTTGAGATGATTCATGATGAAGTTATTATTTTTGTTTTTTTTTGTTTCAATCGATTGATTTAAATGTATTTGTATTTTTAAACATAGTTTTAATAGATATTTCTTATCTTGATATTTTTGTGAGTGAATATTTTTCATCTTATTTGCATGTTTTCTCTTTTTTTGTATCCAAATCCTTTACTATCAATTTAGCTCTGCATTACTGAAATATTTGTCTATCATTAATATTTCAAAATTTTATTTGTTGTCTTTGTTTATGATATTCTCTTCATTATTCTTCATTTTAAAAATTCAATTTTGGTCATGTCATATCTACCCAAAATTTTTTTTAAAATGGTTTCTAGTTTCCTTAGAATAACATATTACACTTGACCATTGTGAAATATGAAATCATAATAAAAATACCAAATCAAATACAATAATCAAATATAACTAATAGAATTTAAATATAATAGATAGATACCCATGATTAACATATTCATAAGCATTAACTATATTATATAATAGGTATCTTAATGTTACTAATCTACATTATCATAGATATCATAGTAAGATCGTGTTTAAGCCACCATCATCATCATCATCATCATCATCATCATCATCATCATCATCATCATCATCATCATCATCATCATCATCATCATCATCATCATCATCATCATCATCATCATCATCATCATCATCATCATCATCATCATCATACCATGAAAATTATTTATCTCTTATTATCTATCTTACCATATCCATAATATAATCTATTGGCAACTTAATATTCGAGATATATGGTATATTTTTTTAAGTAATATTTTTTTTGGAAAAAAAATTATGAACATAGTATGTTCTTTTTCATTCATTTGGGTAATATGAGAGTTCCATTTATAAGATCCGGGTAAAAAATTATTATTTAAAATTTAATTTAAAAAAAAAAAATTATATTAGGCATACAATAAAATTCATTTTGATTCATGTGGATAATATAAGATTTCCATTTAGAAGACTGGATAATAAATAATTTCTTTGAATTCTAGAATAAAACCTAATTTTCCATATTATAAATAGAATAATATTCTTTTTAGTTCATATGGGTAATATATAAGATCTCTATTTATAAGATCTTTAAAATCTAGAGTAAAATCTAATTTCTCATATTCTTTCAGATTAGTTGATTAATTCGAGGAAGCACAATATGTTAGGCAGACGGTGCACCAAATATAGAGAATTAAAAGATATCAAATAAGTAATAAAAAAATTCATACACATATATAGCAAAAGAATAATTTAATACTAACCTTTAACTATTTCAATCACTTCTTTTTTATGCTTCTTTTTTATTCTCTTATATTTTTTATTTTTATTTTTTTAAAAAAAATTGATTTTTATTACAAGACCTAGGTAGAAAATTATTTATTTAAAATATAGAGTAAAACCTAATTTCTCATATTATGAATAGAATAATATTTTTTTAAATTCATGTGGGTAATATAAGAGCTCCATTTACAAGACCCATCTAAAAAATAATCTCTTTAAAATCTAGATTAAAAACTAATTTTCCATATTATTTCAGATTATTTAATTAATTCAAGAAAAGACAATGTGTTAACAGATGGTGCACCGGTTATAAAGAAATAAAAATATATAAATAAATAATACAAATTTCATACACATATATAGCAAAAAAATAATTTAATTCTAACTTTTAACTATTTTGATCACTTCTTTTATGTGCTTTTTTCTTTTCTCAAATTTTTTATTGTTTGTTTTGAATTTTATTTTTTAGTTTTATTCATTTTTTATATATACATATATTAACATATATATAAACACACACATATAATTATCTTCTAAACATTGGATTAGTTCATTTTTATTTCATATCTCACAATAACATTTTAATATTCAAAAGATATGTTAATTAGATATTAAATAGTATATTGGCTTTATCTCATAGTAATTTATTTTATTTTATTAAAAACAAATTATTTAATGTAAGAGCTCCATTTATAAATCATGGGTAAAAAATAATTCCATTGAAATCTATCTTATCTCATAGCAAAATAGATGTTGGCCATTTTCTTTTATACAGGGATAGAATCGAACTCCTCTCTCCCCCCCTACCGTGATAGTTAAAAGTTTCAAAAATTATTTTATGTCTATAAAATAAATAAATAATAATTATTGTATTTGGTGGCCTTACCCTCACATGTCTCCTCATCATATTGAACATAGTTTGTGCATATTTTACAAATATTTTTATATTATAATAATAATTTAGGAATTCATATTTAGTTTATTTGGTGATCCATTGTTTGCTTTCCTTTGACATATTATCATAGGGAAGATGTAAAAGTTTTTAAAAAATATTTTTTAGCACGTTTAAATTATTTTATAAAAATACTTAAATGTAAAAAAAGTTGAATGTCAAAAATATTTTTAAAAAATAAAAAATATATAAATTTGAAAAAATAAAATAATAGAAATAAAAAAAATTTGAATAACATAAATTCAAATACATAATTATCTCAATCATTCTTCAAAATATCATATCATCATTCAAATATAAATTTTATTTTAGACTACCTTCCACTAGGTATTTTTACTCAACTAATGTAGGATAAGTTAGAAAATAAATTATAATGTGTGGTGCAACCTATCAAACATCCCCTTAGTAATTACACAAGATAACATCATCAATTATAGATGGGATGGCCTCATAAATTTTATTATAGGAAACTTGTTATGAATGAGAAGATCTTACACCTGTCACGCTATTTGACATAGGATGATCATGATGTACGAATGATATGAACCTAAATCAAAAGTAAATGTTATAAAAAATGTAATTGAAATGCATCAATCTAAAAAACTAAACTAAAAATATTACCTCCATGCTAGGTAATTAGTATTACAATAAAGGATATCAACTCCTCCCAATCTCATCATCCTATGGTCCATCTAATTATTGGACCTATTATAAAACACATACAAATAAGTTGAAATTATTCAATTTAAAAACAAAATATATTTTTACATCGTATCCTTGATAGCAAAGGAAGGATTCTACTAGTCCCGTCATCATCATCCTATAGGTCTATATATCTATTAGATGTATTAACAAAAACCTCAAAAAGAAAAATAGTATTAAAATGACTTGTGAATTATACCTTTGCATTGTGTTCCTAATAGAAAAGGAAGGATTTCAACTAGTCTTAGCCTCATCCCCCTGCAAGTGATCCATATAATTACCAATGAACCTAAAGCCTTGAAAATAAAATTATTAAAATTAATAGAAATATTTTAATTAAAAATAGATAAATAAACTAATTATACCTCCACAGGTTCCTATTATTAAAATAAGGATGTTATATCCCTCCTCATTGTAATAAAAAATAAATAATTATGTTAAAAAATAATAAATAATGGACTTAAAAATAAAAATGATATATAAATATAAATTAAAACATTGAAAATTGTTGTACCAATGGTAAGACTGTCAATCTAATTGAGTTGAGTTAATATTCTTCACTCTCATGCTCTTCAGTCACATGAATGTCAAGCCTCTCACAAAAAAAAAATTTATAGAATTTTATTCTCATGATGTTTCATCGTAATGTCTTACTAATATTTACACATGCTTAATATTTAAAACATTCTCTCAATTTATAAGAAAATAATAAAACTAATCATATTATTAAACTCTAATTTGTATCCTATATTAAATCTTATATGGGGTGCCACCCCCTCTATCTCTATCTATCATAGTGAATACAATATATATAATAATGTTTATGTTTTATTGTCCTGATTTTTTATTTTATTTTTGAATTTTAAGTCTATTAGAGACAATGAGGTACACTGAAAAAAATTAAAATCAGAAAAATATGCATTTGGAAATTACATCAATTTTTTTGAATGTAAACTTAAAAATAAAAAAGAAGAACCAAAATTAAAATTTTCATTAGAGAATTTGCATGCAACCTAAAGAAGAAGAAGAGAGGAAATAAAAATTAAAAAAAATTGTAAAATAATTTGTTTATAAAAGAATAGTGTGTGATTTATTTTTATAGGTTTTTTTCGAGTTTTTCTATGATTTATTTTAATATTTTTAAACTTTATTTTAATCAAGTTTCAATTTTATTTCATCATTTTTAAAATATTTTTTTATAGGTCTCTACCATGTATTTTACTTACAATTTTTATTAAAATTATTTTGATTATTTATTAAAATTACATTTTATCTACACCTTGTGTATGCTAATAATGATAAAAAATAATAATAATGTAGTGTGTCAATTCTAAGTCAACATTATTTGAGGTGTTTTATACATTAAATGTAGTAGTGTGTGTTAAAATGTGTCCAATATTGAACCCAAGGTTAATAACCTCCAATCAAATCAATTATCGAAGATATAACTTATAGAGTGAGTAATGTATATTTCACTGCAATTAATGTAAGATATGATCCTAGATGATCACCTTCCATACCTCTAAATGAGGCTATTTCCCAAATTTATTCTAAAACCATTCCTCTTATTTTCATTAATTCCACTATTATAAATTTTTCTCTTACTTCTAAAAATGGTTTCATTGCTTATCATATTCTTAAAGCTTCTCAACATGGTTTTCAAATTTCTCAACCATCTGAACATTCTTCCTAAATATACCTCATATTTCATCTCATGTTCACAATACTTATTTACTTATTTGAATAATGGTTCTATTCCAATATATTTTATTTTCACTTCTATTTGAAATCCTAAAGTGGCCACTACAAAGTATAAAAAGTAAATTTGCTTTCTTTAGGGCATCAAAATACAAGTAACAAGTTCAATTAGCATGATATTTTACTCATAATCTATTAGATTATGAATTTATTGCTTAAATTTTGTCAATAGGATTTTTTCCTCTAAATTTTGAAGTGTTCAATGGTAAAAAATAATATATACATCATATCATATCAATTTATGTCTCTTGTATATATTTTTCTCACAATGGCAAGTTATTAAGTTCTTAAATTTTTATATGTTTTTCCAACTGGATTTATGCATTCTATCATTACATTAGATTATGATTTATTGGATCATTTTTAAATAAGCATTACCCTAAAATTTACATTGTGCAAATTTATAATATTAAACAAGAACCCAATGAGACTGCTATTATGTTATTAGATTCAATACAAAGGTTACAAATAAATAAATAAATTACATAATTTAGTGAACTACATATGTTATTTTGTGAAGGATGTCTCTTACATATTATGGATGAAGTGGTCTTCAACACCTTTCCATATATTGATGATATTTGTCATGCAGTTATAAAATATGATATCAAACGTTTAGAGGTAAACATGCTTACATACGAGACTAATTCCCATTCATCTAGTGAAGCCACATTTTAAGGTAAAATAAAATTAATTTTAAAGGAAATTACAATCATTTTAAACTAATAGTGAGGCTAAGAATGTATTAAATGCATTATAACAACCATGTAATAGGTTATCCATATGAAAATAAAGAAAATAAATACATTAAGAGACTAATGTAAATCCTCAAAATGTGCTTAAATGATTAATTGAACATAATATGTTTTATTTATATCCTATTATAGATTTAAATTAATACTAGTCATTTGTTGAAATATATAATGTCAATGAATTAGATGTGATTATCATAGAGTGAGATGACATTATTCAAAAAAATGTATTACACTAAAACATAAGATCAAGGATCTCATTGATAAAATCCAAATATAGATAGAAAGTCTCAACATTAATTTGAATGAATCAAGGGTTTAACCTATTCAACACTAAAAATATTTACTAATACTCTTACAAATCAAGGAATTAAATCTAAATATAACGGTAATGTTCCTATGATAGATCTAAGAGAACCAACATAATTTTCTCAAGCTCTTCCACTTGATGTATTTATAGGTGTGGTTAATGCAACAAAGAGATAGCCTCCTCTAATTACATTTTATGATCATGAGATTATAGATTATATCTCTAATAATGGAGTATAATTTAAGTACAATTTTATAAGTGAAAATACACTAAAAATGCATGGAATTATGATTGATAATATTTCAACTATAATTATATGCACACATAATTTATCAATAAACTTGGCCTTTATCAAAGAAATTTAGCAAGTATCACCACACTTATTATGAGATATGATGGGATCACAAGGAAACCACCCAGATGCATTATTTTTCCTATTATAATAGGTCATAAAACTATTTTAGCTTGGTTTTATCTTATATTGAATAATTCTACACATGATGTTTTATTTGAAAAACTATGAAGAAATCAAATGTGAGAAATTACACTATATTTACATCAATGTTTAAAATGTGTTCATTGTGATGAAGTGGTTACTATTCATAGAGATATTTATTATAAAAAATACAAGCTAGAAATAAAGGTTTTAATAAAATTAGAAAATCAAAAATTAATCATAATACCTCAAATAGCCTAACTTAAATTTCAATAACACACTATTTCACCTATAATTGTGTTATTTTCAAAATAACCAACACCTATATACAAGAAACAACATGTACAAATGATCCAATTTTTCAAACTCACATTTGGATAATAGAAAACAATATTTGGAATATGTCTTTTTGGAACCCTTGTTTTTCATTATCCTTATTTGATGTTTTTTATCTACTTGGCTCTTCCTTTTCTTTTGATTTCTCATGTTCTTATGTTTTTCCCTTGAGCTTGTTTGAAATTTAAAGCTATCTTTTTTTTTAAAAAAAAATCTTTTATATGTTGATTCAAATTTTTTGAACTTATTTTCTCCAAATTATTTTATTTTATATGTTTCTTAGGTCCTTTCCTTTTAGTTTATCATCATTTTATGTTTATTTATTCTTTTACATTTTCATCATTTTTTATAACATTTGTCTCTGACTTATAATAGTTTTAATTCCATTTTTTTCCACCATTTTCTTTATTTGTTTCTTCACATCATGAAATAATATTATATTTAGGCCACATGACATACAATATGTAATGTTTTGATGGAATTTTTAGGTTATTAGAGATCAATATCATTTCCTCTTCTTGTTTCTTTTCATCCTATACTTTTTTTCCTTATGTGATTGATTAATTTCTTTCACTAATTTCTTTCTTATAAAATTCTTTAACATTAACATTTTTTATTTTTTAATTAATGTATAGCTTGGTACATTCATGATTTTACCCCTAATGAAACATTTTTATAATGAAACATTTTTATATTATGTATATCCATGTTATTAATGAGATATGTGAATGATATATATGCAATATATACATATGTATTCCATATAAATACACAAGATGTTTGGGGATCTTTTCATACCCACTATGAGAGAATTTTGGAGTCATTCCCTAGCAATTATTTATGATTTATCTTTTGTGATTTTATTTATCATACATAGATTTTATGTGAGCATACCTTTTTTTAACTTATTTATTTTATATTATGGTGTAATTGTTCTACCAAAAAGGGTCTTCTTTAATCTATTTTTTCTTAATAAGTATGCAACTTTATTTCTTATACTATCACTTGAACCTTGACAAAGAAAACATTAATTTTTTTTTAAATCAATAATTATACAATAATAATTAATTTTTTATGGTGTTTTTATTATTATTATTATTATTATTATTATTATTATTATTATTATTAGAAGAGGTTTTTATGTGTAAAATTAAATACTAACTGAATCATTTAGTGATTCAAACTTAATTATTGATGCAAGTTGTTTTCTTTGAATACATTATACTTGACCAATTATCAAAATATATGATGCACCCTTGGATATTATAGTATTTTAAATAATTTTATTATATTATATTAGGATTGATACAACAGAAATTTAGCCTTTGAAGTTCTTAAATCACTCTTTTAGTCAAAAGAGGATTATAAGGGTTACTAGACCTACAGCCCCAAAACGAAGATATGAAGATAAATTAAATGAATATATGAGAATTAAAGGGTTATTGGTAGTATTTAGAGTATATTTAAATTTAAAAAATAATTTTGACTCTTCATTCAACTCAAATCGCTCAAGATAAGGTTGTAATAGGTCTCTTTAGACTTAATTAGGACATAATTAACTAAAAGTCAGCTTTCAAACCTCTAAAAAAATATAAATACTTAAAAATATATTATAAAATATTAAAATATAAATTGTCACCAAATCTTATCAATATTCTATGTTAAAACTCATACAATATTTTTTAAAATCTTCATAGGGTTTTCTCTTAGCTTGCATAGGCAAAAACCACTCAAAAATCCATATGTTTATTTTTAAAAATATTCAAAGGCTCATTATTATTTTAAAAGTTTATATTCATATATACTTAAATTTATAATCTACAATTGGCCTTGAGCACTTCCTTATTTTTAATAAATCATCAAATTACAAGTTGCCTGTGCATAGAAAATAGGGTTTTCTTTTTATTTTGCTGCTTGTTTGTACTAAAAAAATAACTGATCAAATAAAAGATAAATATCATTAAAAATTTTTAATAAAAACTTATTATACTTATATTAATGCATAAATTAAATAATCCTTCCATATTTATTTATGAAAACTAATCATACGTAGTGCAGACCTTGTACATTAACTAGAACCCAATGCTGTCATGAAGGAAAAAATAATCTTTCTAAACATTTATGACTTTGATTTTGGATCCTCGTGATGATATTTTAAGTTATACTCTTGTAAAAACATTCTAAAATTTTATAATTTTTTTTCTAATTCCTTAACCTATTCAAATTCCATATACCATCCTTGGAAAAGGTTGATTCTAGACCTTATACCTACGTAAAAAGACCTTTCTTAAGCATAATGGATGATTAAAATCATTTACAAAAGTTGATTAAGGTATTTTAACTTTAATAATATTTATATAACTCTTAATACACTTCACCCAATTACCAAAACTCTTAAACCATGTCATACCCATTAAAGTATGCTTAATAAATTTAATTTTTCTTAATTGTCACTTTTGGCATGAAATGAAAAAGTGACTCTTAGATCCCTAATATAACCTACATAGACTAAAGTAAATATCCTTGGTTACTCTTTAATACTCTTATAATCTTAATATTTACCTTATTTTAATCAATTTACAAGTTTTCATGATGTTCTTACATCAAACTTTTGTGCTGAAAAAAATTATGAGCTCCTGCTCATGAGCTTTCTTGATGTTACCACGCTGCTACAAATGATTTTTGATTAATTTTATTATTCATTAAACCTCTCATACATGTGTGTATGTTATTTATATCCACACTTTTATATTTTATTCCTTTTTTCCTTCTCCATCCATATTATACCTGCAAACAAAATCAACTTATTAATGAAATCCAATCTCTTTTTATGCTTTTAAGACATCTCCCACTCTTGTGTCTTGTTAGAATGTTTTTCATACTTCCAAATTTAATAATGAATTATGAACTATTATTTTAACTTTCTAATATTTACTACTACTATTTCTAATTTCTCTTCAACATATATTATCACAAAAATCCTATTTTCAGTTATCTTGATTTCATGGCTTCTTCTTGATTTTATTAGGACTTGTCCATGTAATCCATACTAATCAAGACTCTTTTTATGATCTATAGGTAATCATATCTCTTTTTATTTATAAAATTATTTTATTTATTGCATAATTTCATCACTTACCTTGTCCTTAACTTTATATTCTTGTTTCTCCTTATGTACTACTTGTTTCTTAGAAAATTGCTCTTCATTTGCTTTTACCATGTTATTCCTTTGCTCTCTTTTAGTCTTATCATCATAAGAGTCTTATTTTTCACTTTGAGTCTTCTCATGAACTCTCTTTTATTCGTGAAAAACTACTTTCTTACTCTTTTCACTCATATTTTCAACAAATTCTCGTATAACCTTACTATGTAAATAAACAAAAACATTACCTTGTTTTATTCTTCTTACTTCATCCCTGTAAGGATTCTCATTTTGTAATTCTCTTCTAAAGAAACATGATTTTCTTGACTCTTTAGTATTTTTTCATCAAATTCTAATTTGGTTTTGTCTTCACTTGGGCCTTTTTTTGGGCTGAAATTATCCTCCTCTTACTTTCCTAAAACTGATATGACTTCACTTTCTTCTTGAATTATCTTTGGACTGAACTTGTCAATCATCCAACTCACTTACTTTTCTTTCCAACTATTTTCTCCATGAGTAATGCAATTTTACTTTCTCATATGATTCCTCACAGTCTCTTGCACCTTCTCTAAGTGACTATGAAAAACTTATTGTACTTGTACCTCTATCCATATTTTAATGACACTCTTATCATCTTCCATCCTACATTCAGGAGACTCATTAGTCTCTCCAAGAATATCAACATCCTTTCTATCTTCCAACTTATTTATGTCCTTCTCAAGGACTTTCCAAACCTTTTTTGAGGTTTTTACCATCCCCTTAAGACTCTCATCATTTCCTTCTTCATGCCTCTTTGGGCTTGCTGAATTTGTCTACTCATCTTCATTGCCTACTCTTTTATGCCATCATGTTCCTTAGACAAGTCTTTTATCATCTTTTTTCTTTTATACTTGGAATCCTCTTTCACTATATTACCTTTCTTCATTGATTTTATTATTTTCACATAGATTATTAGTTATCCATACCTTTTTTTCCACTTTACTACTTGGATTCATCATGAATTTTGACACATACCATCCGATACTTGTTTTTCTATGTACACATGTTTTGAAATATCCTTTATTTTCTACCACCTAACTTGTAACTTGCTTATAATTGTTTTGAAGATTCTTCACATCTTGTCTTTCTCTCTTTATTTAATAATGGCTATGGTTCCACCTATATTTTACCTCATTTCTTATGATATACATCTACTTATTACATCTCTCCTTTTCATGATCAACAAATGATTTTTTTGGCTCACTTATTGCTTTAGGTGCTTCAATCTGCATTATCTTCACCATGATTAGATGTAGTTATTCCAATTGAACTATAAAAACACCATTTGTTCCCTTTGGAATCTTCTCATGTTATTTTTTTAAAATTTATTGACCTATACCTTCTTTGGATTCTATAACTTGCTTGATTTGATTCTTCATCACTTTGTCTTATAGGGTCTTTTCTAGATTATAGGTTTCAAAATGAACATTCTTTTATCCAAATGGTAAACCTATAATCATAAACTTATATAAATGTTTAGAATAAAATTTTTGAGTTGATGTTATACTTACAATATTTTATTACATTAGCTTGTGCCTTGGTGTCCTTGCATAATCACCTAAAAGTGGTAATTAGATGCTAAAAGTGTCGCATAAGTTACCCTATTCCTAGCTTATCCTTAGACCCTTTATATAGATTTAGACTCACTTTTACTATCATTAAGTAGACCAAAATCAACTTCATATAGTCAAAAAATAGTCCTAAAATTTTCATCTTAGATCCTAATCCAACTTTCTTAGAAGTATGCTAATAGAACATTTTTTGCCACATCTAGGACACTATAACTATATGGTGCTAGTAGACCTAACTTGGCATTACGATACTTAGCCTTAGCTCTTCCTAATGGATACTTTTCAAATGTGTGCCCCTCCTAAGTTCAACCTAATCATATTTTCTTATCTACACAGGTAACAAAACCCTATAAATATAAGTCTAATTCACCTCTATTCACTAGATGGAAAAAAAATGCAAAATCTTTTCAAACCAAAGAAAAAGTTGATAAAAATCAAGGTATTTGATCCCTATTTTCCCTAATTTTTCATACTACCATCTAAAATATACCTAAGACTAGTTTTAAAACATTTAAAAGGTTAAGCATATTCAAGGAATCTAAGCCCACTCTCATTCTAGCATTGACTTACACTTGCATCAAGAACTGGGTGGGAAAAATACATCGAGCTTGATGCCTCTTAGGAGTATTCATATGTAAGAAACTTTATTAACAACAAGGTGTTGAGGATGTCCAGTCCATCCTACTAAAAAATATGATATTATTGCTCATACCATACTTGAAAGGAGGATTAGGGTTTTCACACTAAATCAAGTTTACTAAGAACAACATAGAGTTCCAAGTTTCATGCACGGAGGAATAGGACCTACAAACATAGGTGTAGGTGCTCCCAAAAAATAATAAAATTCATACAATGGGGACACTACCACCACTTGAAGGACACTGCACAAGCATGGTGCTACTATGCATACTAGCCAATACTATCTAGTGAGTAGAAAAATAATAGAATCTTGTTGATGACACTCAAAACTACCCAAATCTCAACTTTCAAAACCTAAATCATCTGTGATAGTCAATTTTTAGATAATTCTTTAATTATGCCTATTTATTATTATTTTTATAGAGTTGAAAGAGATCAAATTATATAAAAAATTAGTATTTAATTATTTCATATTGATTTAAATTATTTATACACCTCAACCCTCTAATCTAAACATAGGTTTTACATATCAAACCCTAAAAGGTTATATTATCTGGTGAACTAGTCTTCAAATATTGATTCAAACCCTAGCTTACATTCATCTAAATTTTGTGAAATAAATTTAGGGCTTCATACTTCTGATTTTTTTAAATAACCTAGCTAAATTAAATCTAATTCGTATTATGGTTTCAATTTATTTTACATATAATTTTAATTGGTGTAAAGAACCCCTAGATTTAAAAAACCCTAACCCTAGACACACGTAGGGTTTGTATCCTTTCCTATTTATACTTAAATTTTATTTCCAAAACTCATATTTTAGATTCATATATCTTCTAATTCATATAATCATGATCATAATGACAAAATAAATTAATCACTTTTTATTGAAAAGTTTAATACTTTCATTTACATGTTTTTTCCTTTAAATTAAGAATGAACTCAGAAAAGACATAAACACATGTATAGGTGATGTTTTATATCAATTGAAATATATGTCATATCTCATAGCATGTTATATCTATCCTATATTGAATTCCATTAACAAGAAAACCTATACACACATAGAGGATTTATCACATAAGCTAACAACTGTGTTTCAAGATTTAATGTCATATCTTATTCACATGAAATAATCTCCTTCTTCTCCTCATATCCATGAGAGTGATAACTACTTTTCCTCTAACTAGGTCCATGTTATCACTCCACCATGAGATTAATTAGCCTATAATAATGTCAGTAATCCCCCTTCTCAGCCTATTCACATGTTTTCCCTACAAGGTGTGCGTCCACATGCTTAAACAGAAATAACTAAGGTTTGTGCATGTGAAAATCTATGTGATCAACTTATCTATATGAATAAGATAAGTTTAGTTTATAAAACAAGAATAAACTATTAGATGAAAATATTACAACATTGGAAAATTAATTTATAAGACAAAGGCTTCCAGGGCACAATAATGCAAATCATGTATATACCTCTTCACCTAGTTAATTTTTGGCAAACAATATTACATATCCAAATCAAAAATCACAACAAAGTACACCTACAAATAGTGATTTAAAAAGCATTCAAAGGTCAAATAAGATTTCACGTGAGACACTAAGGGACATGATTAAAGCTAAGTTGATCAACCTACCTCCTTTACACCCAATGAGGAGGTCCAGATATTTTTGTGTATATCATAAAATGCATGGGCACCACACCGATTCTTGTTTATCATTGAAAAGGAAAATATAATAGACGATGGATATAGATGACTCACATAGTGACACAACTCCAAATAAAATATAATGACACATCTACCGATTCATAAAGGATTAAATTTAGAAATAGTATAAAAATGGTTACCAAAACATAACTTAGAACAACAAAAGATTTCAAAAGTACAATCAAATCAAGAAATAATAAAACAAGCATGGATAAATCAAACAAATCTACCTATCCAAAAAGAGGCTAAACATTAAATACGGTATAATTTTGGTCACAAATATCTACAAAATTTTAACTAATAGGGCCAAGACTTGGGCAAGCAGTCCCAAGCCATCACTTATCATATTCTAGTAATTGATAATATTGGTCAACAGAGTTTGGGGTTTATTGAATATCATAAGACACGTCAGTCACAATTTTTTTTATCAAGGCAAAACATATACATACACAAGACATGTTATAGAAAGAGAAAGATATCAAGTTGCAAAGTCAAAATCATGCTCATACACCAAGTGTTCTCAAACAAGACTTTCTAGCAAAAGATCCTCCACAACACAATATGTCTACAATAAGCATAGTTTCAAAGGAAAAAATCACAATAATTATTCTAAAGAACAATTTACAAGGTTAACTGCATAATATGAGGTAATTACCTTTATCATTCTAGGTTATCATAATTCCAATGTTAATTAATATAATGATTCTAATGATGATTAATAATTAGATTCCTACTGCAACAACATTCAAATACAACATAGCAATCACATTGGACATGAGATTATCATTCATATTTTTGGCATAATCCATAGTGATAGTGAGTCTCTCATGAGACTCATATGTTTCTACTCTCTCTCTCTCTCTCTCTCTCTCTCTCTCTCTCTCTCTCTCTCTCTCTCTCTCTCTCTCTCTCTCTCTCTCTCTCTCTCTCTCTCTCTCTCTCTCTCTCTCTCTCTCTCTCTATGTGTGTGTGTGTGTGTGTGTGTGTGTGTTTATTTTCATTTGTTTATACATAGCTCATACTTATAAAATACAAAAACAATATAACAAGTCAAAATACAAAAAAATCAAATATTTTAAAACATAAAAAAATTATAGATTGTATGTGTTGCTATGTTTACAATGCTACTATTCTCCATATATTTACATATTTATAGCATACTGTTATAGTCAATTTTATCACACATAGATTCTTCACTTGTCTTTGTCAACTTCTTATAGATTACGTATAGACCTCTGGTCCACTACATTGATTTAGACTAGTTATCATCTACCCACTAGGGGCATATACACTGATCTAGGTTTACACATTTGATACATCCACCCACTCGGGGGCATCTCATACATAGTTGCTACTATCAAGGTTTATCTTTACATACTATATATTCTATTTTATGCATTAACTTATCTTTATATTTATCATTTCTACTCATTATTCATATTTTTTCGTCAACTATCAGTAGTTATACTCAGTATATATGTATCCTAGCATTTACATATATTTTTACTACACAATTATATATGCTTTAATTTCTAGTTCCTAGATTAGAATTTATTGTGTTTCCTATGCTTCTTCCATCTTCAATGGTATTTGAATATGCCATTATTATTTATCTCTATGCCACTTCTATGTTTGTATACCTTCAACATGTGCCCATTTTCCTTGTATGTGTTTTCCTATTTTTATATGTGTGGACATTTGAACATGTCCTTCTATGTGTCTTTAAGCCAAATATATTGTTGTTTGTGTATGTGTACATTTGAACATGTCCTTCTATGTGTCTCTAAGCCAAATATATTGTTGTTTGTGTATGTGTACATTTGAACATGTCCTTGTGTGTTTCACTCTCAGATTTAGTGACATGTGACCATGTCCCTTGTATTTTGGCCCCTTATCCTATCTTTTTCATGCCTCATATGCTTATATGTATTCTTCATTGTATTCTTTTACACCATGACACTTGCATTTTTTTGTTATACCCACATACCATTTTTTGATGCCATGGGGGACCTCATGCATCTACCCTTCCTACTTGGGAGCTATGATGGACATCATGCCTCATCCCCCTTGGTAGTTACTTATATTTTTTGCTATAGACATCAATTACATCTATATTGAAACCCTTTATAACTCTGGATTATAACATACATCTTAAATTACCTACATATGCTCAGATTCATTTAAATTTCAATGTAATGTATTGTGAATTTCATTAAAATATCATGCACATGATCTGGCTAACACATTTTGTAGAGCTACATTTTTAGAGGGTAGTTTTTACACAGGTTTCATAACTACCCTTCAAAGAGGGGCATTCATAGGGGTTTGTCACAAAGATCAGGCTCCTACTTTGTTATTCATAAACACATTTCAACACATAGGCTCATTTTCATACATAAGTCTTAGAGTAGACATAAAACAAATTATAGACTCAAAATTTAGTTCAAACTCAAAAATCAGACCAGGAAGACATTAGCACCCAGATTGGGAAACTAACACCAAGGTTTCTATTGTCCACTATAGGGTGATAATATCCAGTAGCCCCAACTTAAGGATAGTCTGAATCATTTAGACTAGTATAATATGTTCATTATATATTTTCATAGATATAGTCATAGGTTTGATAGTTATGTTCATATTTAGCTCATATACATTAATTTTAGCCCAGATTCATACCAGTTTCTCAGATTTGGGGGAATCATACATCACAAGATCCCTCATACTTTTAGATAAGTTACACATATATAGATATTACATAATCAATTTAGATTCAGTATACTCAAATATCATATTGGGGGCTTGTGCACAACATATTAGTTTCCATACACTTAGCTACACATAGGTTTATCAAATGGAATGGCAAACTCCATGTCATTCTCTTAATTATAAACACATTCTATCAAATTCTAGGTTGTCACCGTATTCATGCCTTACTTCATCTACAGTAGTTATCTTTCTCACATGGCCCAAAGCTATGTAATATACACAATGGGCTATGGAGCTAAATAGATAGTTAGATTTACTTAGTTATATACTTTCAAAATTTTATGTGGTTCAATTACAAATGCATCTACTTCACATAGGTGGAAAAGTATGGAGCCATGGCCTACTTGATTTCTTTAGCCACATACATAAGATCAAGATCCATTGATCAGGGGTGGGAAATGGTGGATTCAAAACTAAATTAAGTTCTTGAGCCACCCATATAAGGATTGAGCAAGCCACCAGCTCAATTTAATATATTCAACAATATGGTCACTATGTACACTTACACACATAGGACATTGTTTTGGATCATGTTCCACATACATAGACCTAGATTCCCATATTCAAACGTAGCTACATGGGATTCACTCCCAAGATAATTCTAAGTACACTTATTGTTCCTTAATACTAGTAATTTCACTTTATTACATTACTAGTATAAAGTGGGGAAATTGTAATCACCTAAAAGTGGTAATTGGATGCTAAGAGTGTTACTTGAGTTACCTTATTCCTAGCTTATCCCTAGACTCATTCTAGAGCCTTAGACTCACTTTTTTAATCATTAAAAAGACCACACTCACCTTCAGCCATTCAAATCATAGTCCTAAAATTGTCCTCTCAAATCTAAATCTAACTTCTGTAGCATTCTACCAATAAGACATTAGCACCACATTTGGGATACTATAGCCACATGGCACTAGTGTCCCCAATTGGGAGTTACTATCCTTAACCCTAGCTCTTCCCAATGGATACTTTTTCAAATGTGTGATCCTCCTAAGGTCATCCTAATTACATTTTATTATGTGCACAAGTAACAAAACCCTATAAATACAAGTCTAATTCACTTTTATTCACTAGATGGAAAATAGATTCAAAATTTATTCAAACCAAAGATAAATTTGAGCAAAATCTTGATCCCTAATCTGCCCTACTTCTATAGACTATCATCTACAACATTCCTAAGCCTAGTTTTCAAACATTTCAAAGCATAAGCACATTCAAAGAATATAATCCCACTCTAATTCTATCATTCACTTAAATTTGCATCAAACATTAGGTGGGAAAACTACATTAGGCTTGGTCCTTCTTTGGATTATTATTATGTAGGCAACTCTCTTCAAAACGACGTGTTTAGGATGTCTAGTCCATCCTAATAAAAACACATAATTATTTATCATACCATAATTTCAATGAGGATTATGTTTTGCACACTAAATTGGGTTTTCCAGGCACAAAATAGAGATCCAAGTTTTGTGCATGAAATAATAGGACCTAAAAACATGGGTGCATGTGCTCCAAGAAAATAAGAATAGTCCCACAAAAGAGACACTACCACCACCAAAGGGACACTACACAAACATGGCCCTATTTTCCATACTATCTATTATTGTCCAATGAGTAGACGAATACCAAAACCCTATTGATGACACATAGAACTGCACACATCTCAACTTTTAGAACCCAAATCATCTACAACAGTTAGTTTTCATATAAATCTTTATTTACGCCTATTTATTTGTATTTTTATAAATTCAATAGAGGTAATATGGTATAACAAATTAATAATTAATTATTTCATAGTTTTTTAACTAATTTAGACATCTCACCCCTTTAATCTAAACATAGGTTTTGTATATCAAACCCTAAAAGGTTAAATCACTTTGCATCAACCTAGTTCTTTATGGACACTTCTTGTTCCTCAACTAGAAAATCTTCCAAAGCATGATAAAACTCTTTTATCTTTTAAAATTTTATTAGAGAATCATATAAAACTTCTTCATTAGTTTCAAAATCTTTCTTGAGGATTTTCAAATGTCATTTCTTCACGTATTTTGTCTTCAATCAAGAAAATCTCTCTGGTTTCTTCCTTGGCTTGTGTTTTTATCACTATGATAATCTCTCTTATGCCTTTAATCTTTTCTTATTTATTTATTCTTTATAAAATTTATTTAATAGGACATTTTACTTTCTTTTTATTTCATACTCCTTGTCCAAATGTACTCCATTCTTCTATGCATTATTGTATACAATCTAAACCTCGTTTCAGTTCTTTCATTTCCTTTTACATGTTCATTTTCTTCTTTGTTTCACTCTATTTTTACCTTGAATCGTTATTATTTATAATTTCTATTATTATTTTTGTATCTTACCTCTAACCATGCCTTGATCTAATCATAAGGTCTAAAAATAATCCTCGTATGCAATATTATTCACAAATGAATATAAAAACAAGATACTTACATTCACTTTTCCAAGCTTTTCTCCTTTCTTTCTTTGAGAAGTGCATTTATTTGTCTTTGATGATATCCACTTTAGCTATCTATTTCTCCTCCAACAAGGTCAAACCTTTATCTAATACCACTTGGTGTAATTGGTCAACCAAAAAGGATCTTCATTAATCCAATTTTATTAATCATTCTGCAAATTTCTTTCTTAGACTATTGCTTGAACCTTGAAAGTTAAATTTTCAAATTTATTTGTTTTGTTACTCAATCCTCCTAAAATACTAATTAATGGCTTATGGTATTGGGATTATGATTTGATAGATTATTATGTGTAAATTTAAACATTAATTGAATTACTTATTGATCCAAACCTAATTACTAGTTCATGTAGCCTACTTGATATACTATACTTGACCAATTCTCAAACTATCTGGCATACCTTTGGAGAGTATAGTATTTTAAATAATTTTTTTATATGATGTCAACATTGATACAACAAAAATTTATCTATCAAAGAGATTAAATCACTCTTTTAATCAAAACAAACTTCTAATGGCTTTCAGGCCTAAAACCCCAATATAAAAATTTGAATATAAATTCAATGAATCTATGAAAATTGAAGGATTATTTGTATTATTTAGGGTATATTTAACTTACAAAAATAATTTATACTCTTAATTCAGCTCATATTTCATCAAATTGCTCAAAAAATACATGTATTAGGTATCTTTAGACCTAATTAAGATATACTCAACTAAAATTCAACCTTTATACCTCTACAATTTTCCAAATACTTAAAAATATATTATAACATATTAAAATAGAAATTTAGACCAAATTTTATCAAATATTTATGGTGAAAACTCCTCCTAGAACAAGTTTTATCTTTCTAGGGTTTTCATTACCCTACACGAGCAACAACCACTCAATAATACATATGTACACACACACACACACATTTACAAAGATTCAAAGGCTCATTCTTGTTATAAAAGGTTATATTCATCTATACCTAAGTTCATAATCCATCATTAGCCCTGAACACTTACATATTTGAAGAAATGATCAAATTAAAGGTTGATTATGCATAGAAAATAGGGTTTTCTTTTTATTTTCCTAATTTTTAATACTAAAAATTAGATTATTTACCAGATTTAAGCTAAAAATCATTCAAAATATGGAATAATAACTTATTATACTTTTATGCATTCATAATATCAATAACCCTTCAATAGTTACTTATGAAAATTGATCATACACAGTGCAGTCCTTGTACATTAACTAGAACTCAACCCTATCATGAAGGAAAAATGAATCTTTTTAAAAATTTATGAATTTTTTTTTGGCTCCTCCTTGTAATATTTGAATATATACTCTTTTATAAACCTCCTAAACTTGTAATAACTTTGTTTCAGGTCCTGAAATTATTCAACTTCCATATACTATCCTTGGAAAAGGTTGATTCTAGAACTTATCCCTATGTTACTAGATATTTCTTAATCATAATAGATGATTATAAGCATTTAAAATAGTTTATTAAGGTAATCTAACTTAAATAATAATTTCCTAACTCATAATACCAATCACCCAATGACAATGACTCTTAAACCACATCATAACACTTTAAACTATGCTTAAGAAATTCAATTTTTTTCAATTGTTACTTTTGGAGGAAAGCCAAAAGTGACTTATAGAACCCTAATATTATCTCCAAATAATATATTAAATCTCCTTGGTGACTCTTTAACACTCTAACATCCTCCTGTGGACTGTATTTGACTCGATTTACAAGTTTTCAAGATGCTCCTACATCATGTTATTAGTGCTTTCATGTATGTTCCTTTTCTTATTGCACTTGCTATGAATTATTTTTGTATTTTTGATTTGTGATTTTTTATTTGTGATTTGGATGCTTATCTTATTAAGTGTTTTAGTGATTGTAGCATCTCTAATGTGTCTTTAGTGCATTGTTTCCTTGTGTTCCCTATGTGACATTTTTCTCTCTTTATGTGATTTGCTTTATCTATTTACTCAATGTGTGGCATGTTTAATTTATGCTTAGTGTGTCTTAAATTTTTCATTTGTTTACTCTATGTTACCATGTGATGGTTTCGCTAACTATATCATCTAAAACATCTCTTGTTTTCATATTTTATATTCTACAAGTCTTTCTTATTTTTTTCCTATGTTTTAATTATTACTATCATGCATCTTCTAAGGGAAAGGTTATGAATTACCCTAATTTGGTTTTTAGAAACCCTAATAGGATAGAAACTAGAATAATAATTTAGATGCTAAGATATGGCATTCAAGCATACATCTAAATAAAAAAATATTGAAATGAATTGCAATGATTTGATGATTGGAAAATATTAAATATAATAATTATAGTAAATGGATAATTAATTAGATTTTATAGATGAATATCTAAATATGAATATGCTATATAATTAAAATAAATTTTGAATCAACTCTTTGATTAGTCTAGTTTAATAAATGTGTTTCTATCTATGCAGGGTCATTTTTGTCCAATTTGGGTTAGCATCAGTTATCGATACTAAAATATAATGGTTGGTAGTGACCTATATAAGTATATAAACATATATTAAAATTTTATCATCTCTAAAATATTTGTGTGTTATGTTTAACCCTAATGATGCACGTAACTCTAGGAATGAGCTTTATTCACCTTGAAACCCTAGGTGTGGTTAAGGGATCGAAACCTAAAAAAATATGTGAAATTGTAATGGGATGAGTTGACCACAATCACCATCATTTGATGATTGACCACTACCTATGTGTCTAATACATCGAGGAGGGACATCATGCCACACATATTTCTCTCCCCTAGTGTGATTGTGAAATTATGATCATTTGCTAATGATTTGAGTTTGATACTTGAAAAGGATTGATTTGACTAAGATTTGACATGCATTAGACACAAATTTTGAATAATCTTAGTGATTAATTTTAAATTTGGGAATAATATGAGATATTATCTTAATGTATATATGTGTTTATATAAGTGAGAAGTCCCCTATCAAGTCAGACCTAATTTTGTGCATGTATGAGTCCAATTGGGTAATTCCTCACACCACATAAATTCTAGGGAGATGGGCCAACCCTAGAGATAAACATTATTTTTAAAATTAGTCATTTTTTGGATAGGATCAGCACCATTAAACTCAAGTTAGTGTCAATTACTGATATTGACCTAGTATGATGTTACTGACTTGTGTATAAGAGTACTAAACTAAATGTCTAGAGATGTATGTACAAGATATTCATCAAGTTTGAAATGGATAGTGAGGTTCATATATGTGTGTAATATAAAAATGGAATCATAAAACTCATAAGGTATCATGTATGTATGATATAATGGTAGGTTAGGACCATATTTGTGCATGCAATTAATTTTTTGTAAATATATGTCAACATTTTCATTGTTAAATACTTAATACTATATTTTAGTATCTAAAAAATCCCACATTTTATTATATTGATGTAATTTATATAGTAAATGGAAAACATATTCTTGAGTGTGTAAAACACATTTTGTCTTTAATTGGAAGAACAAATTTTGCAAGTCATTGAGTAGAGAAATCTGAAATAAAAATGTGTAGTCATTTCCTATAAATTGAAATCCAAAATTTGAATTTTAAAATTTTAAATTTAAATATCAAAGAAGGATAACATTTGTATGTTGGTGAAAACCATGTTTTACCTTACAATTTTTTGGAGATGATTCTTCCTTTTTTATTTATTTGAGAAATTATGCTTCCTTGCTGAAGAAATTAGATATTGGTTCCTCTTGTTTGAACCATGGAAAAATTATGCTTCATTGTTCAATCACATGGAGAGGTGGGGT